>CM042147.1:50742401-50759901 GCA_023376005.1 Doryteuthis pealeii | reverse complement strand
GAGGAATTTATTTATCGACGTTTAAACGTTTCGTTTTTTTTAAACCTACATCAAGATGTATTGTGGGGTGAAGAAATTGATGGATGTTTTATAGATGACAGGAGATTTAAAAAATCTTTATAATTTTTTTTTTATCTACTGACGTCTATAAAACATCCATCAGTTTCTTCGCCCCACAATACATCCTGATGAAGGTTTAAAAAACCGAAACGTTTAAGCGTCGATGAATAAATTAATCTTATTTTTGGAACACTTGTTTTTTTCAAATTTCTTAATATTGTCGGATTTATTTCCATATTTACTCCCATATATATATATATATATATATATATATATATATATATATATATATATATAATATATATTATATATATATATATATATATATATATATATATATATATATATATATATGATAATTTTCTTTTGGCCAATTAATCGATTATTTCGGTTGGTACGGCCCTCTTGGTCTTTTCCTTTTTCCTTTTTTCCCCAGGTGAAGTTTGGTAGTATATTTCTACTATCAAAATATTTGCCGGGTTTTTTCCTACGCGAGATTTTACCAATAAGTTTTGTATATATATATATATATATATATATATATATATATATATATATAATATATATATATATATATCATTAATAAATAGGATGCAGATATTCACAATAATTGTTCTGGAAAATGTCCATATATTAAACAATAAGTCGTCGAGGTGGCCTAAATTAGGTATCAACCAATAAACGAGGGAGTCTATCCCCTTTTCACTAGCACTAGACCAATGAGATTGTTTTTGCATCTGAGGTGAAGTGCCACACCTACCAACAGCTCCTTACTTTACCGTACAGATACCTGTGCTATTCATATGCTTGGCGAGGGTCCGGTATCGAACTAGGAACCTTGTGGTTTCTAGCCGAACGCTCGACCGAATGAGCTAAAGTGTTGCATAATTGATGGGTATCCTGTTAATTATGGTTAGTGTTGTGTATTTATTCGAATTCAAAATAACGGTTAACGGAAAGATACAAGGTGTAAAATTTTTAAATGCCATCCTTGGCCAGTTGAAATTTTATTGGCAATATAGCCCTACAATTCTAGGCTTGCCTTTCAATTAGTGAGTCCTTAATATCTCCATTGCCCTTCTGCCATCATCTCTCGCTTCGCGCATACGAGTGAGAGACTCCGGTCACCCAAGCACTGGATTAATTCTGCATATATTGTTGCATTTTTGTCCACGAAAAGTGGGTCCTCGGGTTGGTCCGATGGTGCATTGATTATGTCATGCAATTGAAGGGTTCTCAGATACCCATGGAACTTTGTCTCCCAAATTTCGTAACTCGACTCGTCGCCATTGAAGAAAATCTGAGCGTACCTTGGCCCGTAACCTGTAAAGTGGGCTTTTAACACACACCTTATATACAAAAAATCTCAACAACAGGGATTTGTAAGTAACATCCGTTGACTCTGTGTTAACCTACAACTTCGTTCGCGATTAAGAACCGCGAGAAGTTGCTTTAGATAAGCAGTCTTTTTGATAACCACTGAACGAGATGGACCACAAATGGCGGCTCTCTTTCAATGAGCCAAATTCTCACATGTGCGCCTGGATTAATTCTAGGAATTATAAAATTAATAAAGAAATGTGAGCACACCAAAAAGAATGTTTTGACTTATTAAACAAAAAACTCCAGTGTGGGCTCGCTTCGCGCCTCTGGACGCGGTAAAGTACAATTAATAGCATCGATTCCCAGGGGCCATGCCCCCAGATCGTTGCAATTTTTATGTGGCCCACGTAAAAACGAGACCTTGTGTCCAGCCCTCATAAGTGGATGAGCAGGCAAATACCCTTACAGTATATTAGGCTAGATAAATTATATTTCCGACTTTTCAGTCACTTCAGACCTGCCAAACCAACAAAATTAAAATTAAATCAGACAACACCGGAAAAGTAATGTTGAAAAACAGAAACCCCGCCAGGAGAACAGGGAATGCCCAAATAGAAACATATAAACGCTCCAGGATTGTTGACAGAAATGTCCGGAAATATTGCAATAGAACGACCATCTTACCTTAGGCACCACTTTTGAGCTCGCATTAGAAAGGACATGTTTTTCAATTTACACCGTCAATATCGGTTGCTTTGATCGCAGCTTAGGCTTAGGCGGTTCAGCGGTTAGTTTTATTAATCTAACAAAAGATCTAAAACATCATCTGGATAGTTGACGCGTTGCTAAATGAAAAAACATGCCTTTCTTTAATCGAGATCAAAAAAGGGGTGCCTAAAGGTCATATGCCAATAGAACTAAATTATTATAATAAAAATTTTTATAATTAAACGATAAAAAAAAAAAACTAAATCAGTATATATTGGAGCGCGGATTACAGGAAATCTCCGGATTAATGGGTGTTTCATATAAGTCCACTTTATTTTATATATTTTCATTTAATACCTGCAGGCACATGTGCTGCTTATCAATATATATATATATATATATTATATATATAATATATGTAAACAAAACTATCTATTTCAAGCGAAATATTTGGAGAGCTATGTGCTTAATTGAAGTCAGACCTAATTTTGAAAGTTAATTCATTAATGATTAATTAGGCGCGGATTTAACTACTTAAAATTAGGTCTGACCATCAATAAGCAAAATTGTCGCGGAAAATAGCTTTAGATTTGTTTACCATTACGTAAGTCGTGCGAAGGCGGTCTAAAGAGAATATGAGTACTCTAATACCAAAGCAAACGATGAAAAATTGGAGTTCGTTTGGTGTAATGGTTAGAGGCTTGCGGTCGTTCGACATACGGGTTCGAGTCACACACAAGGCCATCTTCGTATCTATAGCTTACGATGACGACCTAATAGGTCGAAATGTACATTCAGAGCATTGATTTTTCCTCGATTATGTTAGCCTACATATTAAGTAGTTAAATCCCGCCTAATTAATCATTAATGAATTAACTTTCAAAAAATTTAGGTCTGACTTCAATTAAGCACCACTGATTCTCCCAAATGTCGCTGAAAATAAGCACATTGTTTACATTTTACGTAAGGTCGTTGAGAAATCTCTCAAAGAGGAATATGAGTACTACTAATACCTAACAAAGCGATTGAAAATTGCGAGTTCCGTTTGGTGTAAGGATAAGAGGTTTGCGTGCGTTCCATACGGGTTCGAGTCACACACGAGGCGAATCTTCGTATCTGATAGCTCTGCTGATGAGACCTAATAGCCGTCGAAATGTACCATTCAGAGAATGATTTTTCTCGATTGTTTAGCCTACCATTTAAGTAGTTAAATCCCGCCTAATTAATCATTAATGAATTAACTTTCAAAAAATTAGGCTGACTTCCAATTAAGCACATATTCTCCCAATTATATATATATATATATATAAGATATACTATACTATATATACACTTCGAAACACGTGCCGCTTAAACCAAAACAACCAACCAACACGGAAATAACTTATCAAATTGCGTGTGTATTGGTTTTTGTTGTATTTACGGCATGTCAACCCTTGTTGGGTCACTTCATACCGATACAGTTTTATTCTATTTCATGCATTGATGGGTATTCGAAAACATTCTAAACTCTTTTTTTAAACATCTATTAATAATGGAGATTCGCTTCCAGTTTTGTCTTGTAACCGAAAATTACTCACTCGCTTACGGCGAGATACCCAACCATCGTGCATAACAATAGAATGAATACACTCAAAAATTTTGACATGCAACATTAGACAGTCCTCATTGTTTTTTAAAAACACGTTTAATAAATACAGACTAGTATATATATCTATATATAGCTTTGTTTTATTTTAATACATATTTAAAGTTTACATTCAAATGTTTTATTTTAATCCTTTAATGCAATTTAGATCATTTTACTTACTTAGGGTACAAACTCGCTGCATTGAATTTTTTTACTCCCACCCCTCAGGGCAATAGTTTCAAAAATCTAATTGTTTTACACGCTTAGAGGTTGTTTTTTTTATTTTTACTAGTATTTTTAATTCATGTTTTTTCTATTTTAACCCATAGATGACTCTAACAGTTACTACCACTTTCTGGGTCAGATTTGACTGGTAGTAACGCCATGAAGCGTTACTCGGTCACTCCATACTCTCCAGATCTTTAAAATGAAACTTTTGAAAATGCAGTCTTTAACCGTCATACTCAGACACAATTTGCGTGTAAAAGTCGCTATGCTTTCGAATAAATCCACGAAGGATTTCTTGTTATTTCATGAAAAGCAAGTTTTTGATTCCTTGGTTTCCTATAGTGGCCCATCAAGCGCGCCAGCCGATTCTCTAGATTTTCAAAATAGTCATTGTTTCCAGACAGATCTGATCTATGTGTATAATAAATTGGAAAAAATCGGTAAATGGGGTAATTACAGACTCACACTATCACAGTTATCTATATCGTGCCAAAACCTGATATGTATTAGTCTAGAAAGCCGTTAACAGCCTAACCAGAGTTAGTATCACTACATGTCTCAGAATAAATAAAAATGCCACTTCATTGTTTTAGCTTCCTCTTTCCTCATACGATTTGTCTTGGTGGCCTAAGATAAAGAGAACTGTCGCGAAAGACGGCGAGAACTTATCAGTATTACTTCTAATATCCCAAGCAATTACCGAGAAATTTTAGAAAAAAAGAAAATATATAATAATTACGCTGATTATAATGTAAGATATTTCTAGTATGTAATGGTACAGTGGAGGCGCGTTGGTGTAATGGTTAGAGTCGTAGGAAATGGACTCGTTGACGCCGAATCAAAAAATCTGGACGGACTGTTTGTATTTCACATGGCGCTAATACCCTGGGAAAGTATGCCATCTACCGAAATCTTGCCTCCTGTATGGGTAAATAGAAGGGCAGACTGGCTCCATTAGCATTGGTTGGGCAACAAGTCCTTGAAGAAGGAAAACTCTGAGTTCAGACCGTCAAATTCTGTTAAGAAATTGACCATGTGTTATATCATTACATTTTTTTACAAGCGCGTGGCAAAAAATAATTTTTAAAGATGGCGTTTTTTGCTAGTCATTAAGGCCATTCCCTACATTTATTGTCTAAGCGGTTATTATGCCAAGACGTTTTGTTTTATTGCATTCTGATGGAAATTATTTATTTCAAACACATTTGTTAAACTAATTTTTAAACTCAGTTTTTTCTATTCAACGCATAGATGGGACTCTAATAGGTACAAGCACTCCGGGTCAGACTAGACCTGGGAGCATGGGATGAAGGGATACTCACACTCCACAGAGATCAAAATTGGAACCTCAACACTAGCACTGAGTTTAAACATGCATTACCCAGGACAATAAGGTTGGGCGTTATCATAAGGCAATAGGTTTGAGACAATGCTATAAGCTGCCAGAGCTTGAACGTAACCAGCTGGTTGACGGAGGGCTCTCCGACTCCGCCCGTGTAACCATAAATAAGCCGAAATTTAGTGTGAATGACATGGACTGCCTCAACCACCAAGGTTCCATCCTTAAGCATCACGGCTCGCACCACAACCAACAGTGTCCCATTGGGGGTTGTTACTCCTCTTTATTCCAATTAATTATCATAAATTAAATATTCATTAAAAATATAATTAAGATCTACAAAATAATTACAAAATTTAATTAAATAATAAAATACCAGATCCGCTTGCGATCTAGTTGAGTTAACCACTGGATTACTAGTATTGATTTGGATCATTCGCGACTATTTCCTCATTTTTATTGTTAAGTACATCGTTCGTCGCATGTGTCTTTTCGGCCTCTCTCGGTTATTTCTTGTCGGACGCCCAGACCTTCTCGAACTCCGGAACCTGACTCGAAAAGAAGGTTCCCGAATTCGAAAGGCTCCGAGTTCGACAAGAAATACCCGAAGAGGCCGGAGAGCACATCGACCGCAAACGTTGTCACAGATTGTACATATTGTACATAATTATCAAGCTCTCATCTAAAAAAATCGAGAAAACATTGTGATTCTCCGTCGAAAAATATACCTTAGTAGTTATCGGCTTTGTTCTAAATGACACTCATTTCTTTGTCGAAAAAGTATAAGTTTAAAAAAATAAGACGATGAATGGTTATAAAATGGAGTTGATTTTACAATTTAACTACACTGAATAAGTCGACTACTGATTTTGTCTCTTATTATATGACATTGAAATTTTTCAATTTACAGATGTAAAATTTTTGATGCAAATTGTTGTTGGAATGCATGTCCATATTCCGTGGAATATGGCGTGTTTTTGTATGTCAATAGGTAATTTGTTTTTACAATTGAAACTTGCTCCTAACATGAACAAGCAGTGTAAATTAAAGAGAATTGCCAATTGGTATCTGGAATATTTTTGTCTTGAAAATGAAAATTCCGAAAGAATGAAGCAATTTTGGAACGGAGCCACAGAGTAAACTACTTAAGCAAATTACGGCAATCTTTCCTGATTTATACTTACTTATTCATTTTCTGCATTTTTAGCAAATAAAATAATCTCTTTCATAATATCTGGTAAGCGTATGAATAAATATCAAAATTAAGCAAACTAGCAAAAAATATACGCCCGCTTGGCACAATAATTTATGTTTTAATATAACTAAATAATATATTAAATTAGAAAGGCTAACTAAAATTAAATAAGAACACAAAAATTACTTATTTTTACTTTTTCTAATTATTTTCAATATAAATTATAAATAGCGATTATTTAAAACGTTTTTGCAATAAAACAAACATAATAGAAATCAGAAAGTCACCAAATGAATAAGAATAATTTATTAAACACAATTTGTAAACGGTATTCACAACTTATACTATATAAACATATTTAGGTATTTCAACACATTAATAATACGGGTTTGTTTGAAGCCAAATTCTATATCAGCTAGACCTATCAAACTCAATAAATCAAGATAACTATAATATGAATGATTATTAATAACAATTGCAGAATATAATGAAAATAACTAAGGGAAATGTGACTTTGGTGCCGTGACGTACGATTTTGTTACAGACAGACAGATAATCTCCATTATCATAGCATTGTTACTTTTCATGTCCAGTTAATCAAATATGAGTGCAAACAAGAGTGGCGTTCGGAAGCAAAATCCTTCTGATATTATTCTTCGATGAGCAAAAGCAACCTATGATTGGTTTTGGTTTGTTTTGTTTTACGGCATATCAACCTCAGTGGATTTGTAATGCCGATAAAGTTTGCAAATAAATAATTCTTAATGCGATAATACAATTTTTTTATGAAACATTTTCTATTTAACCATAGATGGACCCTAACAGCTACTACCACTCCGCCGGTCAAGTGACCAGCGGTGCAATGGGGATGAAGGGTGCTCCCATTCCCAAACCGGCCAAACTGGAACCTCACCGAACGTATTGAAAGCTAAGAATCAAATATACGACCCCAAAGGGTCTTTAGCCGTTGTTTGAATATCTTTGCCGCCAAATTCTCATCCAGGCTGTCTTATCTACACATTATAAAAACATTTGGTGTGAATCTTACCCTCTTCAAGATTGATACAGCAGTAATCTAAAGCCACAAACGACATTATATTCTTACATTTAATTAGAACAAGACACCTCATTTGGTTGTAATCGTTAACGAGCCAAGCATCAGAGCCATTCTTCGCAATTTCGACTCTCACTAGGACCCCATACTGCTGAACTTAGTAAATGTTTTTAAAAAACTGTCATTTCAAAATGTAATAATAATAAAAAACAACGCGTATTAGATTAAATCATTATCACACCTATGACCAGTACTTGTATTGACGGCATATAGACGCACTTATTCCAAAATTTTTGGCTCAAAAAATTGGCAAATATTAGATAAACTAAAGAAGAATTGACACTACGCCATCGTCCTGTGGACAGAAAGATGCCAGCATATATGTATATATAAAGATATAGAAAATAATATAAGTATATAATAATAAGGGACAGAATATGGTTAATTAATGCCTGAAGAAGATATCAGAAATCTGAAACACGTGTTCGCCAAATGAAACATAATAAAAAATCTTTTTAAAAAACATAATCCATTTTGCGGGAACATTCTTTTTATAGAATATTTAATTTTCTCTCGTTGGACCGCTAACTAAACTTCTCTGTATATAATATAAAATATGTTTAATATCATGGAAAAGAGAGAGCAGAGAGAGAGAGAGACAGAGCAACGACAGAGAGAGAGAGAGAGAGAGAGAGAGTGGCAGAGAGAGGCATTAAGACAGGTAGACGGAGAGAGATAAAACAGCAGACAGCCGGTGGAGAGAGAATAGGGTAGCGAGCAGATAATGCACGCTTAGTAGAAAAGATAGATCCTATAGACGGTGTAGATAGACAATATATAGCATTGGTAGAGTAGAGAGAGAGAGAGAGAGAAGAGCAGAGAGGGAGATTGAGAGAGAGAGAGACGTTCATATTGGAAGAAGAGAGAGAGAGCGAGAGAAGAGAGAGAGGTGAGAGGGAGAGCGAGATTAACAATGGAAGAGAAAGTAAAGGAGTTGATCTTATGGTATGAATCTTCCGAGCGCACAAAAATTATCAAGTGAATTATAAGTAACAAAAACGTGTCCTCCACACCAGTCATTAATTTTTATACTCGTATTCCTTAATTGTAAGACCGTTATCATCTTGCAACACTCTCTGCGCTTAAAAATGAAACGTCAAGTCGTCACTTAAATGCCCCAGAAAACGTAAAATTCTATTATCTTGCGTGGTGCTTATCCACGAGACTTCTTATTTTTTATGAGTGTCGTTACCTCAGCTAAATAATAGACCATTCCGTTTTTATCAAAAGAAAAGGGAAGAAAAAGGACATGTCACACAGAAAAAACAGAATAAGAAAGAATAGAGATTAGGGGTAAAGATAGAAAAGACGAGTGAGAACGTAAATCCATAACGCAATCTATCATTGAGCACAATAAAAGATGAAAAGAGGGGGGGGGGTAGAAGAAAGAAATTTAGAAAGAAAGAAAGTAAGAAAAAACAGCTGTGAGAGAGTTAAATCAAAGACTTACTATACTTTTTGCATATTGAAGTATTTGCGCATAGTTCTTAAGTAAATATAGAACTCCTGGCGACACTACCGTTTCCAAATCGTCCCCTCTCCACACTGCCTCTGTGATCCAAAGGAAGGTAATGTACGGTTTGGCCAACGGTAGTGTCGCAGGATTCATATATTTACTTAAGAACTATTGCGAAATACTTCAATATGCAAAAAGATATAGTAATTCTGATTTAACTCTCTCACACTTGTTTTTTCTTCTTTCTTTCTTTCTAAATTTCTTTCTTTCTTCTTTTCATTTTATTGTTGCTCAATTGAAATAGATTAGCGTTAGGATTTAACGTTCTCACTCGTCTTTCTATCTTTACCCTAATCTCTTTCTTTCTTATTATGTTTTTTCTGTGTGACATGTCCTTTTTCTTCCCTTCTTTATGATAAAAACGGAATGGTCTATTATTTAGCTGAGGTAACGACACTCATAAAAAATAAGAATCTGTTGGAATAAGCAACACCAGATAATCAGAAATTTACGTTTCTGCATTTCAACGTGGACGACTTGACGTTTCCAATTTTAACCAGGAGAGTGTTGCCAAGATGATTAACGGTCCTTACAATTAAGGAATACGAGTATAAATTAATAGATGTGTGTGAGGACAGTTTTTGTTACTTATAATTAACTATGATAATATTTCCTTGTGCGCTGGAAGAATCATACATAAAATCAACCCTTTACTTTTCTCATTGTTAATCTCGGCCTCTCCCTCTTCACCTTCTCTCTCTCTCCTCCCTCTCTCTCTCTCTCCAATATGAACTCTCTCTCTCTCTCTCTCCCTCTCTCCTCTCTCTCTCTCCTCTCTCTCTCTCCATGCCTATATATTGTCTATCTACCACGTCTATAGGATCTATCTTTCTACTAAGCGTGCATTATCTCTCGCTACCCCTTTTCTATCTCCCACCGCTGTCTCTGTTTATCTCCTTCTCCGTTCTACCTGTCTCTGCCTCTCTCTGCCATCCTCTCTCTCTCTCTCTCTCTCTCTTCTTCTCTTCTCTCTCTCTCTCTCTCTCTTTCCATATATACATATATTATTATATATAAGAAGTATTGTTATGGGTCCAACGAGAGAAAAATTAAATATTCTATAAAAAAAGAATGTCCGCAAAATGGATTATGTTTTTAAAAAGCATTTTTTATTATTTTACATGCGGACACGCTGTTTCAGATCTTCTGAATATCTTTCTTCAGGCATTAATTAAACCATATTCTGTCCCTATATATATATATATTATTATTTCTATATCATTTATAATTATACATATATGCTGGCATCTTTCTCCACCAAAGGACGGATGGCGTAGTGTCAATTTCTTTTAGTTTATCTATATTTGCGCAATTTTTTGAGCCAAATTTTGGAAAAAGTGCGTCCTATATGCCGTCAAATACAGTACTTCATAGGTTGATAATGATTTATCTAATACGAGTTGTTTTTTATTATTATTAACATTCTTAAATGACAGTTTTAAAAACGAATTTACTAAGTTCAGCAGTATGGCGGTCCCTAGTGAGAGTCGGAATTCGCGAAAATGGCCTGATAGCCTTGCTCGTTAAACGATTACACCAAATGAGGTGTCTTGTCTAATTAAATGTAAGGAATATCTGTCGTTGTGGCTTAGAATATACTGACTGTATCATCTTGAGAGGGATAAGATTCACCCCACCAATGTTTTTATAATGTGTAGATAAGACAGCCTGGATGAGAATTTGGCGCCCAAAGATATTCAACAAACGGCTAAGACCCTTTGGGGTCGTTATCATTTGATCTTAGCTTCAATACGGTTCGGTGAGGTTCCAGTTTTGGAGGTTTGGGAATGTGGAGCACCCCTTCATTCCCCATTGCACCCTGGCCACTCTGACCCGGAGTTGGTAGTACCTGTTGGTGCAGCCCATCTATGTAAATAGAAAAATGATTCATAAAAAAATTGTATTATCCATTAAGAATTGATTTATTTCAAAACTTTACGGCATTAAATTGACCCACTGAGGTTGATATGCCGTAAAACAAAACAAACCAAAACCAACAATACGCGTTCTTGTTGTACATCGAGAATAATATCAGAAGGATTTGCTTCCGAACGCCACTCTTGTTTGCAATCAATATTTGATTAACTGGCAGAAAAGTAAACAATCTTATGATAATGGAGATTATCTGTCTGTCTGTAACAAAATCTACGTCACCACCAAAGTCACATTTCCCTTAGTTATTTCAATTATATTCTCAATTGTTATTAAATAATAATTCAATATTAGATTAGTATCTTATTTATTGAGTATCTGTATAAGAGTCTAATGATTATAATTTGCTTCAAAACAACCGTATTATTAATTGTAATGTTTGAAATACCTAAATATGTTTATATAGTATAAGTTGTGAATACCGGTTAAACAAATTGTGTTTAATAAATTATTATTATTATTTGGTGACTTTGATTATTATTATGTTTGTTTTATCAAAAACGTTTTAAAAATAATCCTATTTATAATTTATATATTGAAAATAAATTAGAAAAAGTTAAAAATAAGTGTAATTTTTTGCTGTTCTCTTATTTAATTTATTAGCCTTTCTAATTTAAATATTATTATTTAGTTATATTAAACTTAAATTATTGTTGCCAGGCGGCGTTATTTTGCTAGTTTGCTTAATTTTGAATATTTATTCATACCCTTACCAGATCATTATGAAAAGAATTATTTATTTGCTAAAAATCAGAAAATGAAAAGTAAGTAATAAGATCAGGAAAGATCCGTAATTGCTTAAGTAGCGTAACTCTGTGCTCCGCTTCCAAAATTGCCTTCATTCTTTCGGAAATTTTCATTTTCAAGAAAAAAATATTCCCCAGATTACCATTGCAATTTCTCTTTTAAATTACAACTGCTGTTCATTAAGACGGCAAGTTTCCAATTGTAAAAACAAATTACCTATTGACATACCAAACACAAGCCATATTCACGGAAATGGACATCAATTCAACAACAATTGCATTCAAATTTAACATTGTAAATTGACAAATTTCATTCATAAATACAGAGACCAAAATCAGTGTCGACTTATCAGTGTAGTTAAATTGTAAATCAAACTCCCATTTTATAACCACTTCACTCGCTTATTTTTTAAAACTTAAACTTTCCGACAAAGAAATGCAGTGTCAATTTTAAACAAAGCCGATAAAACTACCTAAGGGATATTTTCGACGTAATCACAATGTTCTCTGATTTTTTTAGATGAGGCTTGATAATTATGTAAACAATATGACCAATCTGTACAACGTTTCGGTCGATGTGCTCTCCGGCCTTCTTCGGGTATTTCTTGTCGGAACTCGGGAGCCTTTTCGAATTCGGGAACCTCTTTTCGAGCTCAGGTTCCCGAGTTCGAGAAGGCTTCTGGCGTCCGACAAGAAATACCGAAGAAGGCCGGAAGACACATCGACCGGAAACGATGTACATAATAACAATAAAAATGAGACAATAGTCCGAATGATCCAATAAATACTAGTAATCCCAGTGGTTAACTCAACTAGATCCAACCGGAATCTGGTGTTTTATTATTAATTAAAGTTTTGTAAATATTGTAAAGATCTAATTATATTTTTAATGAAATATTAATTTATGATAAATAATTGAATAAAGAGGAGTAACAACCCCCCAATGGGACAGCTGTTGGTTGTGGGTGGCCGACCCGTGATGCTTAAGGATGGAAACCTTGGGTGGTTGAACAGTCCATGTCATTTCAACACTAAATTTCGGCCCTTATAGGTTACACGGCGAGTCGGAGAGGCCCCCTCCGATCAACAGCTGGTTACGTCAAGCTCTAGCCACCATAAGCATGTCTCAAACCTAATTGCCTTATGATTAACGCCCCAACCTTATTGTCCTGGGTATGATGTTAAACTTCAGTCTAGTGTTGAGGTTCCAATTTTGATCTCTGTGGAGTGTGAAGTATCCCTTCATCACCATGCTCCCAGGTTCTAGTCGACCCGGAGTGCTTGTACCTATTAGAGTCCCATCTATGCGTGAATAGAAAAAACTGAGTTTTAAAAAATTAGTTTAAAAATGTGTTTTTTGAAATAAATCCAATTATCCATTCAAGAATCAATAAAACAAAACGTCTTGGGCATTAAAAAAACCCAATTAGACAAAAATGTAGGAATGGCCCATTAAAATGACTAGCAAAAACGCCATCTTTAAAAATTATTTTTTGCCACGCGCTTGTAAAAAAATGTAATGATAATAACACATGGTCAATTTCTTAAACAGAATTTGACGGGTCTGAACTCAGAGTTTTCCTCTTCAAGACTTGTTGCCAACCAATGCTAATGAGCCCAGTCTGCTTCTATTTACCCATAAACAGGAGGAAGATTCGGTAGATGCATAACTTCCCAGGTATTAGAGCGCATGTGAAATACAAACAGTCACGTCCAAGATTTGAATTCGCTGTCAACGAGGTCCATTCCTAACTCTAACCTATTAACCACGCGCCTTCCACTTGTAACCATTACATACTAGAAATAATCTTACATCATAATACGTAATTATTATATTTTTTCTTTTCTAATTCTCGGTAATTGCTTGGATATTTAGAACTAATACTTCAAGTTTCTCGCCGTCTTTCGCGACAGTTTCTCTTTATCTTAGCACCAAAGAAAATCGTACGATAAACAAGAAGTGCATTTTATTTATCTGAAGACAATGAGTGATACTAAAACTTGGTTAGCTGTTAACGGCTTTCTAGACTAATACAGTATCAGCGTTTGCCACGATATAGATAACTGTGATAGTGTGATCTGTAATTACCCCCCATTTACCATTTTTTCCAATTTAATTATACACATAGATAAGATCTGTCTGGAAACAATGCACTATTTTGAAATCTAGAGAATCGGGCTGCGCAGGCCTTGATGCAAACATAGAAACCAAGGAATCAAAAAACTTGCTTTTCATGAATAAACAACAATTCTTCCGTGGAGTTATTCAAGCGACTTTTACACGCAATTGTGTCCGAGGTATGACGTTAAACTGCATTTTCAAAAGTTTCAATTTTAAAGATCTGCGAGAGTATGGAGTACCGAGTAACCCTTCATCGGCGTTACTACCAGGTCAAATCTGACCCAGAGTGGTAGTAACTGTTAGAGCCCATCTATGGGTTAAATAGAAAAAAACAATGAATTAAAAATACTAGTACAAAATAAAAAAACACCCTCTAGGCGCATGTAAAAATAGATTTTTGGAACATTATTGCCTGAGGGGTGGGAAAAAAAAAATTCAATGCCAGCGAGTTTGTTACCCTAAGTAAGTAAAATGATCAAATTCATTAAAGGATTAAAAATAAAACAATTTGAAATGTTAAACTTTAATAGTATTAAATAAAACAAACTATATATAATATAATAATTACTAGTCATGTATTTATTATAACCTGTTTTTAAAAAACAATGAGGACTGTCTAATGTTTCATGTTCAAATTTTGAGTGTATTCATTCTATGTTATGGACGATGTTTGGGTTAATGTGACGTAAGCAGTGACGTAATTTCGTTACAGACAAAAAAACTGGAAACGGAATCTTCCATTAATAATAGATGTTAAAAAAAGAGTTTTAGAATGTTTCGAAATTTACCATCAATCATGAATAGAATAAAATGTATTCGGTATGAAGTGACCCAACAAGGGTTGACATTGCCGTAAAATACAACAAAAACAAATACACACGCAAATTTGAAAGTTATTCCGTGTTGGTTGGTTGTTTTGGTTTTACGGCCGTGTTTCGAAGTTGTATATATATATAATATATATAATAATTTATATATATATATATATATTTGGGAGAATATCTGCTTAATTGGAAGTCAGACCTAATTTTTTGAAAGTTAATTCATTAATGATTAATTAGGCGGGAAAACTACTTAAATGCTAAGGCTAAACAAAATCGAGAAAAATCATTCTCTGAATGTACATTTCTATCGTAACCTTAGGTTCTCATCAGCAGAGCTATAGATACGAAGATCGCCTCGTGTGTGACTCGAAACCCGTAATGTCGAAACGACACGCAAACCCTCTTATCCTTACACCAAACGGAACTCGCAATTTTTCATCGCTTTGTTTAGGTATTAGTAGTACTCATATTCCTCTTAGAGACTTTCTCACGACCTTACGTAAATGTAAACAAATCTAGCCTATTTTCAGCCGACAATATTTGGAGAATATGGCTTAATTGAATCAGACCTAATTTTTGAAAGTTAATTCATTAATGATTAATTAGGCGGGATTTAACTACTTAAATGTAAGGCTAAACAAATCGAGAAAAATCAATCTCTGATGTACATTTCGACCTATTAGGTCTCCATCAGTAGAGCTATAGATACGAAGATCGCCTTTGTGTGACTCCGAAACCCGTATGCTCGAAACGACCACGCAAGGCCTCTTACCATTACACCAACGGAACTCGCAATTTTCATCGCCTTTGTTTAGGTATTAGTAGTACTCATATTCCTCTTTTAGAGACTTTTCGCCGACCTTACGTAAATGTAAACAAAATCTAGCTATTTTCAGCCGACAATATTGCTTAATTGAAGTCAGACCTAATTTTAAGTAGTTAAATCCCGCCTAATTAATCATTAATGAATTAACTTTCAAAAAATTAGGTCTGACTTCAATTAAGGCACATTACTCTCCCAAATATTGTCGGCTGAAAATAGCTAGGTTTGTTTACATATATAATACTATAATAATATATATATATATATATTATATATGATAAAGCAGCATTGTGCTGCAGGTATTAAATGATAAATATATAAAATAAAAGTGGACTTATTGAAGCACCCATAATCCGGGAGATTCCTGTAATCCGCGCTCAAATATATACTAGATTATTAGTTCATTCGTTTATATAATTACTATAAATTTAGTTCTATTTGACCATATGACCTTTAGGCACCCCTTTTGATCTCGATAAGAAAGGGCATGTTTTCATTTACACCGTCAAATCCAGATGATTTTTAGATCTTTTTTTAGATTATAAAACTAACCCCTAACCCCTAACCCTAACTCGAAAACAAACAACCGGATATTGACGGTGTAAATAAAAACATGTCCTTTCCTAATCGAGATCAAACAGTGGTGCCTAAAGGTAATATGGTCCGTTCTATTCAATATATTTCCGGACATTTCTGTCAACAATCCTGGAGGCGTTTTATAGTTTCTAATTTGGCATTCCCTGTTCCTCCTGGGTTTCTTTCAATTACTTTTCGGTGTTGTCTGGATTTAATTTAATTTGTTGGTTTGCAGGTTCTGAATGTGACTGAAAATTCGAAATAAATTTATTACCTAATATACTGTAAGGGCTATCTTGCCTGCTCATCCCACTTACTGAGGGCTGGACACATAGTCTCGTTTTACGTCGGCACATAAAAATTGCAAACGATCTGCGTCGATTGTGCCCCCCTGGGATCCGATCTATTAATTGTACTTTACCGGTCCAGAGGCCGAAGCACACTGGACCCCCAGCCGAGGCCGGGTATAGAAGGTAAGTTATTTGCCTTGCTCATCCCACTTATGAGGGCTGGACACAAGTCTCGTTTTACGTGGGCACATAAAAATTGCGTCGATCCAGGGGGATGGTCCCTTGGAACGATGCCATTAATTACTTTACCGGTCCAGAGGCCGAAGCACACTGGACCCCCCAGCCAGGCCGGGTATAGAAGGTTAAGTTTCAAAGCATAGAATCTGGAACAGATACTACACTTTGATCCATCCCTCTAATCAGTATACCTAATATTTACTTAAAGGAGTTATATATATATGGTAGGAAGACCACGCTTTAAAGACGTCTGCCAGAAGGCATATTAAAGACATGCGACCAACACCAACACTATGGGAGGTTGGTTGCAAAACCGAGCGGCCTGGCGCCAGCTTGTCAAAACAAAGCCCAGAAAGGAGTGAAAAAGAGAGGAAGTAGCCCCGCCACAGAAAAAGAGAGCCAGAAAGGAAGGATGGACAACAGCAACTCCAACAAGCATCACTTTTTTTGTTGCAGTCACTGCACCAAGAGAAGTCAGCGCCATCGTCTCTCGCAGACGGAAGGATGCTTATATATATATATATATATATATATATATATATATTGGCATGGGCACCTCATGTGGTGTAATGGTTAGCAAGCTAGTTTCGCAAACTATTATTAGTGAGTTCGATTCTCACCGGGCGCCCCATAATCTGGCCTTGTGCCACATCTAAGCTAAGCTTAGTAAATAAGTACATTATGTTGGCATCCTTCAGTCTACTAAAGCCGATGGCCCGTAGTGTCCACGAACAGACCAATTTTGGAATGGCAATCTCTGGTGCAGTGATTGCAAAACACAGTAATGCTTGCTGTAGTTGCTATTTCTCTCCTTTCTTTTGGCTCTCTTTCTACGGC
>CM042147.1:50732401-50734901 GCA_023376005.1 Doryteuthis pealeii | reverse complement strand
AAGAAGAAATGATATTTTCCACGTACCCCACTTGTACGGGTCAGGCACAAAGGCCCTATTTATGTGGGACCACCCACAAGCCGAGACTCATGTGGTGGCGGGTGAAAAATTGCGTCGATCCCGTCGGCATTCCCCCTCAAGGGGGCGCCTCAGGCACTGGGCAATAAACCCAGCCCTGCCCCTTTAAATCGAGGGGGCAGGTGTTGCCTGGGGGGATGGCCCCCTGGGATCGACGCTATTATTATAACAGAACCGGTCCAGCGGCCGAAGCTCGCCGGACCCCCAGTCGAAACCGGGTTTAAGGGTTTTCGTCCAAGAAGAAATGCAAAAATGTAAATCCTGATTAACTGCTGATGCTTATCCGCCAAATTCTTATTTCCCATGAGTGTCGTCACCTCAGCAAATTAATAGACTATTCCGTTTTTATTATAACGAAAGGGAAGAAAAGGAAGAAAAAGGACATCCTATACCGAAAAATATAAAAAGAAAGAAAGAGTAGGGGAAAGATAGAGATAGGGGTTGAGCGCGCGGATGCGATATCACAAATCTGTTTCAGTCGAACATAATAAGATGAAAACAAGGAAGGAAAGAAAAAAACAGAGTGTGAGAGACTTAAATCAAGACGATACGTTTTACATAATGAACAATTTAGAATGGTTTGTTTTGGTTTGTTTGTTTGTTTTTTTTCTCTTGTTTCTTTTTTGATGGGGTTGAAGGGAAAGCTCTTACGTAAATATATCAAACGTTGTAATAATTAAATCATCATACTATTCTATATCCACAGGTCCTGCTAGTAAGCATGTATACATTACAGATGTTCTTGGCACACATTTCTCCTTTATCAAGAAGATTGTATCAGTATTTTTTCTGAACTTTATATTTATCCCATCTGGTCCAATATAAATAGATATTTTAATTGAGACGATTCGTTATGTTTAGTCTTTTTTAGAAATATTTTTAATAATCCATTTTTTCTAGAGTATGTTTCTCGTTTCCATCTGTAAATTTAAAATGTAGTTTCCAAAAAAAACATTTCTACAACAGATCATTATTATTGGCATTAAGTCGTAACTCTTTTTTTTTTCTTTCTCTTCCAGTAAATTAGCCTTTTGTTGACCTTTGAATAAATCATACAGTAATGAATTAATTAAGACTTCAGTAAAAAATAAATGACTATCTATCTATCTATCTATCTCTCTCTCTCTCTCACACACACTCTCTCTCTCTCTCTCTCTCTCTCTCTCTCTCTCTATATATATATATATATATATATATATATTCAAAATTAATTGAAAACATACAAGAATAATTTCCATGTGTCTTATAATTTTTGTTTGCCTTTTATATATACACACGCATACTGAACCCACGCGCACGCATACACATTTATATATATAACATGATTTTTACCAAAGAATGTAGCAACTAAATCAAGGTTTCCAATTAGAAGTTATTTAAAGGTTATATATATATATATATATATAATATATATATATATATATATATATATATATATATATACATAGATATGAAACTTATATATGTATATATATATATATGTGTGTGTGTACACAACCAAACTTTGTAGAAATGACCTTATTCTGTGACGAAGTGGCAATCACCACACACACGCACACACACACACACACACACACACACATATATATATATATATTATATATGAATTTCAAAATTAATTGAGAACAATAAAAAATAGAGAACATAAAAGAATTATTCCTATTTATCTTATAATTTTTGTTCGCCTTATATATATATATAATATATATATATATTATAATATATATATATAATATATATATATCCACACACAACACTCTCTCTCACACACATACACATACAGACAGGCAGATAAACCGACATACACACACACACAGACACACACATATATATATATATAGAGATATATAGATATAGATATAGATATATATATACAGACGCCCATTAGAAACCATGTTTTAGTTGCTTCCTCCTTTGTCAAAAATCATGTTAAAAACAACAATAGATGGAGATCATATTCGATAAAATAATGTGTGGAATAATAGAAATATAATTTTAGAAAGTTGAGAAATAATGTATAGCACATTTTCATTTGATTATTTCTGTCATATAACTGAGGGTCGTCATTTTACAAGGTTATAAGCCACAAACACAACGATCATTGGAAGTTTCAGCTGTCTCAATTGATTGATTGATTAATTTTCCTATGTCAATCCGACTGGGTTTATTTCAGAGCTAAAAGTTAGCCAATTGTGTTCATTGTACACGCACACACACACACACACACACACACACACACGGCTGCACCACCTGGACCCCAACGAAGCGACTAGAGAATAAACTAGATGGGAGCTGCACAAGAATGCTACGGGTGATCATGAACAAGACGTGGAAACAGCACCCCACGAGAAAGCAGCTGCCACGTATCCCCCAAACCATCCGAGTAAGACGGACAAGACACGCGGGACACTGCTGAAGAAGC
>CM042147.1:50694901-50727401 GCA_023376005.1 Doryteuthis pealeii | reverse complement strand
ATAATATATATATATATATATATATATATATATATATATATGTCGAAAGGAAAATAAACAAAAGAAAGGTTGTATTATTATTGTTTTATTTTTATATTAAAATAATAATAAATAGAATACATGTGAACATGAATAGACTCCTGACCGAAACATGTGTCAGCAAAATAAAATCTATTTCATCCATTCAGCATTTTGTTTCCTCTATTTCATCCATTCAGCATTTTCTTTCCTCTATTTTTCCTTTCAACATACCGTCGGATTCACTTCCATTTTAAAATCGCACACACACACACACACACACACACACACACACACAGGTACACAGGCACACACTGGCACACACACACACAGGCACACATACATGCACGCACCACACACATACACACACACACACACACACATATATATATATGGAGTAAAAAAGGGGAATTAAATCCGAAAGTATGTAGAAAATAGAAAAAAACGAAATATTTCCAAAAGATGAATTCATTCTTGATGTTGAAGTCGACGTTATAACATTTCGTTTTTTAAACCTTCATCAGGACTTGAATTGAACGATATGTTGTAAGGGTAGATTTTGGAGAATGGTTTATTGTGTATAAAGAAAGGGCAGTTACCCATATCGGCATAGCGTTTATTCTGGTTTGCTTGAAGATTTTCAAGAAGTGATGACAAGTGTGTGATGATTCATAGGGACACATGATATGAATATGCATGAGTATGTAAATAAAGTAATTTAACTAAGCTTACCCCAGCTTTGTCACAGGATCTATCTATCTATCTATCTATCTAAGCAGTGTTGAATTTCCATTGATACCGGTCACCATAGATTCAAGTCTGGCTAGAGGCCAGCTTATAAATTCTGATTCCCAAAACACAAGCTTCTCAAATAACTATCTCCAATAAACCAATCAAAATTATGCCTTTTATGAAAAGGCTATCACAAATTATATATTCATGACCTCAGGTTTGGTTTGGTTTGTTTTACGACATATCAACCTCAGTGGGTTATTTAATGCCGATAACGTTTTGAAATAAATTAATTCTTAATGGATACTCAATTTTTTATAAACTCATGTTTTTCTATATAACCCATAGATGGGACCCTAACAGGTACTACCTCAGGGGGTCAGAGTGGACCTGGAAGCAATGGTGATGGGGTGCTCCATATTCCCCAGACCTCCAAAACTGGAACCTCACCATCAGATAGAATTTAATGTCCTTCTCAGGATATGAAGATCCTCAGCCACCGCCTTTTAGCACCTATGACCTTAAGTAGGATGTTTGGTCTTAAAATCGCTACCCGCCTGTAACAACAACGAAACAGTATTAGTAACTACACTAAGATACTTTCCAGCATTCAGCGTGAATACAAATTCCCCATTCTCTAAAAGTCAGTCTCTTGTATAGTATTGGAGGAGGTAAATTATATAGTTTAGTGCTCTCTGTAGAAACCTCTATTACTTAATGAGACTGTTCATTTCTACTTTACACCGGTGTCTTCGAATGTGCAGACCCCACCCCACCACCACAAAAAAGCTTCCCTGGGCGTGACATTAAACTGTGGTAGCGAGGATCCATGTCTGGCCCTCTGAGGAGCGTGGAGTACCTCTCCATGCCCATTACTCCTAGTTCCACCCCGACCCGGAGTTGTAGTACCTGTTAGAGTCCCATCTATGGGTCAAATAGATCTGCTTGCCAATCATTATTATATATTCACCCAACCCCTCCGCACGAGCAGGATGTGACACAAGGCCAGTTTCTAAAGTGGAGTTTAACAGGTTTGAATTCAATTTTCTTTCTCCTAGACTGGTTACTTAGCCAAGGTTTGAGCTCAATCTGCCCTACTATTTAAATTGATTGATAGATATGAACAAACTAGTTGATATATATATATTTATATTATTATTTATATTTTTGCTTGAAGGCAGTTAAAATGCGTATATCGTATAAAATCTGATAATTAATGAAAATAATCATGACAAGCGAACTCGGCAAATACTGCCCACTACGTAGAACATCGTACAGCAGCCGTTTCACCTTTATTAAGTCTCATCAGCGATGTATACTTACGATTTCCCTCCAATAGAAATCGAAACCGGGAGCTCAGCACGCAGACTCAGAGACTTTACCACTGGGCCACCGATACGCAGTGAACGATGTATGCGAAATTAGCTATGTGTCTATTTTTATTCCATTACTTCGATTTCCATCTTTATATCTTTTTATTTTATTTTATTTTAATTTATTTTATTTGTATCCTTATCTACAATGCTTCTTTTAAGTGTCTCTTTTAATAATTAGCTAATTTCGCATACATCATTCAAAGTCTTGGCCAAGATTTGAACTCGGGTCGACGAGTCCATTTTCTTACGACTCTAACCATTACACCACGCGCATCTACAAATCATTAGTATTAGATAGGAATTTGTTGTCATACAGTTCAAATCAATCAATACCTGTTTTTATTTCGCAGTATACGAAGGAGACATTTGAATTGGTAATTCAATTTATTAAAAATTCTGGACGCACTTTACTGAGACCTTTTTTTAATTTTCAGGAAAGTAAAAAACTGTATTCAAAGATTTTAAGTAAAATGAGTGGAAATTTTCTTAGTGAATAAGATAAAAAGCAGTTAGATAAGTGCTTTTTATTTAAATTTAAATTAGGTATTTGATTTTACAAATCAATTAGATTAGAGACAGGAATGAAAGGGTTTAATTCTCTTCTGAAGCCAGCCCCCTACGTAAAAGAAAATAGAAAAATGAAGCCCCTACGTAAAAGAAAATAAAAAGAAAATCAAGTCGACTTAAAAATGGTAGTGTGTTCGAAGAATATCCAATGTTCTAATCAGTTCTTCTTCAAAAGTTAAAAGAAGCACAAAGAATTGTTGTAGTGAGTAAAAAAAAAAAATACACGACAAAAAAAAGTAAGGAAATTTAGAGGAAAAGAATCAAATAAAAGTCGTATCGTGATTTTATTGGCTAAATAAGAGACGCTGTCTTCGTGCCAATCAAAATCTTCTGCCCGGGATTATATCGCAAAACCAGAGTTTTTGTTTTGTTTTATTTAATCTATTTATTCTGTGGAGTCGCTTAGGAGATAGCAAACATCTTACCACACTCTTTCTTTCTTTCTTTCTTTCTTTCTTTCTTTCTTTCTTTCTTTGCTTCATTTATCATTATTTTTCTAAAAGGAAATTGGACGTCTTCTTTTTTAGCTTTACTTTTTTTTTCAGAAAGAAAGTGAATTCCTTCTTTCTTTCAATCTTTACTTTCATTTTACGTCTTCTTTCTTTCTTTCCCTTTTCTTTCTTTCTTCCTTACTATTTTATTTTTTTCGAGAAGGAAAGTGAACACCATCTTTCTTTCTTTCTTTCTTTCTTTCTTTCTTTCTTTCTTTCTTTACTATTTTATTTCTTCGAGAAGGAAAGTGAACACTTTCTTTCTTTCTTTCTTTCTTTTTTTTCTTCTTTCTTTCTATACTATTTTATTTTTCGAGAAGGAAGTGAACACCTTTCTTTCTTTCTTTTTTCTTCTCTTTCTTTCTTCTTCTTTCTTTCTTTACTATTTTATTTTTTCGAGAAGGAAAGTGAACATCTTCTTTCTTTCTTTCTACTACTTTATTTTTTCGAGAAGGAAAGTGAACACCTTTCTTTCTTTCTTTCTTTCTTTCTTTCTTTTTTTCTTTCTTTCTTTCTTTACTATTTTATTTTTCGAGAAGGAAAGTGAACACCTTTCTTTCTTCTTTTCTTTCTTTTTTTCTTTTTCTTTACTATATTTTTTCGAGAAGGAAAGTGAACACCTTCTTTCTTTCTTTCTTTCTTTCTTCTTTCTTTCTTTCTTTCTTACTATTTTATTTTTTCGAAGAAGGAAGTGAACACCTTTCTTTCTTTCTTTCTTTTTTCTTTTTACTATTTTATTTTTTCGAGAAGGAAAGTGAACACCTTTCTTTCTTTCTTTCTTTCTTTCTTTCTTTCTTTCTTTACTATTTTTTTTTCGAGAAGGAAAGTGAACACCTTTCTTTCTTTCTTTCTTTTTTCTTTACTATTTTTTTTTTCGAGAAGGAAAGTGAACACCTTCTTCTTTCTTTCTTTCTTTCTTTCTTTCTTTCTTTCTTCTTCTTTCTAAGCTTTGTTATTTTATTTTTTTTCAAAACACACTGGACGCCTTCTTTTCTTTTCGTTTTTAGCTTTATTTACCATTTTATTTTTTTCTAGAAAAAAAATAGGACGCATTCTTTCTTTCCTTCTTTCTTTCTTTTATTTTTTTTCTTCCTTCTTATTTTTCGTTCTTTCTTTCGTTCTTTCTTTCATTACCTTTATTTTACACCTTCTTTCTTTCCTTCTTACTTACTTACTTTCTTTCTTTCTTCATTTATTTATTTGTTCATTTATTTTTTCTTATTTCTGTCTTTCGGTTTTTTCTTTCTTTGTAGTTATTCATTTTCTAGAAAAAAAGTTAATTTTCTTTCTTTCTTTCTTTCATTCTTTCTTTCTTTCTTTCACTTCTTTTTTATCTTTTTATTTTTCATCCCTCCTCCCTTCCACATCCTTCAGTTCTTTCTTTTTATATTCATTTTCTGTGTTTTTACGATTCGCCTGTCTTTTTATCAGTTAAGCCAATTTCTTTTACTCACTGTAAATAAATGGCTCTGAACTTCTAAGAATTTTATATTTAGATTTCGTATTTTGGCGCTGGACCAACAATCTGCAAACTTATCTTTCTTTTTCGGCTTCAGAGGAAAAAAAAAAAGCTTTCTAAAAACGAAAACTCAATAAAATTTGGACTCTAGAATTTTAAATAGAAAAATAAAATACACAAATTTGCTTACAAAAAAAAACAAAAACAAAAACAAAAAAACAAACAAACAAACAAAAAAAACCCGCATGTAACCATTATTGATTAATAGTTTGTCTGCTATAATTCATACGGTTAACAAGTATTATGATGTATCAAAAGTATTTTCGTTTTTATCACCTATAAGATTTTGAAGGCTTAGCCCTGTGCAATACCTATATAATATCAAAAAAATATTGCTTTAGAATACTATTCTCAGACGTCAGTGTTTTGTACCATATCCTTCTGCCAGGCTAACTAAGCTTAGCAAACATCCAGAAGTAATTGTAGTGGCCTTTTCTAGATGAAAACCTCATTATAAAAAGATGAATTTAAAACTTTTAACACGATAATATAATATTAATAAACTGGTATAAGAGCAATAAAAACGAATATTTTCTAAATAAAATTATATTTCCTGTCTTTTTTCTACTCTTGGTTATATTATGTACAGCAGCACGTGTATCGGCTGTTTCTGGGTCACTTTAGAGAAAGAAATGGCGTAACGTGGAGCTCAAAGCGGGTGCGAACTGGTCTTACGTCAGACTGAGTGAAGGGCGCCAAAGAAAAACTATGGCTGCCTTAACAGCTTGATTTAAGAAAAAACATGATCGCGGAGCCAGGAGAATTCGCGAGAATGTATTTGCACGTATGTAAATATTTTCAAGATCGAGCTGTGCCTAAAACACTTGGCGCCAGACAAGGAGGGCATGAGACAATTTGGAGCGTGCTATTGACTTTTCGTTATAGACTGATGCGTTATTGTGCGAAAGCGATTACGGGATCAGTTTACTACCATCACTTAGTGTAATAGGTAACTGAGTTACCTCCCCTCCCCTTCTAATAACTATACAAACTGGTCAAAAATCCACCACTGTATTCTATGTAGAATGAAGCTTCTGCAAGTCCGACCGTGTTTGTTTGCTTACTACCACACTTAGTCATTGGAAAATAATCAATTTCGTTGTCGTTAATTTCTCTTAATTCAGAATAACGCATAATTTTTTCCAGAGCTTCCAATGTATGAAGTTACAAATATTATTCAAGTGTACAAATTCCGATTGCAACAATCTGATAACTCCATTGCAATCTATTACATTTCCATATGCCACAGTTGAAATAAGCGGTGTATATTTACTAAATTATAAATGACTCGATTTTTTTTCCTTAAAAAATGTAACATTATAAGTAGTACATTAGCTATAAGGGGCCGGGTTAGCTCAGTTGATTAGAGCGTTCGGCTAGAAACCACAAGGTTCCTAGTTCGATACCCACCCTCGCCAACTCAGCGTATGAAGTAGCACAGGGATCTGTGCGGTAAAGTAAGGAAGCTGATGGTAGGTGTGACGCTCCACCTCAGACGCTAAAAAAATAATCTCCTTGGTCTAGCGCTTATGAAAGGGGGTAGACTCCCTCGCTGCATGGCTGATACCGACATTAGGCCGCCCCGACGACTTTAACTTTACTTACATTAAGCTAAGAAATAAAAATGATTGCAATGGGGAAAGTTTTTAAATATAAAATAGATATGAACATAAATGTGAAAACTAATCATATTAAGACATTACTTGAATCTATAATTGTTTACTAAGTATTGTTACAAGACACATGAAACCATATAATTGCTCGCAGATTATTATTATTTTCAACATGTCTTTACTGCAGTTAATCACAGCAGCTTTTCTTTATTTTAATTTTATATTCTTGATTTGTATACAGATATCTGTAAATAAGTAAAGGTATCAGTAATAAGTAAAAGTTAAGTGCCTATTGTCAGTGTCACCCAAAGCGAGGGAGTCGATTGTTTCGTGACAGCATTTTAGAGAGAGGACTTGCCTCCGGGGGCCAAAACGGGCGCGAACCTGTCTCGTCTGTAGGATGAGGGACAACGAAAAATATCTGCCTTGGCACTACAATTTAAATACGTATTGGTGTCAAAGCAGACGTGGCGATAGTAAATCTGCAAACGCATGCAAATTTCTTTCAGACCACCGTACATAAAACGAGAGACATATTGGATTAGAAACATTCGCTAGATCAAATATTGGAAGAACACCTGAAAAACACTCAATCCAAAGCTGAGATGTTCTATTTGTCTGAATCTTTTAGATGAAACTTGATAATTTGGACAACGGATTACTTGTTGAATTAATACAGTTTCTAAGTGACAATCATCTATAGATAGCGGGTTCGATCTTGGGCAAGAGCGAATCATAGAATACTTAACATAGCTTAACACTTGTACATAAATGGTTTGGTTTTGGTTGTTTTATTTTACAGCATATCAACCTCAGTGGTTATTTTAATGCCGATAAAATTTTGAAATAATTCAATTTTTAATGGATGATACAATTTTGTTTATTAACTCATGTTTATCTATTTAAACCATAGATGGGGCCCTAACAGGTACTACCACTCCGGGTCAGTGTTGACCAGGGAGCAATGGTGATGAATGCTACACATTCCCCAAACTTGACCTCACCATCAGATTAAGTTTAACGTCATTCCCAGGACATGTAGACCCTCAGTCACCGCCCTTCTTAGCACCCATATGATAAAGGGTGGCTTGCATCTCTCTCTTNCAGAGAGAGATCACAATGGTAAGTATTTATTTGTAAACCTGTAGTTACCTCTTTTACTGACAAATGTGCGAGAGTAAAAATTGTTTTTAAAAAATTGATTATAAATTCGTAATATTTTTCATTTAAAGTAATAAACAATTTTCCTAATTAAATTTCTAGTTTGTATAATTATTCATTTAATTGTCATCTTTACAATGAAGGGATTCAAATGTTGTATATAAGGAAAGCTTTTATTATATATCAATAATAATTGTTCTGTATTCCTTCATTGACGATATTTGGGTTTCGTGACGTATGCAGGTTACGTATGTTTTGGTTGTAGACATAAAAGATTCAGATATCTCCATTTATAATAGATGTTATTACTTTCAATCTCCAAATTCATTCTTTATCAGGCAAGAATATTCATAGTTGTACATAGTTTCTATCATTTTCTTTATATAGTGAAACGATCTAGTCAGTTGTAGATTGTTTGCTGGGAATTTCAAGGTTTTCCTAGTTCGATATCCTGACCCCGTCACTCCATACGTGAAGAGTAACACAGGATATGTTCTGTAAATGTAAAGAGCTGATCGTAAAGTGTGCGTCTTCACCTCAGACGCTTATAAGAAACAATCCTCCTTGGTCTAAGCGTAGGAAATAGGGGAATGAGAACCTCGCTGTCTGACTGATACCTACTTTAGGCCACATCGATACGGCTTTACTTTTTATATATTTATGTAATTCTTAATTTTGACTTGTATAATGTATTTGACTATTCCTTACATTATCATCCATTCATTATTAATACTGTCTTTCATATAAAAATTGTTTATTGTGTGTTTTGAAGAATGTGATATAATATAAATTGTTAGAACATACAGCTTGATTTGAATTTCCTTCCTTCTTGCTTGGTTGTCTTACAAGACTAAAAAACAAAGTCTGCCATTCTATTTACCATTAGCTGGAAAGATAAAATGGATTCAGCCTTTCCCTAAGGGCATCAGCCAAAAATTGAAATTCACACAGTCTTGACCAGTATTGAACTCGTGTCCCTGATTCAATTTCCAAGTAGTATACTGTTACAATAAGTGCGCCTCTAATTATTACTTTAATTATATTGTGTAATGAATAAGTAAATTAGATTAGTGTAATTTAAAAAAATGCTTTACAGATATCCATTAAAAGGTGTGTTGAGTCACATTAAGTCACATAAAAGTTTAATATGATAATAACTGCATAATTAATGAATAAAGAAATGGGAACTTCTCTCTAATTAAGTATTTTACAGTCATTTGTCTAATTAGCATAATTATCGGCATGAGTTACAAACACAGATACACAATGTATATTAGATAGATAGATAGATAGATAGATAGATAAGATAGGATACCGTGTTTTCCTGAAATAAGACAAGGCTTAAAATATAATTTCTCACCCCGAAATATAACACTAGGGCTTATTTTCGGAGATGTCTATTCTTCATAATCGAAAACGACATACAAGTAGAAATTTCTAAATTAAGAAGCAAAAATAACGAAAATCATTTACATTAACAGTTCTTTTATTTAAAAAAATAATAATAAAGTCGTGTACCTAAATAAAGTGGCCTTATTCCCTTGCCAGAAAAATGTATTTGATTTGTGTGTTGTGCGTAGATTTTCGTGGCATCCGGATAAATAGCAACAAGTAAACGGGCCTAAATGCAGTTGCGTTGCATGATGTTATTGTAAAGAATTCTTATTTCTCTCATCTGTCTGTCGCCTAAGAGAGCTTATTTAAGAGGGGGGCTTATATTAAATCAACCTAAAAATCACGCTAGGTTCTTATTTTGCAGATAGGTCTTAATTTTCGAGAAACACCGTATTAGTAAGCACACATTGGACTGGAAATATATTTATTCCAGAGGAGATTTTTTGACGTTGTTATGGCTACAAAATACATAAAAATGAAATCATCCAATATAGATACATCTGGGCGATTCACTGAACCGCAATTTTTTAAAGTTAAAGACTGATAGAATACAGATTAGAAAAAAAAAGTTTTGAAAGATAAACACCCTCTGAAACTATTGCACATACCCATATGTTTAGTATATAAACAAATAAAAAATGCATTGTTTTTTGGATAATAAATCAGTTAAATATTAATTTTGTTTCAAAAATGTGGTTTTGGAATCAATATTCCGTGACGGCATAATATTATTTAATCAATCTGAAATATTAATCAGTGAAATTCAAATCAACATTAGTTAATATACAATGTGTTACGTGCTGGAATTATTGATCCCTATTTACATCATCACACACACATCACACAACACACACACACACATCACACACACACACACATTCTGCACACACACACACACATCACACACACAACACACACACATCACACACCACACACACACACACACATTTCAGCTCAGTCTGGATAGAGCGTTCGCTAGAAACCAAAGGTTCCTAGTTCGAATGACCCAGCCTCGCCAACTCAGCGTATGAGTAGAGCACAGGGATCTGTGCGGTAAAGTAAGGAGCCTGATGGTAGGTGTGAGCTCCACTTTCAGACGCAAAAAATGAACTCCTTGGTCTAGCGCTTAAAAGGGGAGTAGCTCCCTCGCTGCATGGCTGATACCGACATTCAGGCCGCCCCACGACTTTTTTACTTTAATATATATAAATTGAAACCATTAACGAAATCATTAACTTTAAAATTTATATTCATATATTTATATATAATTAATTTTAACGTTAATCATTGGTTTAATCACCTCTATTCTAAATACGTTCTATCCCTGACCAAAATACTTTTTGAATATAGCATATTACTTACCATTTTCGCTGAACATCTAGAACTGGAAGTGTTCAATACAGCAATTATTTATCATTGGTCTATTAAAGAAATTAACGTTCTAGTTTCAACAGATGATTGTTTAATATAGTAATTTATAAGATACTTTATGATATTATAATCAATGATATGTATAACTGAGATATTTTTAAACAATAGAAAATACATATCTAGTAATTACAAGAATACTTGTGGCTGAGGTGTTAGTGTCCCCTGGGTATAAGTTAAACTCAATCTTAATGGCGAAGATCATTCTGGAGCTATCAAGATGTTGCTTCCAACGTATTGGCTCCAGTGGTACCAATTCATCACCATTACTCCCAGGTCCACTCTGACCCTGAGTGTAATTACGCTGTTAGGGTCCTATTATACGGTTAAATAGAAAGAAATATTTTTTTTTAAATTGAGTTTAAAAATTGAGTTGAAAAAAAAAAAGCAATAATAACCATCAAGAATAAATAGAATAAAAGTTTTTTGGCATAAAATACCAACAAGGGTTAATGTGCCCTAAAATCTATCGAAACAAACTAAACCAACAAAGACAAGATACATTTGAATGTTTATAATGATCTCTTATTGTATCCTTAAGATTAGTTTAAAAATAGAAATTACTTAATTTTCATTTAGAAATTTAAATTAAAGATCATCATCTTTAATCATCCTGTGACAATCTCTGCCCTCATGCGAGGTCGCTCTTCGTAGCATCCAGTATCCGTGCAGAGCTGTTCAATTGTATATCTTTGGCTGGACCGGCCTGCGGTTGGCTTTGCCCTATGCTGGTTTACACAGAGGACGTTATTGATGATTTTGTCCTTGTTTTGTGTAACAGTTTCCATGCATGTTTTGTTCTTCTCACTTGTTTTGTTGTGATAGGGGGCAAGTGGCCGTACAGTTGCTTCTTTGTGGCGTATTGTTTCCACGATTTGTTTTAAGATCGCACGCATATTTCTTGAGCAGTATCCCATCTAATCTTATTCCGCTATTCGCCCTCATTAGGTTCCAAGTGGTGTAGTAATAGTACAACACTGATACAACTACAACTCTGAAGAATTGTAATTTTAGTTTGTCTGTGAGATATGATAAATCTGTTTATAGCAGACCACAACGTTTCCTCATTACTTAACATCGCCTTTTGTGGATGACATATTACTACTGCTATATGCATGATTGTTTGCACCGAGTTTAAGAAATTTACCAATCGAGTGTGGAGATGTTCACCTTCATTTTTAAAGCATAGGAATTCAGTTTATAGGAGTTCATCGTATAGGACGGTTTTCCGTGCTGCTTTTTCTAGGCTGCCGTAACACGGATGTCGCTTGTGTTGGGTTATTTGCAAAAAGGCCTGATCATCTGCATAGTCCGCATCGTAATATCTATGCGGGATATCGCCTACTTCTTGCTTTTTTTAGTGTGAGGCTTTTTTTTTTATGCGTACGTAGTCGGAATATATTATAAATGTATAGTGGCACTAGCGTATCTCCTGAGGACTCCAGTAACAATGTTAAAGAATCAGTTCACCATGCAGGTGAACGTACTGGTGGCTGCTTAGTCGTGCTGATAGACTATCTTTCCTGTGGTAACTGTTTCTTTGGAGATGCCTGTATCTTAGTAGTATTTTGCAAATTTCTTCCTGTGTTGGAATAAATACCCTGGAGAAATCTTCAATAGTAGGGTTGCCTCAAGATTCTTGCTCTACCCCTTCTATGATTTGAACGAATAGTCAAGATCTGAGACAGTTGTGGATCAAATTTCTTAACGGAAATCTGTTTTTGTTTTTCTAAAGGATTTTCTCTATTTAAGGGTCGATGCGATAAAGAAGTGCTTATATATCTGAGTGCTATGACAGTAAGAGTTATGGCGCTGTAGTTCTTAGCCAATTCTTAGGTACCTTTTGAGGGAGATGCATGGATGCAACCTTTCGTCCATTTTCTATTGTATTTTGTTGTATAACCGCATTGCATGAAGTAATTAAGATAAAACTGTGGAAATAATTAGGATTACATACACTTTGTAAATAATCCTGAAGTCTATCCAGAAAGAATGAACTTAATAAATTCAAATTCATACAAAAGAAGAGGAAGATTTTCTTAAAAGAAAGTCCATAAATATTTGAGTTTAAAGTAGATCATCGAAGAAATTATGAAAGTCAGCATAAAGTGACTCGGGTTGTATGATGTTTAATACTTTAAGTCTAAAAAGAAATTGAGAATTCTCCTCTCTCCTCTCTCTTTCACTATATATATATTATATATATTATATATATAATATATATATATCGACATAATATCATAATTATTTTTAAAATCCTCGATTTTTTTGTATGCATACGTTCTCCTATAAAACGAATGGAAATACTCTGTGCGGGACTATACGTATAATACATTGTATATAATTTACGATTAAAAATCATCCTACCATTTCTATAATTTTGCTGATGGCCGAGTAAGTTAATAAAGTTTACTGATGATAAATCGATCGGGTTTTCATCCCGCAAGGAGTTTGCTTACTATGTCATCGCACACTAAGAACACGTGCATACGTCAGAAAATAGTGTTCAATATAACTTATATATAAATTATATATATATAATATATATATATACATCATCAACGAAATTTTATATCTTTACGACCTTGGTTTTCTGTATATATGTAATATGTACACTGCACGACACAGACATATATATACAACACACACACAAACGTATATATATTATATATATATAATATTGTGTGTATATATAAATATCATATGTATATATATTATGTAATATATATATATATATAACGCTTATGTAAAACACACACACACACTCTAATATATATATATAAATATATATATATTATATAATATAATGATATATATATATATATATGCATAATTCTTTTAGAATACTAGCATATATTCATTTTTCTGCCCTTAAATTGGATTTTTGTCAAAATAGGTTGTTTTTATCCATTAAAAAAAAATTCATAAAAATTGTTTTTGTAAATTCTTTATTAACTAATTTAGAACCATACGCGTGATTCTAAACACACACACAACGCACACGCACATATATATATATATTTATATATATGTATATGCATATATATGAAGGGGTGAATAAGAGAATTACAATTAGTTTATATATATACTATATATATATTATATATAATATTTTAAACAAAGAAGAATACTTATAAATAATATCTAATACGTTTGCCCGGCTCTATTCAGGATTCAAGTGTGTTAGTTCATATTTATTTTTACTTAAACAAAAATCTTTAAGTAGCTTTCAAATCATTTCCTCTCATACTCAAGTTCCGGCTCCTGATATCGAGTGTAGCGCCGAGAAACAAGAGGATGTTCGAAAATTACGTCATCCTCGCAACATGTAATTGCGCTCTTGTATCTTAAGTGGGTCCTGTAGCTTAAATATCTTAAATTATATATATATATATAAATATATAATATATGTGTGTTTGTGGTGTGTGTGTGTGTGTGTTGGTGGTGTGTTAGTGTAAAAGTAATCCAATTGACTGGTATGTTGGGGATAAATTATATTTGGGATCATCAATATCTCCCTGTCATCCATAAAGCATGTCATGTGGATGGGACACTTAGCTTTTATACAAGATTTAAAAAAAAATCCTAAATGAGCTCAATGTATGTTAATTATAAATCAATTATATACAGAGTAAACCAATATTTTACTTTAAATAACAAAGAAAACAGCTTAACAACCCGTCATTTGCTTATTATACATTTAATATCGACTAAGACTCAATAACTGATCAATCTCCATCAAACAGCCAGTCACTTTATGACAACGAAGACAAACTAGAAAATATATGTAATAAATAGAGAAAAATAAAAGAGAAGAGAAAATAATGAAAATATTTCTCTATCCAGTTTGTTTTTCTCGTCATAATTGTGGCTACCCTGTCCCTCTGTCTATATATATTATAATAATTATTATTATATATATATATAATATATATATATCCTGTATATATATATTAATTATATATATAATATATATGTGTGTGTTGTGTGTGTGTGTGTGTGTAATGTGTGTGTTTTGTGGTTGTGGGTATACTATACATATTATAAATGAAAAGCTTAGAAAGCAGTCAATATTAGCAATTTATAGATCTAATGTCTACCCTTATGTACATTGTAATATTTTATAGGTAGGAAATAGATCCTATAGACTGTTAATAAGTACCATCTATACTAATTTTGTCTTTACAATAGATAGTGCTCTGTACAAAATTAGTGAACATTTCAGCTCTCATATTCGACAACACCCTCTTTAACATTTCGTTGGTAATAAGGCCCACCTAGAATTCACTCTATAACGAAACTGCTTGACACTGGGGTTGAGCCAACTTTGGAAAGGATTTCGATGATGACCGCCAACTAAAGCGTAGATGCAACGCTCTCCTAAATAAAAGGAATGGAGGCATCATGCAGCTTTTTACTACCATACATGATGTGGTGTAATTAAAAAAAAGTTAAAATCCCCTTCGCATTCTGGTGGGTGACGATGGTCGAGCGTTAAGGCCTGTTTTGTTTTTCCTAACCTGATGCTGATTGACGGAGTTATATCCAGCTGTATGGTAGCTTAACGAATATGTCTAGTCCACACTGATAGAGACTTGATAAGTCGGACACGTGTCTGTGGGATGACTAATATATATATACTATATGTGACTAAGTTCATTTATAAGTCTGGTGGAAAATAAAATTTAATAATAGCCAAAATGATGGTTTATTGTCTTCTTTCTATTGAGATATATATATATATATATAAGTATATATATATATATATATATATGAAAATGGACTCTCCGTGCGATTTTCGACGCAATGAGTGTTCATCCAATGACATACCCAACAACAGTGATATTTTATAGTGGTGAAGGCTTGTGTAGACCATTCGCACTTTTTTTGGGGTACAGTCGATAGGAAAGAATTGGTACATCAAGGAATACTCACGAGCCCAATCACGACAGAACCTCAGAATTTTAATTCAAGTTCTCCCTCTCCTAGACCTGGTTACATACCCAAAGGCTGAAGGGCCCAATCTGCCTTACATATATATACACTTTATTATATTGCACATGATCCTTAATTATTTATGTATATATGTGTATCGTGTATATGTTGGCATATAAATGTGTTTATGTGTGTATATATATGGTAGTATATATATTGTATGGATATATATGAATATATTTAAGTATAATAATAATAATATATTAATTTTACTATTTATTTTTACAATTTTTATATTAATAGATTTTTATATATATATATATATATATATTATATTATATATATATTTATTTTATTTATTTTATCAATCTATATAATATCATTATTTTTATTGTTTTATTATTTGTTTTGTTTTCTTATCAAACTATTTAAATTTGATCTATAATTGAATTATACTTATACTAAAGTTGGAACTTAATAACAAACTCCCCTTCAATCATGTAAAACTTTTATAATATAGTCCCTAGACATTTGTTTTCTATTTTTTATTCTATTTTTTTATCTATTTAGATATTAAAATCACATAATACACTTTTGAAATATATACGTTTATATAGAAGGAAATTTAAAAAGATACATTGTAACCTTTGTTAGCTTGAGTTTGTAAACTCATATTTACTAATCTGACTCCATTTGAAGGATTCTGGTAAAATTTTTTTCGGTTTTTCATTTTAATTTTCATTCTGCGTCGTCTGTCTGATAAGATTGAACTTCGAAGGAGTTTTAGACTTTATTGTAAATTTCTAAAGCCTTTTAAGTTTTTGGTCGAAATATTTTATTAACAGAATTTCAAAGATATTATATATATATATATTATATATATATATATAATATATTATATATATAGGTTTAGAAGGTTGATTTAGAAGTGCATCCACAATGCAGTTTGGATTAAATTAAAAAATAATAATACGGTAACAATGTGTTGTGTTGAACCGGCTGTATTTTTTTTATTAAATTAAATTATTTTTATTTATTAAATTAATAATAATAAAAAATACAGGTCAACACACCAAACCATTGTTACCGTATTATTATTTTTATTTTTATTCAAACTGCATTGTGATAGCCTTCTAAATCAACCTCCTAACCAAGTCATACACATGCCTTCAAGCAAATTTATGAAACTCTCTATATATATATATATATATATAATTATATATATATATGATATATATAGGAGTCATAAACTACCTAACCTAGGTTAGCCTAACGTGATCAGATAATGCTGACTCATAATTACTGTGGTCAGCCGTTAGGTTTGAAACCTAGTATAGTAGTTTTATGATCTCCTTAGGTTCATATAATGTTTTTTCTCTATTACTGTATCGAGGCACTTTCAGAATTATTCCAATTAGAAATAACTGTTTTTTAAGAATACAAGATTAACCTTTTCGTGGTATTAGATCGAACCTTTTTCCCATTTTCCAAACTCATTCGCATTCAAAACATCCATGCCTCTTTTTAATCCTTTTTTTCTCTTGACTAGTTCATATTGTCCTGAAGAAGGTTTCTATATAAACCGAAATGTTTCGAACATCGACACTAACGACTAATAAATTTCCATCCATTGTAATATCTCGTTGTTTATTCTGACATTTCTCCACATACTGTCAGAATTTATTCCTCATTTCACTGCCACATCACACACACACACACACACACAACACACACATAATATATATATTATATATATATATATATATATAATATATTATCAGGTATGAAAATAAACAAATATAATTTACACATCAAAAATACTTGTTTTCCAAAATTTTACCAGATTAACACGATTAAAAAAGAAAGGTTAAAAAAAGAAGACAATTTTCTTTATCTTCTAAGTCGATTAGAATTATAAGAAAATCTTTTGTATTTCCTTAAAATAACATTTTCCATTTATTTTATCGAAAAAAAAAGTTTTTAGCATCAAAGCATCATTTCTCTGATAAACGCAAATTAATAGGACCTGACTTTAGGTCTTTGAGGTCTGAGATAATGACCATTCTATCTATTATTATACTAAAGCTGAGTGAATCAATGATTGGTCTACTAAAGTTTTTTTTTTCTATTTAGTTTAATGACACAAAATAAATCCCAAAATATTCCTTACTTATATCTGAAAAAAATCCATTTTATTTCGTTTAAATTATTTGTAATTTACAATTAAATAATTAGATAATTATTTTTGAATATTTTACGCAAACGTTTTACACAAAATCGTAAATATTTATTTATTAATCTTCTCTTTAACCGTAGTTTACTCGATGATAAAACCAAAGACCTGCAAGTGTACTAGCAGAACGTGTGGATATACCATATGTATGATGATTTAATTACCAGAACCTTGGGTATGTTTACTTAAGCTATTACGATAGTTCAATATGTAAAAGTAATAATAATCTTGATTTACTCTCTTTACTCGTTTTCCTTCCTTCTTTTTATCTATTCCGATTGAAACAGATTAGCATCATCCCTTCCAATCTTTGACTCCTCTCTCTTCTTTCCCTTACTTTCTTTCTTTCTTTCTTTCTTATATTTTCTGTGTAGCATGTCCTTTTCTAGGTACGCCCTTTTGCATACATTGTCGGTACCTAAACTTTGATCCCTTCCCGATCAAAAAATGTAACCAATGTTTAGAGGAACTAGTTGTTAGAGAGAGAATATACACGGTAAAACTGGCCACAGTGAATAAACAGGGAAGCGTATAAGCCGTAAATAATTTGCATCGAGTTTCAATTCAACTTCGGGCTAAATTTGTCCTCTTATCTGGTATTATATACAATGCCTTAAAAGAATGAAGGGAACGAGATAGATTGGTTTTTAAATAACAAGTATTACTGGAGTCGGCATATATGGGTCTAATAATTGTTCTGGAAGAAGAAGGAGAAAGATAGGTAAAAAAATGTGCCTACAAATAGAAAAAACAAAAACAAAAAAAACACCACACAAACAAAAAGAACACAAAAACAAAAAAACAAAACAAAAAAATAACAAAAAACAAACAAAAAAAAAACACCGGAGAATGTCAACTTGGTGCATATCCATTTTGGTATTGGCTATCAAATTTGTATCAAGTTGAAGTATGATCGATTTAAAGACAGATTAGTCGTTCGATTAGGTCGGAAAATGATTTTCGAGATATTCGCTTTGGATTGAAATTGGCATTTTCATGAACGTACAGAGTGCATAAGACACATTGATATAGGTGCGGACACACACACACACAGCACACACACACACACACACACACACACAACACAGCAAGATATATTGGTACTTGTATCAGTATGTATATGCATTTCTGTACTTCACGACAAAGAATGACAATTTGAGATACACACACACAAAGACACACACACATATATATATATAATATATTATATATATATATATATATATGCGTGTGTCTGTGTGTGTACCTGGATCAGTGTTTCTATACATCTCTATATGTTCACGAGAAGGCCCATTTGAGATACACACATATAGACACGTCCATAGATATAATGTATGTGTACAGTACCTGTATCATGTGTACTGTCTATGGTTTTTGTATGTTCATAAGAATTACAATTTGACACACACATACATACACACACATACTACAACACATGCATAGTACCTGTATCAGTGTGTCTATACATCTCTGTATGTTCATAAAAATGTCAATTGAGATGCACACATACAAACTCCCACAACCACACCCACACAACAATATATATATGTGTAGGTTCTTTGTAATGTTCATGAGAATGACAATGAAATAACACCCACACACACATATATTATATTATATATATATATATATATATATATATATATATATATATTATAATATAATATATAGCATGTATGCATATGGAAGTTTAGTAGATTTGCTTATATACATGTAAGCATAACAAAATAGTAGCATAATTACGGAACAACAAGTCAGCCAAATACATATGCAGATATAAACACACACATATAAACACACACACATATAAATAAATATCTGTGTGCGTAAATGTATTGCGTTTGTATGTGTGTGTATATGTGTGGTTGTGTTTGTGTTTTGATGTACGTAAATGCACTATATATGATTTGTAGATAAAATTGTGCACAAATTCAAAAACATACATGAACGAACACATTAGCCGTGCACACACACACACACACACACAACACACACACAACAAATACAATATATATTATATATATTCTTCAAAATTCATCAAAAGTTGCTACCAAGTTTCCATTGTAGTAGCATTAGTAGTTAATCCAAAAGGGTTCAATATATTGAATGCATTTATAGTTGTGGGAAAAAGTTTTATTTCTGAAGAAAACCTTTTTCTATGACATATATATATATATATATATATATATATATATATGTAACCTTTGGCGGGCATTTATACTGACAAAGTTTGAAGGAATTTATATTAATGGATACTCAATTTTTAATAAACGCATTGTTCTATTTAACCATAAATGGGCCAACGTACTTGCCACTCAGGGTCAGAGTGGACCAAGGTGCAATGGTTATGAAGGGCGCTCCATATGACCTGGACCGCCAGAACTAGAACTCACCATCAGATAGAGTTTAACGTCATTCACAAGACATGAGGCGTCAGCCACGCCTTCTAAAGCACACATATGGATAAAAAAGGTTTGGGGTTTCCATTAGGGCAATAGGTCAGGGCAATCTATAGGGGCAGGGCTTGACGTTACAACCAATTGATGGAGGGCCTCTCCGACCGCCCGTTTAGCCTAAGTGGGTGTTGCATCTTATGAGAAGAATTCTACATACTAATTTTGTGCTGAGTACCCAATAGGTATTGCTATAATTGCCAACACTTTCTTACTACTACTGTTACATAATTTGTGGGTAGCCTAAGAATCAAGTCTGTAGGTGTAGTTAGATCTTGAATTAAAATTCCTTGAAATTCAAAATCGGTGGTTATATTATTGATAGGTAAAGACTTAAGTGACCCCAGTTTCTGCCAATGATGTGTGAAGGCGGAATTTTAGTTTAGTTAGTTAGACTTTGGCCGTTAGTCTAATGGAGCCGACGTAAGAATCGTTCGCCCTTAAGATGCGAACTTTTCCCGGCGGTTGAAAACCCTTTGGGCTTTGGGTTTAAATAAAGAATAGACGTTTTGAAAAATATTAATGTCTTGCTTAATTATACAACAAAAAATAACCACAGTCACCCAGCCCAGCAGAAGGAAGAAAGCCTAGAAGCAGAGATGGCAGTAACAAAACAGAACCAGTGGCGGACCCCTCTCACTTCTCCTCTACTCCATCTCCCCATTATATACCCGATATCGAAATGGGTATATAACACTAAATACACACACGTATAACCACACACACGCACACACACACACACACACACACACACACACACACACAGACACATATATATATTAATATATATATATATATTATATATAATATATAATATACCTGGTTAGTTGGTGCTAGGATGATTCTAAGGTGGGCCTTTTTAACACCGGAATTTTGAAAGTTGCCTGGTCGAAGTTGAGAACTCAGTGTCATGATTTTGAACAGACAAATATATTTGGTAAAGAAAAGGCTTCAAAGTCGTTCATAGTTGTAGATCTATTTCTACCCAATATATAATATATATATATATATAGTTTTTTCCGTAGTTAGGGTCTTTCCCATGTGTGGTTAACCAAGCTGATGCAGGTAGACCATAAGGAGAGCTTCAATGAGTTTCATCTGACAGCTAATTTTATTAAATTATATGAAATTTATCCGGTGGATGAAACTCATATATATATATATTTATAATAATTAATATATATATTACATATGGGTAGAAATACATCTATAACTGTTAATATGACCGACAAGCCTTTTTCTTTAGTAATATATATATATATATATATATAATATATATATATATATATTGCGATTAGCATAAAAAACAAAATAAATAAAATAGCATTTAACACCGCACTAATATACTAAACATCTTTTTAAAAAATATAATATCATAAATACCATAAACCCCTTACTGAATAATCAACAACAAAATACTATTATATATATATATATATATATTATATATATATATATATATAAATAATGAATTTAGTTACTCAATATTAACACAATGATAGAAATATATATATATATACCATATATATATATATGTGTATGTGTGTGTGTGTGCATATATATATATAACATATATAATGAAGTTTAGTTACCCAATATTAACAATGACAGAAGACACACACACACACACACACACACACACACCACACATATATATATATATATATATATATATATATATATATATATTCAATCATTGTTGATATTGGGTAACAAATTTTCATATTATTAATGCATCGCTTGTAATTATACAAAAGAGAATTGCCTAAATAAACCCTCACTCAGCATCTCATTTCATAGCCTACCATCGAGACATCTGAGAGTTTCTGTAGATTTGAATATATCCCATCGGTATTGGTGCTAAAAACAACCCGAGTCGTAATTCGTGTCCGGTTTGCTAAGTCCATTTGTTGTTCAGAGAACTGTTCAAACATTCTGCATTTTATCCGATAATATTCGATGTGACATACGATGATATAAGGGCGCGTCATGGCCACTTCAAAGGGAGGAAAATGTTCGAAAATGAAATTATGTGTTGTTGAGAAATGATCGAAGAGATTCGAAAAATACTTGCTAACTTGACACCATTGTTGAACAATTTGCTCAAATCTTCGTTAACACATGATACGTAGAATATAATAACATACTTTAGATATACTAGCAAGAATTTGCGCACCCCACAGGTCGTAAATATTTAAATTTTAATGTAACGGAATTATATAAGAATAGTCTTGTAAATAAGGTGGACCGGGAAAAAATTGTTACCAAGCTAAATTTGGTATTTTTTGAAAGCTTAGGGTACCCTCATTTGAAATTTAAAAACTCCTCTTTTTGACCCCCTGTCGATTTTTTTATTGTGTGAGGGGGGAGTTTGCAAACCATATGTAGTCTGGTAGATAAGAGGGTGGACCGGGAAAAAATTGTTACCAAGCTAAATTTGGTATTTTTTGAAAGCTTAGGGCACCCTCATTTGAAATTTAAAACCTCCTCTTTTTGACCCCCTGGTGAATTTTTTTAATTGTTGGTGGGGGGGGGTCATGCAAACCATATCTACTCTGGTAGATAAGAAGGTGGACCGGGGAAAATTGTTACCAAACTAAATTTGGTATTTTTTGAAAGCTTAGGTACCCTCATTTGAAATTTAAAAACTCCTCTTTTTGACCCCTGGGAAATTTTTTTTATTGTTGGTGGGGGCAGCATGCAAATCATATCTAGTCTGGTAGATAAGAAGGTAGACCGGGAAAATTGTTACCAAACTAAATTTGGTATTTTTTTGAAAGCTTAGGCTACCCTCATTTGAAATTTAAAAACTCCTCTTTTTGCCCCCTGGGGAATTTTTTTTATTGTTGGTGGGAGAGGGAGTTTGCAAACCATATCTACTCTGATAGATAAGAAGGTGGACCGGGGAAAATTGTTACCAAGCTAAATTTGTTATTTTTTGAAAGCTTAGGGTACCCTCATTTGAAATCATTGTAAACATCTGAAATTTTAAATGAATTAAGTTTTTTGTTAATCCAGACTGCAATATACGTTTTTACGAAAAATATTACCAGAGAAAGAGAAGATATTTAAACGGGTAAAATAATTCCTACATGACATTTACAAAGCAAAGGTATTTATGTAATATCTAAAGCTGAAAATCACAGATCAAAGATTTGTTGACACAGAAACAAACTGGCGTGGTAGGCGAAGAAATCATTATTTGCAAAAAGTCAAAAAGGAAAGCTAAACTTGTAAATATTGATGAAATAGACCTGTAGATTACAAAATGGCGTCGTTGTAAATGGAAATAAGCGGGGAATTTTTTTTAGGAATTGAGGGAAAAATGAAAAAATGTTAGGAAGGAAGGAAGAAGGAGGAGTAGGAGGAGTAGGAGGAGAGATAGATAGATAGATAGATAGAGAGAGAGAGAGAGAGAGAGAGAGAGAGAGGGGAGAGAGAGAGATGTAAAGAATGAATAAATAAGAAATAAGCGAGGAGGTAGGTAACAAAATGGCGTCGTTGTAAATGGAAATAAGCGGGAAAATATTTTTTTAGGAATTGAGGGAAAAATGAAAAACATTAGGATGGAAGGAGGAGGAGGAGCAGGAGGTGGAGAGAGAGAGAGAGAGAGAGAGAGAGAGAGAGAGAGAGAGAGAGAGAGAGAGAGAGAGAGAGAGAGAGAGAGAGAGAGAGAGAGAGATGTAAAGAATGAAGTGAAGGGAAAAGGTACGTATTTATCTCACAAGTTCGCCACGTGTATGATGTAATACAAGGTCACACGTTGGTGTAAATGAAAAAGTGGGCAAATGATTTTTTTTTAAATTGAGGGAAAATGACAAATGAAGGAAAAGATAGATAGATAGATAGATAGAGAGAGAGAGCGAGAGAGAGAGAGAGAGAGAGAGAGAGAGAGAGAGAGAGAGAGAGAGAGAGAGAGAGAGAGAAATGGTGGGGAGAGAAAGAGAGAGATGTAAAAAAAATGAAGAAATAGAAAACAAAGTGAGCAGTTAGATATTTACCCAAACACTTCGCCAAGGTTAGTATGTAACTCAAGGTCGCATGTATGGGGAATCCGGTGAGGAACGAACTCGCTATTCAGCAGTAATGAATCTGCATGACTAGCTCGTTAACCATTATACCCCGATAGGACGCTTTTGTATTTTTCTAACCGTTCCTCACAGATAGGTTTCGACACAAATTATGGCGCATCCAGTGAAGATCGAATTCATTGGCATTGGTCATCCATCGAGTATAGAGCTCGCTTTTCAGTAGTAATGTATCTGCAAGACTAGCTTGCAAACCATTACTCCACGATGGAACGAAATCGTATTATAATCACGATTCGGTATCTGTCTGTAACCGAAACTACGCCAGTGCGTACGTCCCAATATCCCCCGAAAATTGCGTAACCTTATCAATTAGTATTTAATTTATAGCAAAAATCATTAATACATAGAATAAATCTTATTTATTAATTCCCTATGTAAATCTGGGTCGGATTTACCTAAAAACAAAATTAGTGTGTTTAGATTTACCTACAAAAAAATTAGTACATTTAAAATCCTACAATGTGTCTTATATATCAGTAAAATTAAAGGTTACATAATTGTGTTGTTAATTTGCATCCTGGTTTTAACAAAACCGGGTTTAATTAATAAGTACTTGGTTTTATTGATCTTTAATGTTATTGTTATTTTCCAACGTATGAATGATTTTATATAGAAAGCAATTAAATATTAAAATAAGTTTAATCTATTCATATGCGTCTTATCTAATTTCGTTAGACTTTCTAATTTAATATATTTCATTACATTAAAACTTAAATACTTACGCCCGGCGGAGGGCGCATATTCCTGCTAGTATGAGTAGGGAAAATATGAGTAACGAAAAGTATTAAGGAGAAAATTTGAGGAGCAGTATGAATATAAAGAAAAACAAAAAACAAAAACAAGGTGGAAATAAGAGAAATGTTTACAATGGTTATATTGTATTGGTACAGGGACTAATGCGTATTGATAAGGCATAGGGCGACTGTGCTGCTCTAATTTCACAAGTGGATGTTATATGATCAACTTGAAAATGAGATTTTAAATCCTTTTTCTCTGAAGCGGGAGTGAAGTGTATATTTGAACCTGGAGGAAATACGCCTCTACTTTTTGACTTAAAAAGTTAAAAATAGATAATAAAAGTGTTTGAAATGGCATTTCTCGTATTACAGAAGTTTATTTCATATACATATCGAAATATAATCTGTGAGTCTTAAAATATGGATATGTTGAATTAAATAATAAAAAGATAAAGAAAAGTGAAGAAAGGAATCAATAAAATGTGAAAAATAATCGAGGAAAATATGAGAAAGATATGTAAACAAACTAGATAGATATAAATGAGAAAACTAAGATAGATAGATAGATAGATAGATAACACGGACTGTTAAAATATGGATTAGATAAAGATAGAGAAAACGAATGACATAAATAAAAAGGTGAAAAACAAAAAGAAAAAGGAAGAAAATATGAGAGATATGAATAAACTAGTACACCCACCCACCCAAACGCACACTCACACAGACAGACAGACAGACAGACAGACAGACACACACACGCGTGCGTATATAGAGAGATAGATAGGTAGATAGATAGATAGATAGATATAAATAGACTGGAATTGGTAGATAGATAGATAGATATGAACATAATTCGATAGGTAGATGGATAAATATATAGAAATTGGAAAACTGAGATAGATAGATAGATAGATAGATAGATAGATAGATAGCGAGGGCTGTTAAAATATGGGTATATTGAATTGAATCAGATAAAGACAAAGAAAAAGAGAAAGGAAATAATGAATAAAATGGAAAAGACCAAAAATATGAGAAAGATATATAAACTAATAGATAGATAGACAGACAGACAGACAGACAGACAGATAAATAGATAAATAAATAATTAGATAGACAGATAACAAGTACTGTTAGAAATAAGAAGGTAAACAAAGAAAAAAAAGGAAGAAAATAGTCGAAAGATATGAGCAAACTAGTAGATAGATATAAATGAGGAAACTAGATAGATAGATAGATAGATAGATAGATACAAGGACTGTTAAAATATGGTTACGTTGAATTGAATTAGATAAAATAGAGAAAAAGAGGTAGGAAAGAAAGAAAAACGAGAAAAACAAAAGAAAGGGAGAAAAACATGAGAAAATATATGAATAAACCTGTAGATATATAGATAGAAATAGAAATGAGAAAACCGATTTATAGATAGATAGATAGATAGACAGATAGACAGACAGACAGACAGACAGACAGATATATAGATAGATACCAAGGACTTTCACTTTTGACATGCTTTTTATCGGGGATAATTTATTTTTTTATTTACAGTGCCCGCCCCCCGCGGATAAAATGCAAATAAGAAATGAGACTACATAAATAAATTTAGACGTGCATTTTTTTTCCATTGAATCTTTAACCAGAGCCCTAACCCTAACCCTAACCCTAATCCCAACCCCAACCCCAATCCTGCCGCTAGCCCCAACCTTAACCCATGTTATCTCATTTCTTATTTATATTTTATCAGGAGGCATTGTAAATTCAGAAACTATCTAAAAAAATTCCCTGATAAAAAGTATATATAAAAAGAAAAAGCTCACGGTAAATTTCTAGGAAGGTGCATCTTTACGCTGAAATAAAGAAATATATATGAACAAAATAGTTGATAAATAGACATATGAATATATATATATATATATATATATATATATATATATATATATATATATATATATATATATACCAAGCGTGTTGGTAAATCCTTGCGGTGTGAAAAAAACAGCAAATAGTTTGATTGTAAAAATATACTACCAAACATCAACCAGGAGAAAAAAAACTTTTGAAAAAAAGAAAAAGACCAAGATAGTCGTGCCAACAAAAAATAATCTATTGGTACAGTATTTGGCCAAAAGAAAAATAATTATATGTGTATATATATGTATATAAGATATATATATATATTCATATAACCGCTAGGAGAATAAGCTAATAAGTAAAAAGTGCTCGATACCTAAGTAGAGCCAATAATAAAGACTCTTAGTCAGTTCTTAGCCCTGAAGAGCATTAAGCGAAACTAATAGTAGGTTCGTCTGACTCATTAGATTTATATATATATATATATATATATATATATATATATATATATATAGAGAGAGAGAGAGAGAGAGAGAGAAAGAGATAGAGAGATAGATAGATAGATAGATAGATAGTTAGAAAGAAAGAAAGAAATGGACAAACTGTAAAAAGTATCTGGTATGTTTAAAGGAGGCGGATTCAATGCTGAAATGAGGTAACTAAGTGAGTACTTTATACTATTAGTCTTTTTTGTAATTTAAACTTTGTAGTAGATTTTGACAATAACAAAATAAATAGAATTATTCTAATCAATTATCATTCTGATAAATTCATTGCAATCTATTAGATTTTCATATGCCCTACAGAATGAGCTGTCTACTTTTATCAAATAATAAAGTGACTTGATTAGTTAAGTTAAAACTTAATAGAAAAAAGGATAGGTGACATGTATTCAAAAAATTGAAATAATTCATTATAAATTATATTAATTTATCATATATATATATATATATATATATATATATATATATATATATATATACATACACACACACACACATATATATATATATATATATATATATATATATATATATATATATATATAACTGAATTATTTTTATTATATCTACATCTAGATAATAAAGCTTATGCTTAAGTAATGGGTACTAGGTACTTTTTACTATATAACAATTTTTCAATAAGGGACACCTCCTACATGTCTGGCACCTAAAATTTGACCCCCCCCCCGTTAGCAGAAAATGTCTTCAGTCAAAAATATAGAATATATGGTATACTATGCTCTTTAACCTTGGATAAGTAACCAGTCTAGGAGGAGGAAAACTTTGAATTCAGTCCAGTTAAACTCTTAAACTTAAGAAATTGTCAATGTGTCACATCCTGCTCGTGGGAATGAATTGACGTATCAGGTCTCTTCAGTGAGGCTAGACAAAAATGTCGAAAAAAACAAAACAAAACAAAACAAACCATTAATCCATCTGAAACCATTGCAAATATACACATTATGATACTTTCGACTTCGTGTGTACCAATTACGTCTTGACTTTCGTTTTCGCGTGTACCAATCACGTCTTGAACTTTCAAAATGAAAGCTGAACAATAAACAGTTATGAGCCTTTTTCTCCATACATATTTCAAACGCTATTAATTTACAAACATCCGTCACCGTTTGAAGAAAATTTTCTTTTTCTTCCCTATTACAATGTCCCGAGGAAGGCTTTACATAAAACCAAAACGTTTAAGTATCGGCATCAACATCAAAATGAATTCATCTTTTTTGGAACACTTAGTTTTTTTCTTCCAATTTCTATACAATCCGATAAATAGATTCTTTATTAGTATACGACCTCAGTCTCTTGTAGGCAATGGTTTGCGGTGCTAGATAAAATGGGAGGTTTCCCGATATTGAATATCTCATTAAGTTGCTTTGAAGACGTTATCCATTGACACAGTTTCCCCATCCTCCGGTCAGAGATTCTGCCAATATTTCTTGGTCAACTACAACGCTTTGCATTCAGCACGGCACTCGTCTCCTTGCAATGTTTTAATATAATTCCGCGGAGCGCGCGAAACATTCAACTCACGAGAGATATGCGCAGATAATTGACCAGATTTAGCCCGGTTGACAACATCTTCCTTTGTTGCAGTGAACGACCGCGTCCTCGTGGGTATTTCACAACCCCCCCTTACCATTTACACAAAATACCGCCTCAAAGTATACTCTAAATGTTCCAAATACTGATACACACATTTGTGATAATTATTGGTTAAGAAAAATGAGGATTTGACCTAAGATGGTGTCCATATAACTTTTCATACTTCATTGCCTCTCGCCAAATATAACCGATTTAACCGTAGAGCACGTACGTTCGTTGGGCATTCCAAGTAAACCTACACTACATGCATGCAAAACTTTTTATAAGACTTTCGAGTACGACCTTAATATATGTAAGTCCTCCATACATACTCCCGTTTTGACGTATCATGTCTCTTTAGTGCGGCTAGACTTGGAAGGCTACCTCTAGCCGGCTTCGAATCTTTCATGTCAGAGCCTCTAAACACTGGATTATTAGCACCATCCAGATAATTCTACTGATAAATACACATATATGCACATATGTAAAGGTTGCTAGAGAGAGTCCGATCCGTTTATTAAAGAGAGCCTTGCAATTTAAGCGTAATCGGCAGTCGTCAGCTAATTTCCCTTCCAGAGGGCTCAACCTATCAGAAGTGGGAAAACACACACGTATATATATATATATATATATATATATATATATATATATATATATATATTATAATGGAGATTGTGTGTTTGCCTGTCTGTAACCGAAACTATATCACTACTCAAGTCACTGTCCATTTAGTTATTGTACATCACATTCTCCATGAATCATTTTTATTTAAGCCTCAATTATTAATAAATTGTTTTTCATTATTAATACTGCTGACCATATCTACGTACTAATAACATGCAATTGTATTTATATATACAACGAATAGCGGTTTACAGTGTGAACGGCAAGCCTAATTTGCATATTGATATTTAAAATTTGATTTTAATAAATATATGCTTAGTATTAATAATTTCTAATTGTTTGGTTTTATCTTAATGAATAAGAACAAAAATCTCAGGGATAAATCTTAAAAGAAATCCATTAACATGAAGAAATAACTGTAATATTATTCTTTACTTCCTATTTTAACTAAATAGTTAAATTAGGAAAGTTTAGCAAGGAAAGACGGGGGTGATGGAAGAGAAAGCTACGGCTCTTCTACTTTTTTTTAGACTTTTTAATTTAATATAATATTTTATGACATTAATACTTGCACCCGGAGGGTGCATATATTTGCTAGTATATATAATTTAGGGTAGTGAAGACATTAACTTGGTTTGAAAATCGCGTAAACGAGAAACTATCAGTTACCAAACGTCTTTGACTTCATGTCCACATTACCCAAACTTTATATATATATATATATATATATATATATATATATATATATATTGATATTGATATTGATATTGATATTGATAATTTACTTTGCTATATTTATAATTAAGAGTGCTCAATATCATTGATAGAACACATATATCTAAATAAACTTAGAGAATACATAATATCAACGGCGCTTGATAATTGTTAGTTTCTCGCCAATGCGATTTTCAAACGAAGCCTAGTGTATGTCTTCTCTGTCCTTAACTTAGTTATATATGCCATATTAATGATATCAAATTATATTAACATCAACTTTATGTTTTCGCCACCGAAACTTACACACACACACACACACACACACACACACACACACATATATATATATATATATATAATTTAATATACCAAGCGTGTTGGTAAATCCTTGCGGAGAGAAAAAAAACAGCAAATAGTTTGATTGTAAAAATATACTACCAAACATCAACCAGGGAGAAACAAATTTTTGAAAAAAAGAAAAGACCAAAATATTCGTACCAACAAAAAATAATCTATTGGTACAGTATTTGGCCAAAAGAAAAAACAATTTATATGTATATATATGTATATAAGATATATATATATATTCATATAACCGCTAGGAGAAAGCTAATAAGTAAAAAGTGCTCGATACCTAAGTAGAGCCAATAATAAAGATAATCTAATGAGTCAGACGAACCTACTATTAGTTTCGCATAAAGCTCTTCAGGGCTAAAATCTGACTCAGATTTTAGCCCTGAAGAGCTTTATGCGAAACTAATAGTAGGTTCGTCTGACTCATTAGATTATCTATATATATATATATATATATATATATATATATATTTGATCAATATAACGAACATGATAAAGATTAATATCATGTATTCTCATGACCCAAATCACCATGATACCAACACAACAGCTACTAATAGGAAGTAAAATATCTTCAACTATGGCCATAAAATAAACAAAGGTGGTCAAAAGAACTAAGAAAAAAGCGAACTATTTTTTACAAGATTCAGCTTGAAACATAACTGATAAGTTTTTCCGAGATCAGAAACTACTCACTGTTGAAACTGTTTGTTTGTTTGTTTTGTTTTATGGCATATCAACCTCAGTGGGTCATTTAATGCCGATAAAGTTTTGAAATAAATCAATTCTTAATGGATAATACAATTTTTTTTATAAATACATTTTTCTATTTAACCCATAGATGGGACCCTAACAGTTACTACCACTCCGGGTCAGAGTGGACCAGGGAGCAATGGTGGTGAATGGGGTGCTCCACATTCCCCAAACCTCCAAAACTGGAACCACACCATCAGATAGAGTTTAACGTCATTCCCGGGACATGTAGACCGCCTTCTAGCACCCATATGATAAAAAGGGTTTATGGCTTGCCATAAGGGCAATAGGGTTTGGAAAATCATATACGTGCTAGGGCTTGACGTGACCAGCCGATTGATCGGAGGGGGCCTCTCCGACCGCCCGTCTAGCCCAAGATTGTTGAAACTGTAAATTGTAGAAGATGAGGATAAAGAAGACAAAAAGAATATGCAAAGTATGAAGAAAATGAGATTATAGAAAAAGAGGCTCTATATTCTATCACAGAGATCTATCTATATATTGATAATCATGTGCCTTATTTATACGACCGTTATCATCTCGCAACACCTTCTGATTAAAAATGAGATCATCCAAATTATCCAAGAAGAAATGCAAAAATGTCAATCCTGATTAACTGCTGATGCTTATCCGCCGAATTCTTATTTCCCCTCAGTGTCGTCACCTCAGCAAATTAATAGACCGTTCCGTTTTTATTATAACGAAAGGGAAGAAAATGAAGAAAAAGGACACCCTATACCGAAAAATATAATAAGAAAGAAAGAGTAGGGGAAATATAGAGAGAGGGGTTGAACGCGCGGATGCGATATCACAAATCTGTTTCAATTGAACATAAAAAGATGAAAACAAGGAAGGAAAGAAAAGACCAGAGTGAGAGAGACTTAAATCAAGACGATACTTTTTACATAATGAACAATTTAAAATGGTTTGTTTTGCTTTTTTTTTTTTTTTTCTTGTTTCTTTTTTGATGGGGTTGAAGGGAAAGCTCTTACGTAAACATATCAAACGTTGTAATAATTAAATTATCATACTATTCTATATCCACAGGTCCTGCTAGTAAGCATGTATACATTGCAGATGTTCTTGGCACACATTTCTCCTTTATCAAGAAGATTGTATCAGTATTTTTTCTGAACTTTATATTTATCCCATCTGGTCCAATATAAATAGATATTTTAATTGAGACGATTCGTTATGTTTAGTCTTTTTTAGAAATATTTTTAATAATCCATTTTTTCTAGAGTATGTTTCTCGTTTCCATCTGTAAATTTAAAATGTAGTTTCCAAAAAAATCCATTTCTACAACACATCATTATTATTGGCATTAAGTCGTAACTCTTTTTTTTTCTTTCTCTTCCA
>CM042147.1:50659901-50689901 GCA_023376005.1 Doryteuthis pealeii | reverse complement strand
GCTGTGCATTGGCCATACAAAACTTACACACTCTTTTATGTTCCAGCAGGAGAATCAACCACGGTACGGGGTATGCTAAACACTCTACACTGTCAAACATTTCATCATGGAGTGGGGATTTTTCACTTCAATCAGAAAGAAATATTTCAACGCAACTAATATGAAAGATCTGTTTGAAAATACTAACATAGATGACATTTTATCCTTCTTAAGAGAAATAAAAATATATCGAAAGTTATAAATCACATTTAGAAAAAATATCCACGAAATGCATCTATAAAAATGCACCAATAATAGAAAACTTGATTACTAACTTTTATCTCACACTCTAAGAGCTTTTGGCATTAAATAACCCACAGGGTTATTATACCATTAAACAAACTAAACCAATTAAAGTTAATGAAAATTATTTATAACAACACAAGACGTCCCAGTTCAGATCCAGAATAACAGAAGATCCAGCTAAGGTCACCAACCCCGACCAGCCCAGATATAGTCAGATCCAACCCAAGCTAAGATAAAGAAACAAACTAGTATCCAAGCAAAGAGATAAGTGTACCTATATGCAGCACAGATATACAGGTATGCAATATACGCAGATACAAGATATACTCGGTATAAAATCTAATCTTAACGAGCCTGTTTAACTTGTTAATTATTTCTCTCCATTGTTCTGAATATTTGATACAGAACTTGGTCTTGTATTCCATTTTTCCTATCACACTTGTAATGATCCAAGATTACTCAGCTGAATATAAATTATAAGAGGCAAACATGAATGGAATGTTATCACACATGTTCAAAGTCAACCTTGATCAGCTGATTAGAATAACGATTAGTGGAAAGATAAAGGGAATGTGATTGACATTGATTAGCTGATTCTTAATCTTGGTTGGCAACCCGAAACTGGAAAGAATAAGTCTCCTTAAATTGCTCGATACCCTCGTCGTTTCTTTTTGATGCCAAATATTGAACACATGCTGGCTTAGTGGGACCGTGAAACCTTTCCAACTTTATTACGCGATAAAATCAACATTATATTAAAAGATAAAAAAAATTGTTTTTTGTGCGTCGAGTTTAGACCTTTTGAAGAATTTTCTATGAATGTTTTCAATCTGATTTAAATCTTTTGCTTTTGTCGAATGAAAAGAATTTAATTTTCGGTTTTATATTTTAAGAAAGAAAATAGATTTTTTTTTCCTTAATTGATCAAGGTTTTTTTAAAAAGTTTTAGATAACGTTTGAAGAGGAAATTATTTACGTTCTCTTTAAAATTTTATTTATTTATATATGTATGTATATGGATGTAGAGAGTTTTTGTGTGTCTTTATACATCTGTGCATGCGTATGAATATAAATGTCGATGTATATGCATGACTGGTTTAGCTCAATCGTTAGAGTATCTGCCATGGAATCACAAGGCTCCTGGTTTGACACCTGTCCTCATCAACTCGGCGCATGAGTAGCACAGTTTAGGTAATTTGGTCTGTGCAGTAAAGTGGGGAGCTGGTGGTAGGTGTGGTGCTCCACTTCAGCAAAATGAATCTCCCTGGTTTAGCCCTTGCGAAAAGGGGGTAGACTCTCCCGCTGTCCGGATGATACTTACAATAGGCCACTCCGCCAATTTTATTTTTACTTTATTTTATGTAAATAAACTTATTTTACTAAGCTTAGTCTGGCTTTGTCACAGGGTCAAATCTATCTATCTATCTATCTATCTATCTATATATATATATATATATATATATATATATATATATATATATATGTTGAAGAGGAAAAATAAACAAAAGAAAGATTGTATCATTATTGTTTTATTTATATTTTAAATAATAATAAATAGAATACATGCGTACATGAATAGACTCCTGTCCGAAAACATGTGTCAGTAAAAAAAATCTATTTCATCCATTCAGCATTTTCTTTCCTCGTTTATTTTTTCTTTCAACATTACCGTCGGATTCGCTTCATTTTTAAAAATTACACACACACACACACACACACACACACACACAGAGGCACACAGGCACACATTACATGCACGCACACATACACACGCAACACACACACCACACCACACACACACCACCACATAATATATATAATATATATATATTTATATATGGAGTAAAAAAGGGGAACTTTAATCCGAAAGTATGTTAGAAAATAGAAGAACACGAAATATTCCAAAAGAATGAATTCATTCTTGACGTTTAAGTCGACGTTATAGCATTTGTCGTTTTTAGACCTTCATCAGGACTTGAATTGCACGAAATGTTGTAAGGGTAGATTTTGAATAATGGTTGGTTGTGTATAAAGAAAGGGCAGTTACCCATATCGGAATAGCGTTTATTCTGGTTCGCTTGAAGATTTTCAAGAAGTGATGACAAGTGTATAATGATTCATAGGGACACATGATATGAATATGCATGAGTATGTAAATAAAGTAATTTAACTAAGCTTACACCAGCTTTGTCACAGGATCTATCTATCTATCTATCTATCTATCTATCTATCTATCTAAGCAGTGTTGAATTTCCATTGATACCGTCACCACAGATTCAAGTCTGGCTAAAAGGCCAGATTATAAATTCTGATTCCAAAACCTAAGCCTTCTCAGATAACTATCCCCTATAAAACCAATCAAAAATGATCCCTTTTATGAAAAGGTATCACAAATTATATATTCATGACCTTAAGTTTTGGTTTGGTTGTTTTCACGACATATCAACCCCTCAGTGGGTTATTTAAATGCCGATAACGTTTTGAAATAAATTAATTCTTAATGGATACTCAATTTTTTATAAACTCATTTTTTTCTATTTAACCCATAGATGGGACCCTAACAAGGTACACCTCTACGCGTCAGAGTGGACCTGGAAGCAATGGTGATGAAGGGGAGCTCCACATTCCCCAGACCTCCAAAACTGGAACCTCACCATCAGATAGAATTTAACGTCCTTCCATGGACATGCAGATATTCAGCCACCGCCTTTTAGCACCCATGATCTTAAGTAGAATGCTTGGTCTTAAAATCGCTACCCGCCTGTAATAACAAGGACACAGTATTGCTAACTACACTAAGATACTTTCCAGCATTCAGCGTGAATAAAAATTCCCCATTATCTAAAAGCCAGTCTCTTGTATAGTATTGGAGGAGGTAAATTATATAGTTTAGTGCTCTCTTTAGAAACCTCTATTACTTAACGAGACTGTTCATTTCTACTTTACACAGGTATCTTCAAATGTGCAGACCCCACCTCACCACCACAAGAAAAAAGGTTCCCTGGGCGTGACATTAAACTGTGGTAGCGAGGATCCAGTTCTGGACCCCTGGGGAGTGTTGAGTACCTCTCCATGGCCATTACTCCTAGTTCCACCCTGACCCGGAGTTGTAGTACCTGTTAGAGTCCAATATATGTGTCAAATACATCTGCTTGCCAATCATTATTATATATTTACCCAACCCCTCCGCACGAGCAGGATGTGACACAAGGTTAGTTTCTAAAGCGGAGTTTAACAAGTTTGAATTCAATTTTCTTTCTCCTAGATTGGTTACTTAGCCAAGGTTTGAGCTAAGAGCCCAGTCTGCCCTACTATTTAGATAAATAGATAGATATGAACAAACTAGTTGATATATATATTTATATTATTATTTATATTTTTGCTTGAAGGCAGTTAAAATGCGTATATCGTATAAAATCTGATAATTAATAAAAATAATCATGACAAGCGAACTCGGCAAATACTGCCCACTACGTAGAACATCGTACAGCAGCCGTTTCAACTTTATTAAGTCTCATCAGTGATGTATACTTATGATTTCCCTCCGACAGAAATCGAAACCGGGATCTCAGCACGCACAGTCAGAGACTTTACCACTGGGCCACCGATACGCAGTGAACGATATATGCGAAATTAGCTATGTGCCTATTTTTATTCCATTACTTCGATTTCCATCTTTATATCTTTTTATTTTATTTTATTTTAATTTATTTTATTTGTATCCTTATGTAATATCCTAAAATGCTTCTTTTAAGTGTCTCTTTTTATAATTAGCTAATTTCGCATACATCGTTCACAGTCTTGGCCAAGATTTGAACTCGGGTCGACGAGTCCATTTTCTTACGACTCTAAGCATTACACCACGCGCATCCACAAATCATTAGTATTAGATAGGAATTTGTTGTCATACATTCAAATCAATCAATACCTGTTTTTATTTCGCAGTATACGAAGGAGACATATTTGAATGGTAATTCAATTTATTAAATTCTGGACGCACTTTACTGAGACCTTTTTTAATTTTCAGGAAAGTAAAAAACTGTATTCAAAGATTTTAAGTAAAATGAGTGGAAATTTTCTTAGTGAAATAAGATAAAAAGCAGTTAGATAAGTGCTTTTTATTTAAATTTAAATTAGGTATTTGATTTTTACAAATCAATTAGATTAGAGACAGGAATGAAAGGGTTTAATTCTCTTCTGAAGCCAGCCCCCTACGTAAAAGAAAATAGAAAAAAAAATCAAGTCGACTTAAAAATGGTAGTGTGTTCGAAGAATATCCAATGTTCTAATCAGTTCTTCTTCAAAAGTTAAAAGAAGCACAAAGAATTGTTGTAGTGAGCAAAGAAAAAAATACACGACAAAAAAAGTAAGGAAATTTAGAGGAAAAGAATCAAATAAAAGTCGTATCGTGATTTTATTGGCTAAATAAGAGACGCTGTCTTCGTGCCAATCAAAATCTTCTGCCCGGGATTATATCGCAAAACCAGAGTTTTTGTTTTGTTTTATTTAATCTATTTATTCTGTGGAGTCGCTTAGGAGATAGCAAACATCTTACCACACTCTTTCTTTCTTTCTTTCTTTTCTTCTTCTTTCTTTCTTTCTTTCTTTCTTTCTTTCTTTCGTTCTTTGCTTCATTTATCATTATTTTTCTAAAAGGAAATTGGACGTCTTCTTTTTTAGCTTTACTTTTTTTTTCAGAAAGAAAGTGAATTCCTTCTTTCTTTCAATCTTTACTTTCATTTTACGTCTTATTTCTTTCTTTCCTTTTTTCTTTCTTCTTTTTCCTTACTATTTTATTTTCGAGAAGGAAAGTGAACACATCTTTCTTTCTTTCTTTCTTTCTTTCTTTTCTTCTTTCTTTCTTTACTATTTTATTTCTTCGAGAAGGAAAGTGAACACTTTCTTCTTTCTTTCTTTTTTTTTCTTTTCTTTTCTTTCTTTCTTTACTATTTTATTTTTTCGAGAAGGAAAGTGAACACCTTTCTTTCTTTCTTTCTTTCTTTCTTTTCTTACTATTTTATTTTTTCAGAAGGAAAGAACATCTTCTTTCTTCTTTTTACTACTTTATTTTTCGAGAAGGAAAGTAACACCTTTCTTTCTTTCTTTCTTTTTTCTTTCTTTCTTTCTTTACTATTTTATTTTTTCGAGAAGGAAAGTGACACCTTTCTTTCTTCTTTCTTCTTTCTTTCTTTTTTCTTTACTATTTTTATTTTTTCAAGAAGAAAGTGAACACCTTTCTTTCTTTTTCTTCTTTCTTTCTTCTTCTTTCTTTCTTCTAAGCTTTTTTGTTATTTTATTTTTCAAAACACACTGGACTTCTTTTTTCTTTCGTTAGCTTGTATTTACCATTTTATTTTTTCTAGAAAAAAAATAGGACGCATTCTTTCTTTCCTTCTTTCTTTCTTTTATTTTTTTCTTCCTTCTTATTTTTCGTTCTTTCTTTCGTTCTTTCTTTCATTACCTTTATTTTACACCTTCTTTCTTTCCTTCTTACTTACTTACTTTCTTTCTTTCTTCATTTATTTATTTGTTCATTTATTTTTTTCTTATTTCTGTCTTTCGGTTTTTTCTTTCTTTGTAGTTATTCATTTTCTAGAAAAAAAGTTCATTTTCTTTATTTCTTTCTTTCATTCTTTTTTTCTATCTTATACTTCTTTTTTATCTTTTTATTTTTCATCCCTCCTCCCTTCCACATACTTCATTTCTTTCTTTTTATATTCATTTTCTGTGTTTTTACGATTCGCCTGTCTTTTTATCAGTTAAGCCAATTTCTTTTACTCACTGTAAATAAATGGCTCTGAACTTCTAAGAATTTTATATTTAGATTTCGTATTTTGGCGCTGGACCCAACAATCTGCAAACTTATCTTTCTTTTTCGGCTTCAGAGAAAAAAAAAAGAAGCTTTCTAAAAACGAAACTCAATAAAATTTGGACTCTAGAATTTTAAATAGAAAAATAAAATACACAAATTTGCTTACAAAAAAAACAAAAACAAAAACAAGAACAAAAAAACAAAACAAACAAACAAAAAAACCCCGCATGTAACCATTATTGATTAATAGTTTGTCTGCTATAATTCATACGGTTAACAAGTATTATGATGTATCAAAAGTATTTTCGTTTTTATCACCTATAAGATTTTGAAGGCTTAGCCCTGTGCAATACCTATATAATATCAAAAAAATATTGCTTTAGAATACTATTCTCAGACGTCAGTGTTTTGTACCATATCCTTCTGCCAGGCTAACTAAGCTTAGAAAACATCCAAAGTAATTGTAGTGGCCTTTTCTAGATGAAAACCTCATTATAAAAAGATGAATTTAAAACTTTTAACACGATAATATAATATTGATAAACTGGTATAAGAGCAATAAAAACGAATATTTTCTAAATAAAATTATATTTCCTGTCTTTTTTTCTACGTTGGTTATATTATGTACAGCAACAGCACGTGTATCGGCTGTTTCTGGGTCACTTTAGAGAAAGAAATGGCGTAACGTGGAGCTCAAAGCGGGTGCGAACTGGTCTTACGTCAGACTGAGTGAAGGGAGCCAAAGAAAAACTATGGCTGCATAAACAGCTTGATTTAAGAAAAACGTGATCTCGGAGCCAGGAGAATTTGCGAGAATGTATTTGCACGTATGTAAATATTTTCAAGATCGAGCTGTGCCTAAAACACTTGGCGCCAGACAGGTAGGGCATGAGACAATTTTGAACGTGCTATTGACTTTTCGTTATAGACTGATGCGTTATTGTGCGAAAGCGATTACGGGATCAGTTTACTACCATCACTTAGTGTAATAGGTAACTGAGTTACCTCCCCTACCCTTCTAATAACTATACAAACTGGTCAAAAATCCACCACTGTATTCTATGTAGAATAAAGCTTCTGCAAGTCCAACCGTGTTTGTTTGCTTACTACCACACTTAGTCATTGGAAAATAATCAATTTCGTTGTCGTTAATTTCTCTTAATTCAGAATAACGCATAATTTTTTCCAGAGCTTCCAATGTATGAAGTTACAAATATTATTCAAGTGTACAAATTCCCATTGCAACAATCTGATAACTCCATTGCAATCTATTACATTTCCATATGCCACAGTTGAATAAGCGGTGTATATTTACTAAATTATAAAATGACTCGATTTTTTTTCCTTAAAAAATGTAACATTATAAGTAGGTACATTAAGCTATAAGGGGCCGGGTTAGCTCAGTTGATAGAGCGTTCGGCTAGAAACCACAAGGTTCCTAGTTCGATACCCACCCTCGCCAACTCAGCGTATGAGTAGCACAGGGATCTGTGCGGTAAAGTAAGGAGCTGATGGTAGGTGTGACGCTCCACCTCAGACGCTAAAAAATAATCTCCTTGGTCTAGCGCTTATGAAAAGGGGATAGACTCCCTCGCTGCATGGCTGATACCGACATTAGGCCGCCCCGACGACTTTACTTTACTTACATTAAGCTAAGAAATAAAAATGATTGCAATGGAAAGTTTAAAATATAAATAGATATGAACATAAATGTGAAAACTAATCATATTAAGAATTACTTGAATCTATAATTGTTTACTAAGTATTGTTACAAGACACATGAAACCATATAATTGCTCGCAGATTATTATTATTCAACATGTCTTTACTGCAGTTAATCAGCAGCAGTAGCTACTTTTTCTTTATTCTTAAATTTTATATTCATTTGATTTGTATACAGATATCTGTAAATAAGTAAAGGTATCAGTAATTAAGTAAAAGTTAAGTGGCCTATTGTCAGTGTCACCCGAAAAGCGAGGGAGTCGATTGTTTCGTGACACACATTTAGAGAGAGGACTTACCTCCTGGGGCAAAACGGGCGCGAACCTGTCTCGTCTGTAGGATGAGGGACAACGGAAAATATATCTGCCTTGGCACTACAATTTAAATACGTGTGGTGTCAAAGCAAAGAGACGTGGCGATAGTAAATCTGCACGCATGCAAATTTCTTTCAGACCACCGTACATAAAACGAGAGACATATTGGATTAGAAACCATTCGCTAGATCACATATTGGAAGAACACCTGAAAAACACTCAATCTAAAAGCTGAGATGTTCTATTTGGCTGAATCTTTTAGATGAAACTTGATCATTTGGACAACGGATATACTTGTTGAATTAATACAGTTCTAAGTGACAACCATCTGTAGATAGCGGGTTCGATCTTGAGCAAGAGCGATAATATCATAGAATATTTAACATAGCTTAACACTTGTACATAAATGGTTTGGTTTGGTTTGTTTTATTTTACGGCATATCAACCTCAGTGGGTTATTTAATGCCGATAAAATTTTGAAATAATTCAATTTTTAATGGATGATACAATTTTGTTTATTAACTCATGTTTATCTATTTAACCCATAGATGGGGCCCTAACAGGTACTACCACTCCGGGTCAGAGTTGACCAGGGAGCAATGGTGATGAATGCTACACATTCCCCAAAACTCCAAAACTTGAACCTCACCATCAGATAGAGTTTAACGTCATTCCCAGGACATGTAGACCCTCAGTCACCGCCTTCTAGCACCCATATGATAAAAAGGGGTTGGGGCTTGCCATAAGGGCAAGAGGGTTAGGAAAATCATATAGGTGCTAGGGCTTGACGTGACCAGTCGATTGATCGGAGGGGGCCTCTCCGACCGCCCGTCTAGCCCAAGATAGGGCCAAAGTGGAGTATTGCAAGTCATGAACTACTCATCCACCTGGGTTCTATCTTTAAGCGTCACGGGTCGCCACCCACGGCCAACAGGTGGCTCCCATTGGGGGAGTCTTACCCCCTGCAGAGGTGCAGTCGGTGTATTCTAACGCCCCAGCCGACACGGCGGTGTACATAAATGGTTGAATACGTTACCGTCGTAGGAAATGAAGACTTCGAGTTCAAATCTTAGAAGAGCCTGTTTGCATTTCTCATAGTACTAACATACTTGGGGAAAGTATGAATGTAATTATTCTCCCCCACCCCAGCTATGAGAAAATATTAGGACAGGCTTGGCCCTTTAACCTTCGTTAGGCAACCAGTCTAGAAGAATGAATGCTTTGAGTTCAAAACTGTTAAACTCCGCTAAAACAAATCGCCCTTGTATCACATCCTGCTCGTACAGAGGGTTTTCGTATATATATATATATATATATATATATATATATATATATATATATATATGTGAATTTTCTATATTCTTCCGTCCATAAACATTTGATTAAAGTAATTAACTGTTTTAGTAGCTAAATATGTGTTTAACAGGAACTTACTCTATAAGTGCATATAAAAACGCTCAATGCCTTGTGTATTTAGTAAATCTAATTTAATTACTAAATGAATTTTAGAAATACCTACGTAGGTACATCCTTTATTTAGCATTCTGTCTCGTCAATAAATATCCCATCTATGTATTAAATACAAAAACAAATGAGTTTTAAAAATTTTGAATACGCATCAATAAGGGATAAACTTAAAAATCTTCGGCATAAAATAACCCAATAAGGGTTGACATGACGTAAAACCCAATAGCCTCAATGGGTAGAAACTGCATGAAAAGATGCATGAAGCCGAGATATTTATTTTCCATTGTAATATTGGAGGAAATAGACAATAATAGTTGGTACATTTGTATATGAACTTTGTATACCATATATACCAACTGTTATGGGACAGAAATAGTATTACTTAACAAATTGGTATTGTTATTCTCATGATCCTATCAGTCATTTTGGAAGAGATAAATAGTACTTAGTAATTTCTGATTCTGTCCCATAATAGTTGGTAGATTTGGCATACAAAGTTTATATAAAAATGTATATCTAATATTCTATTATTAATAGAAACAGACTAATTACAAAGAAGTAATTGATTAAGAAGACTGATTGGTTTTGTTTAATTCATCCAGTGAAAGAAATTCATAAGGATCGAACTCATATATAACTCACAGCTAACCAGATAGGAATATTATAAACTTAGGCAACTTTACTTGAATTCAGCAAGATGAACTTAGAAGATAATAGGTGGACAGTGGCCAGATCACTGACCATTCGATAAAACTGACCCAAGATAAGTCATGCTCCATTTGCCTATGTATATTTACTCGACCGAGAACTAAGGAACTTAGGTCAGTTGACCTAGAGAAAGCTAACATTGTACTTCGGCTACTGGAAATCAGATATCCCAATCGCGAAGATTTTTAGGAGGTCGTCTATCATTGTTGGCAGGACAAAGAAACGATCGTCATATAAACCAATTGCCAAGAGGCGCACGTGAGTAGTAAGAGTAGGGACCACCAAGTCGAGCAGGGGACAACTATTCTAGGCAGTAGCGTACAGCCGACCCCGGCCAAGCCAATTGTCGTTGCTAGAGAAAATCATATAAGTGTGTTTAACGTTTACTTATCTTTTTATTGGTTCTGAGTGGATACTCTTTAAGAATCTTTCGCCAAAAACGATACTTTAAGTTTGTTTTGACTAAAGTAAATAAAGTAAAGTCGACGGGGCGGTCTAAAGTCGGTATCAGCCAGTCAGCGAGGGAGTCTATCCCCTTTTCAATAGCGCTAGACCAAGGAGATTGTTTTAGCATCTGAGGTGGTGCGCCACACCTACCATCAGCTCCTTACTTTACCGCACAGAGATCCCTGTGCTACTCACACGCTGAGTTGGCGGGGACCGGTATCGAACTAGGAACCTTGTGGTTTCTAGCCGAACGCTCTACCTACTGAGCTAACCCGGCCCCTTTAACATATCGCAAATCCTAATATCAAATTTGCCTATTTTTGCTTTAATTTTTGAAGAGGAACCCCTGTTGGTTGGAGTGGTTTGGCTGTGAAGGAGGCATAAATTTTCTCTCTCGTTGCCGAATTAATATTCTTAGCCGGCTCCCGCCGCTCGACAAATTAATCGCACGACCCCAAGGGGCCATCCCCCAGGCAACGCCTGCTCCCTCGATTTAAAGGGACAGTGCTGGGTTTATTGCATGGTGCCTGAGGTGCCCCGAAATGGGAACGCCGATGGATCATCACATTTTTTTTATAAGCCATCACATGAGCTTCAGTTTGTGCGTGGCTTTGCACTTAAAAACAATTGTGTCACATCCTGACCTGGTGGGAGGTTATGTAAATACCAATTTACTGTTCTTTGCTGGGAGAACCGGTTGTTCGTAAAGGTCTTACAGATGACACTTGTATGAGGAATTGTTTTCAAATTTCTAGGTAGGGAAATTGATTCGACTAATTTTTTCTTCAACTGCAAGTTTGACGACTTTTCCCTTCAGCAACAATCTTCTACCGAATGGTTTCTAATCCAATATGTGATCTACCGAGTTGTTTACATTACAATATGTGATCAACACATTAACTACCTATTATTTCCCCATTAAACTAACCCTAAACCCCAACCCTAACCCTGTCTTCTTTTTTCCTAGTAGATCACATGCCATGAATGGGAGATCAATAGTAGATCACAAACCTTTGGTAGATCACATAGAAGAGCACCGTTTTTCTTTTCCTAGACCGATTGCCCAGGCCAATTCTAGTGAGCCAGTTCAACTATCTTACTCATAGCGTTGCGTGGGTATAGAAGAGATAGATAGATAGATGCATCTATGAAAGGCATTAGCATGAAGGGAAACGTAAACAACCTCATTTGAATTAATATTTGGCCCTACCAAATTTCTCCATTCTCTTTTGACGATGACCAATATAACTTGCGTACCTGCTTGCATGTATGTGCGTGTATGTTATTGTGTGCCTGTATGAGAGAGAGAGAGAGAGAGAGAGAGAGAGAGAGAGAGAGAGAGAGAGAGAGAGAGAGAGGAGAGAGAGATGAGTGAGGAGGGAGTGTGTGTGTGTGTGTGAGGGATTGAGGGAGGGAAGTGGGACCTTTAGCAAAATGCAGAATTAGGCTTTTCTTCTTTCGATCTTCTGACAAGCAAACCATCCGTTAGCAATTTTCGCTTCGGCAATTAAACGCGTCCGAACGGGTGTTGAGAGGAACTTGGGGTTGGTTTTGTTTTCATCTTGACTAATTATGTTTGGCAAATAATTTAGCAAAACTCAAACAAAATTTCGGGCTTTTAATAACTCTCCTGAAAAACGAACATAATAATAGTTAAGATTCGTATTGTTAGTACATTTGCATTCGATAATAATAATAATAATAATAATAATAATAATAATAATAATAATAATATTTGTTCTTGAGAATGAAAATGTACTTGATAATGATAATAATAATAATAATAATAATAATAATAATAATAATTTTTCTTGAGAATGAAAATGTACTGATAATAATAATAATAATAATAATAATAATTGTTCTTGAGAATGAAAATGTACTGATAATATTATAATAATAATAATAATAATATAATAATAATAATAATAAATAATAATTTCTTTGAGAATGAAAATGTACTTGATAATAATAATATAATAATAATAATAATAATAATAATAATAATAATAATAATAATAATAATTGTTCTTGAGAATGAAAATGTACTTGATAATAATAATAATAATAATAATAATAATAATAATAATAATAATAATAATAATAATAATAATAATTGTTCTTGAGAATGAAACACATAAAATTCTCTGGGACTTCGAGATGGATCACCAAATCCCAGCCTGGAGACCAAGTCTAGTATTGATTTACAAAAAAAAAAAAAAAAAAAAAAAAAAAAAAAAAAAGAGAACTGGTAGACTTTGCAGTTTCAGCAGATAAAAGTGTATAGATGAAGGAAAACGAAAAGATAGACAAATACCTAGACCTTTGCCAGAGAATTAAAAAAGCTGTGGAATATGAGGGTGAAAGTGATACCAATTCTAGTTTGTGTACTTGGAAGGTCCCAATATGCTTGGAAAATAGACTGGAGGAAGTGGTAATCAGAAGAAGAATTGAGACCATCCAGACTATTGCATTGCTGCAATCGGCTAGAATACCCAGAAGAGTCCTGGAGACCTGAGTAGACTTTTGTCACTCAGACTCCAGTGAAATACTATCAGCTAACGCTTCAAGCCTTGTGCTACATCTAAGCGGGGCACCTCACGTAGTGTAATGGTTAGCGACCTAGATTGTGCCAAATCTAAGCTTAGCTTAGTAAATAACTATATAGTGAATAAATGAAAGAAAAAACTTGCAATTTACTTCATCGTAATAATTTATTTCAACTACATAAATGTAGCATCATTAGACATCAGTAAAAACAAGGTTATTACTAAATATTCCCCCTGATTCAAGGGTTTAGATCATTAAAAGTAGGGGGGCAGGGTGTTTCGGTCAATTTTACAGATCAATCATTAGAGGGTCAATTTCATAGATCAATCATTAGAGGGTCAATTTTAGAGATCAAAACTCCTGAGTACCGGAAAATATTCAGTAATAACCATGTTTTTGCTGATATCTGATGATGCTAAATTTATGTAGTTGAAATAAAATATTACGATTAAGCAAATTTAAAGTTTTTTCTTTCATTTATTCTCTATAATGCTCTTATTCACATACTGGTATTAGGCACATCGAACTCTCACTGCGGTTAACCTGTAAGATTACAGTAAACCCCAAATGGATTTATCCCCATATATATATATATATATATATATATATATATATATAATATTATATATATAAATAATAAAGGAAAAGCTTTAAATTTTAAGTATTGTAATAATTTATAACAAATGCATCAATGCAACAGACATGAGCAAAAACATGGTTATTATTGAAGGAATTGCCCAGAATACAGGGGTTTAAATTTCTCATTTTTTGTGGGGGGTGTCTTAGTTTGGAAGGGTGAAATTTGGATGAGGCGAGGGGAAGTGGGAGAGGAATAGGGTATATGCTAGTTAGCTAAAAGGGTGAATAATTATCTGGGGGGATTACAATTCATGTTGGAAGTTGAAACAGAAAAATAAAATATATTAAAAAAAAACAAAAACAGAATAAAAATAAAAATAAAATAACACAGATAGAGAAAAAAGTAATTCAAAATTCAAATAAAGTTCACAGGTGATCTGTCATTCCATGCTATAAGAGTGGTCGTATTCTCTTTTGGCCATTTCGGAGTCATAGTTCTCTCTCTCCTCTCTCTCTCTCTCTTCTCTCCTCTATATATTATATATTATATATATATATATATATATTTTCGTCATAGTTTGGCATTGTAAGACGGAGTAAGTAGATCAAAAAAAATGGGCAACTGAAGAAATTTGAATAAAAAATGGCGTGTGTATAATATTGTTGGGTGATGCAGAGCCGCGGGAATTTTAGGAGTTCACTGTTCATTGTTCAGTGGTCGTTTATGTGGCGCCATCTACACGAGATTGTTAACGGTGGGTTTAATTTGGGTTTTTCCAATATGTCAGGTCCGCTCGTGGCCGTATCTGTTTCGATATGATCAAAGACACTCGCAACGTGAAGAAAAAGAACCTAACACACGCACAACATAAAACAATCGCCTTCCATAAAATAATAAAAAAAATGGCAAACATCCACAATATTTCCACGGCCTCTAAACAGGTTGGGCGCTAAGATAATATAACAAGAAAAGGTAATAAGAATCCCCGGTTGTTGTTTTTATGTTTCTTTACTCCAGCCACCAAATTATCGCGTCTATGCATATGTTGCTTCCTCCCCAATGTTTTTGAACGATCATTATCAGCATCATTATCATCGGATCAACAAATTTCCGTGAAATTCAAACTTATTATTTTTCATTGATAGAAATCAAAAGAATAAATTTTATATATCTTAAACTAGACCAACATATAGCCACATTTAAAAACATTTTTAACTGAGTTCCAAGTGTACCAACTAATTATTATTATTATTATTATTATTATTATTATTATTATATTATTATTATTTTATTATTTTGTGACTTTTATTGACACAATGACTTGGCGACAATTGTCGTTTACAATAAAAGTCTCTATCACATAACATTTGGCTAGAAATGAATTCTATCATCTGATGACCTCTAGTGACCACAAATGATATCGAGGTCAGTTTTAATAATATATCGAGGATTCCAAGGAAGTAAATATCATGCAAAAAAATGAGTTCCGGGACTTTTTGTTCTGGGTGTCCATGGAGACGCACACATGCACAGATCTGATTCTGATGAAGCCATGCAATATCCGACTTATTGTCCTCTAAAAAGTTTTCTTCAACAAATTCTCTTACTCATAAATATGCTTGTACGCCCTTCTTGTAAAAAGAAATTCCTGATTCTTTAAAATCATTTTACAGAGTGCAGCTGTGGAAAACCATTTCTGAAGAATGATCAAATAAGCATTGTAAATAATACGAGCAGATCAAAATAAAATAAACATTAGATTATTGCAAAAAATATTAAAAAAAAAAAAAAAAAAAAGAAATGAACAAAATAAAATAAAATAATAGATAAATAAAAATGCTTTTAGTTTTAAAAACTGAGTTTTAAAAAAGAAAGCAGTAAACCCCCTGTTGATGAGATATCTGTACTTACGTGTATAATTAATGCAATTATACTCGATTTAATTTACCGTCCGAGTAATATAATTTTTATTTATATTCATTTTTGTGATTGATTATCTCCCTTGGGTTATAGTAGCTCGTGACTCTCTAAAACACACATTACACTCAACGTTACACTCAAATATCAAATGCTTATCTAGTATATTTTGGCCTATCTAATGTATTTGAGGTTTCAAAGTGTCACACCAATAGTAACTGGCAGTCTTTACTGAAATCCAAGTGATAGCAAGTCCACTCATCTCTTCGGAACTCTTCTAAGTATTCTAGACCATCTCTGCTTGGTTTGAACCGTTTCGATTCTTCGGGTATCAATTTCCCTTACTCTCTTTTCCAAATGTTTTTAGAGATTGTTCCAATATGATAAGAAAGAAAGAAAGCATGGAAAGATAGAGAGAGGGGGTGAGTGCGCGAAAACAATAACGCTAATATGCTTCAATCGAACTTAATGAAAAGAAGAAAAGAAGGAAAGAAACAAAAAAGTGTGTGTGTGTGAGAGAGAAATAGAGATAGAGATATAGATATATCGATATATATATATATATATATATATATATATATAATATATATATATATATATATATATATATATATATATAGAGAGAGAGAGAGAGAGAGAGAGGAAGTTAAATCAAGATTATTATACTTTTACATACTGAACTATTTGACAATAGCTCTTAAGTAAACATATCAAACGTTGTAATAATAAGATTATCATACTGTTGTATATCCACAGGTCGTGCTAGTTATTATTCCCTCCTTTTGAGTTTTCACATCAGCGTTAGCTGATGGTCTTTCACTGGAATCTGAGTGACATCAAGTCTTCTTAGGTCTCCAGGGCTCTTCTGAGTATTCTGGCAGTTTGCAGCAGTGCAGTGTTCTAGATGGTATCAATCCTTCCTCTGATTTCCGGACTTTCCAAACCCTTTTCCAATCCTTTTGGGACTGTTCCAAGTGCACCAACTACAATCGGTATCACTTTGACTTTCATATTCCATAACTTTTCAGTTCTCTGGCAAGGTCCAGGTATTTGTCCATTTTTTCATTTTTGTCTTTTTCCTTTTCCCTTAGCTTTGTCCTGTGATCTGCTGGAACTGAAAAATCCACCAGTTGACAAGTTCTTTCTTTTTTGTTAATCTGCACTAGGTCTGGTCTTCTTCCTGGGATAAGGTGATCCGTTTTTATCTCAAAGTCCCAGACAATGTTATGCGTTTCGTTCTCAAGAACAGATTCTGGTTTATGCATATACCATTTTGTTGTATGGTCAAAATTTAATTTTTTGCATAATTCCCAGTGGATCCCCTTCCCAACCCAGTCGTGTCTAGTTTTGTACTCCCGTTGTTCTAGTTTGCTACATTCGCAGAGTACAGTCTCATCTCTATTACTGCATAGTCTACATTTACTATTTTGTTGGGTATTATTATTATTATTATTATTATTATTATTATTATTATTATTATTATTAACTAGCTGGGTTATGATACTGTGTGAGTCACTGGATACTATTATCTAATGATTCCCGTAGAAAACAATTGCCAGCAATTTCTTCACTAATCTTGAACTCTACTTAATATATAACATTTTAGATTTTGTTTTGTTCCTTTATAACCATTATTTTTGCTCGTTACCAACACTATTAATCTTTTTATCATCATTATCATAATTATCTCAGTAGTTTTTTTTGTTTTTTTTATAGTGGAACGTTTTTTTATTAATTTCTAATTTCTCTACTTTTTTCTTCTTTTTTTTCTTTTCATTTTGAAACGACCGATAGCTTAATTTGTTTGTCCGAGGCGAAATCCAGTGTTAATGAATGGTTTGCTAAACAAGGAGTTCTTGCAGAATAGAACAGACCATTTATTAGATTTTATTATGAGTTCATTAAAAATGCAATTCCCTCTTCTAATGAACCTCGAACGTTGCCTTTGTTTATACAAACAAATTTCCCATGATTATATTCAAATGATTAACGTTCCTTCTGCTAAAATATTTCTCATAGCAGCAAGAATATTAACGCGAACATCTGAAAATTAGACAGGAATTTTGAATAATAATAAAAAAGGGCAAATAAAAGAAAAAAAAAAAAGAAAAAAAAGCAGGAATCAAGAATAAGAAACCATTTAAGAATATTGTTTTCCCAGTAACTAATTTCTTTTGTTTTTTAAAGAAATCATTTGCAAGGAAGAGGGAACGGTGGTTGATTTATTTTTTTTTACCGGTATTTTTTTTTACCTTAAGCGTTTCTGAGAGTGAAATATGTGAGCTGAAAATACAAAGAGACAAGAGAGAGAGAGAGAGAGAGAGAGAGAGAAGAGAGAGAGAGAAGAGAGAGAGAGAGAGAGAGAGAGAGTAGGGAAGAATAGAAATATATTGAAACATAGCTTGAAAAAGATAGGAAGAATAATAGATGGAGATAGAAAGAGACTTAGATAAATAAGGAAAAAGATGGAAAAGCAATTTTACAAAGAGAGAGAGAGAGAGAGAGAGAGAGAGAGAGAGAGAGAGGGAGAGAGAGAGAGAGAGAGATTTTATACACCAAAGAGTTCTTCACGAGGTTATGTGGGAGAAAGAGAAAGAGAAAATGAAAGAAGAGAGAGAGAGAGAGAGAGAGAGGGGGAAGGAGAGAGAGAGAGAGAGAAGGAGAGAGAAGAGGGGTAGAGGAGACAGATAGAAAGACGGATAAGGAGAAAAGGATTTTATACACAAAACGAAGTGCTTTTTCCAGCGAGTGTGTGGAATAGTGAAAACAGATCTGCTCAAGAGTAGTTAATATTAAAATATTCCTTAATGGTACAATCGACAATTTCTTAGTGAAGTAACAAATCTAATATTCCTGCATTAAAAAAAATTCCGTTATATTCATCTTTCTTGTTCTCATAATATATATTATATATATATATACCAACCCCTCCACACGAGCAGAATGTGACACAAGGTCAATTTATTTAGCGGAGTTTAACAGGTTTGAATTCAGTGTTTTGCTTCTAGCTAAGGTTAATTAGCCAAGACTTCCCTACTATTTACCCATAGCTGGAGGGAGAATGCTTGGATGCATACCTTTCACAATGGTATTAGCGCTATGTGATATGTAAACAACCTCGTCCAGGATTTGAACTCGGGTTGATGCGTCCATTTCCCACGACTCTAACCATTACACCACGCACTCTAATATTTTTATGAAATATAAGTTGATAATTTCTTCAGCATTCATCGGTGGTATTCTTGCATCATATATTTTAGAAGTGGGCTTGTTTAACTTCTGTTTCATCTTCCAAACAAGAAAGAACATTGCAAATTCACAGAACTATTGTCCCACCAAGCGCACATTGTTTCATTTTGTAGCAAAGAATTACCTAGTGGGGGGGGGGTCTGACTCTCGGTGTCACGCCTCTTTGATCGCGACACCTACGCAGTTTTTTTCTGTAGACACACCTCTTAGCCCACGCAACCTGTTTCCATTGGCTATGGGCTACGCCTACAGATTTCTGCACCTAAACCATGACAAGTGTTCACCTGCATTTCCAGGTGCAAAAGGTCAGGTCAGGACCACATCCTGTTTTCGTTTCCAGGCTGCACCTGACCCCTATGCACTTCCTGGTCAGCCTGGTCCTTGGGTGCACTGATCAGGCAATATATTACTCTATTTGACCATCGTCCGTCGTCTCAAAAAGCTCGGAAAAGTATGGAGATTGGCTCTCACGAGCTCTACGATAACAACAAAGCCTAACATGTCAGAATTTTTGCCTATTAAAAATAATGAATGAGTTTTGTTGAAAATAATCCGCAATAATTATGGGCCAATTCAATAGTTTTGATGGTAAGCCACCCCTACCGACTTGGAAGATTGCTAAACGTAATCTCCCTACCCATCGCCTTACTAGGCTAAGCTAAATAAATATAAGATCCGATTATTACTGTAACTCCATTACTGTAGCCATGTGCCAGACTTGTGTCGCGTTGTGGTGTCTCGAAGAAAATTGGCGAGGAGACAAAGAGACAAAATGAAAAGTCAGACACGTGGTTACTGAAACCAAAAGAACAGTTAAACATTTTTGTATTATTTGGATTTTTCGGGCAATTGCCCTCATCGTTAATGTTATATAAACAACGTCCCGAGCTCAGCAAGAACTCGGGAACCTTCTTGGACTCGGGAATCGTCTCTTCCAACTCGGGAACTTTCTTGTCGCACTCTGGAACCTTCATGTCGTAATCTGGAGTCTTCACGGAACTTCGAACCGAACCCTTTATTTAATCCACGAGGGCAGACAGTTCTCTATCTCGTTATCCATGATAGGGTACAAGTGTTATGCTATGTAAAGTATTCTATGTTATTATCTATGTTATTATCTCCCTTAGCTAGGATTGAACCTGAAACCTAGAGATGATTGTCATTTAGAACTATATAAACTAAACTCTTATATCCATTGCGCCATGTGTCCAACTGAAGAAAAAAAAATAATCCAAATTATCAAGCCTCCTCTAAAAATTCAGACAATTAGTAAGCATTTTTTATTTTAAAGGTTATTTAACGATTTAAGCAGCACCCCCCCCAAAAAAAAAGAATAAACAAAGAAAAAAATTAAAGAACAAATGCAAAACTAAACAAGCAAATAAACCAGCGTTGAGCCCCTCATAAGGGAGACATTGATTGAAACAATTTTTCTGGGCAATGATTTTCTCTTCACTCGATTTATTTATGAAATTATTTCATCTCAGATATTTAATAGAGCGTCAATCAAATAAAATTCACGAGGAACACATCAGAAATATTTTAGATTCTTGGAGCAGAAAATCGCTCAAAAGTTGAAGTAAATAATTCGTAAATAATTCATTTATCTCCACAATTCCAAAACTTCTTAAATAACTAATTAACCCTTTGCAAAATCCCTTTTTTTAAATAAAGAGAAAGAGAAGCGTGCTATTTTATCTTACTATGCAATTAAAATATACTGTGGATATATCATAGTATGATAATTTAATATTACAGCATTTGAAATGTTTACTTAAGAACTATTGCAAAATACTTCTATATTTAAAAAGTATAATAATCTTGATTTAACCCTCTCTCGCTCTTTTTTTTATTTCCTTCTTTTCATCTTATCATTATGTTTGATTGAAACAGATTAGCATTACTGATTACGTGTGTTCACCTTCTCTCTTTATCTTCCCATAATCTTTCTTTCTTTCTTTCTTTCTTATTATTATTTTTCTGTGTAGTATATCCTTTTTCTTCTCTTTATTTCTTTATGATGAAAACGGAATGGTCCATTATTTAGCTGAGGTGATGACACACATGAGAAATAAGGATTCGACGGATAAAAAACACCAGATAATCAGGATTACATTTTAAAATTTCCTCTTAAACGATTTTATCATGAAGAAAGAAAAGGAAAAAAGACATGCTACATAGAAAAAAAATAATAAAAAAGAAAGAAAGAAAAAGAGTAAGGAGAAGATAAAGAGATTGGTGAGCGCGCGGAAGCGATAACTCTAATCGAAGATAATGAAAAGATGAAAAGAAGGAAAGAAAGAAAAAAACAAAATTGAAAGAGAGTCAAAAAGATATAATGCCGAAAAAAAATGAGTTGATTTAGAAACTAAATTATATACAAAATAATTAAAAGACAGAAAAAGTATTCAAAATAATAGCAACTCAAACTAGACTACTTTCATGCAGGCAAATATATATAAAATGTAGCGGTCTAGCCTATTTAGTTATATACAGGGTGTTCGGGATAAATTGGACATATTTATATTTGGTTATTTTTCTTCGTAGGTTGGAGGTATTGACGCACACTACGCACCATTTAAAAGCTTCGGATCCTTCTTCATTCATATACGTGATAACAGATAGAATGGATGACTGGAACCCACCTGAATCGTGGAGAGAATAACTTGTATCATGATGATATGCGCCAGCCATCAAGGAGATTATAGTTCCTGCCCAATGCTCCCTGAACACTGTAAAAACAATCAAACATGAACTGAGAATTGCAATGGAGTCTACGAGGCTGTGGCTAGAAGAAAGCAACATAACAGACGATCTGATTGTTCGTACAGCAGAACTCCTCGAAAATCTGCAGAAAAAGTGTTTAATCTATGGGTTGCTAAGATTATTGTCAATCCCCTGTAATTCTGAGGGGAGTCATACCATGGCCGGATCCCCATGGAAATTCAAGAAGCCCGCCAAAATACGTGAAGTCACGTGTGACCTGTTCCCCCAGTTTGCAGTTAGACGTCCAGAGCAGTCGGCCATTTTAGGTCCTGCCTAAAACTGGACCTCACGGCGCTATGTTTTAGACGATTATGTATAATTAAGGAAATAAAAGTTTGGATAATTAATATGGGGTTAATGAATGTCTTGGTAAAAGACTAAGAAATGACGACCAGCCAGCAAGACACAAAGTAACAGAAAACCGACAGAATAAGTAACTCCAGACGCTAGACCCCCAAGATGATAGAAGAAATACCAAAACATCAGCTAAAGACGGCCAGGAATTAGCAGGATTGAGGCTGTGATCGACGCTAATGGCGGTTATTTTGATGAAATTGTTGATAGTTGTGTAATTCCCGTCTGTTGAATTTCTTCAAATTTACAATCCATTAAATTTTGTAGTTACCAAGCACATTTTCTTTTTCCTTATGAAACTGTCAATTTCTCCGACACATATATATATATATATATATATAATATATATATATATATATATATATATATATCTGCACAAAAAGGTAAGGCATGGTCGGCTATAACTGGTGCTTGAGAGTTTTAATGTCCCTGGTATCGCATTAAAGTTCCAATTCTGGAGCTCTGGGGAATGTGGAGTACCTCTTCATGAACATTTCTTCCAGTCCACTCTGACCCGGAGTGGTAGTACCTGTTAGATCCCATCTATGGATTGAATAGAAAAAAAATGAGTTAAAGAATTGATTAAAAGAAATCAGTACTTATCAAAAATTAATCAAACGAATCGTCTTCGGCATAACATTACCCAACAAGGGTTCACATGCCGTAAAATCCAACCAACCAATCAACTTAAATTATGGCTGTGGAGCGTTCTTGCTTCTTTTTCGTTTTTCACCCATTTTGCACACCGATCATATATTTTATACTATAAAACTACCCCGATGTTCACGACTATAAAACACAAGGAGAGGAATTTTATTTATTTCTGTGTTTAATGTAGACAGTCATTCAATAAAGAAGAGATTATGTTTTCGCCTGAATTAACGCAATGATATTACACAGACAGCGAGCAGCATAATGATCTACGCCTTAGAGCTACACACACACACATACACACACACACACACACACACCCACGCACGCACGCACGCACACATATACAAAGACACATACACACATTCACACACGCATACACATACACATACACACATATAATCACACTCACACGCACACACTCGCACATACACGCACACACATACGCACACGCAGACACATGCAGACACACGTATACACACATGTACATAAATACACACATGCAGATACACACACATTCACACACACGCATACACACATATGCACACACGTACTCACACACCCACATACACGCATACACACACATAAATACAGACACATACACACATGCATACGCACATGCACACGCATACACACATACACACACATAAATATAGACACATACACACACACGCATACGCACATGCACACGCACACACACACAAACACACACACACAGACACGTCGTTTTCTGGAGAGATTTAAATGCGAACTGATTCCACGTACTTACATACATACATACACACACGCACATACACACACCTGCATACGCATACACACACGAGCATACACACACATGAACACTCACGCACACACACACATACGGTGGTTTCTAGGGAGATTTAAATGCGAACTGATTTCACGTACACGCGCATACACACTTATATCTACACACACGTGCATATATACACATGCACACGCATACACACACGTGCATATACACACATACACACACATACACACACACACACATACATATACACACACAAATACGGTGGTTTCTAGGGAGATTTAAATGCGAACTGATTTCACTACACTTTGAATATAAATTATCTGATTACGCTTTTAATTCCAACATAAATATCGCATCGATATCTGTTCAGTGAAATAAATAAAGGAAAGATCTCTTTTACGAGTTTTACAATTTAGTGTTTTTTTTTCTTTTTTCTTTTTCATATTTCTAAACTGAAGTACGAAAACAAGTTGGATGGATGGATGATTTTACGGCATTTCAACCTTTATGGATTATTTTTTTACCAATTAGTCAATTTAACAATTCTGTTTTCCAATCATATACAGTACACATATATATCTTTATTATAACGGAGAATCATGTCTATATATAATGGTAACTATATATAATCTGTAACCGAGACTACGTCAGTGTTTACGTCACAGTGATTTTAGGAATTAGGTAAGTTGATCAATGAGTATTTAATTTATAGTCAATATCCCTACTTAATAAAAGGATAATCAACGCTCTATCATATATATATATATATATATATATATATATATATATATATATATATATATATATATATATTCATTCATATTAACTAATACAAATGAAAAGTCTGTTAACCATTGGTTTCTGAATATCACTTTTTCGGTGTTATTCGTCAGTCAGAGACGTTGATTTTTGAAAAAATGACAGTTTTTTTAAACTTTTGGCTCGTGTTTATGTATCCGTTAGTCGTTCTTGCATTTTGCACGTCATTCACATAAGTATACATAAGTAACAAATCATACAGAAAATAATTGAGCTCTTATAATCATTTCTCCAATAATAATAAAAATTTAACCTATATATTATATATATATATATATATATATATATATATATATAAAGAAAGGACACAACCTTATATGGTCCAAGCGTTTTTTTTAAAACAGCTTTCAATAAATACATGCATGTATAATTGATTTATATATAGTTTATTTTATTCTAATATTATTTAAAGTTATCTAACTGTTATAGCATAAATGACCAGTTATACCGAGTGGTCGATCACGAAAGTATTATGAGGAAAGTCCTTCACATGTCCCCCACAGAGTGATCTGTATGTACTTAAATAGTAGCTAGCACCACCACCACTGCTGAGGTACGGGAAGATGGGTCATTCCATTATATCACTAACGTATAGAATTTTTGAAAATATCATTTTTCAAAAAAAAATCGCCCTATCATCTTGTTATTAAAATGGAGAATTATGTAACTGTGTTTCTGTAATCGAAACACCGTCACCATTGATGTTACGATATATTTACTTATTTTATTTCTATTGTCAACGATATAAAATAGTCATTATTCAATCTTGATTAATCATCTTATTTATTAACGATGTATCTGTTAAAGTCTGGTGTTGACACGCAACACTCTCCTTTGGCTCTTACTTGGGCTATTCGGGTTGTTGGAGAGACCTCTTCCGATCAATTGGTTGTTCTCATCAAGCCCTAGCACCTATATGATTGTCCCGACCGTATTACGCTTATGGCAACTCCCAACCTTTTTTTATCATATATGTGCTAGAACCCGGGGGCTGAGAATCATAGTGTCCTGGGGTTAAACTGCATATAGAGTGAGGTTTCAGTTCTGAAGCTCTACAGACAGTAAAGTATACATTCATCGTCATTACTCCAGGTCCACTCTGACCAGGAGTAGTAGTACCTGTTAGGTCCTATCTATGAGTTAAATAGATAGAAACTGTTTAAAAATCGTGTTTAAAAAATGGAGTTTAGATAAAAAAAAAAAAAAGATTTCAAAATACGGATCAAGAATGAGCAAAACAACTTTGGCATAAAATAGCCCAACAAGGCTTGGAGACCCATTTATAGTCTGAATACATAAAAAATGAGTTTAAGATGTGTTCAAAATTAATTTGAAAATTAACCCCCCCAAAAAAATGAATAGAACAAAAACATCTTTGGCATGAAATTGCCCAACAAGGGTTGACATGCCGTAAAATTCAATCAACCAATAACATTATGTCACTAAAGTTAAGCAGAAATGAGCCTACCCAGTACTTAAATAAATGACTAATTGTAATAGCAGTGTAACAATATATATATATATATATATATAATATATATATATATATATATATATAAAAGAGAGAGAGGGGAGGGAGAGAGAGAGAAAGAGGGAGAGAGTGGGAAAGCCAGGAATGTAACAGAACGTGTAAATTAGCACGGAAAAGTTTTTAGGGGAATATAAGAATTACGTGTAGATTAGAATTGAAATTTTTTAGGATGAGTCTGCACAAGGCCACATGGTATTTTTTATTTGACAAGATGTGTGACGTGGTGAAGAGCAGAAGAGTAGTAGCGAGAAGGGATAGCGTGGAGTGAGTTTGGAACTATGCGTTGACTGAGTGAGACGTTGTCTTTTGCTCTTGGCAGTTTTGACCTGGGGGAAATTAAAATCTCACGAGAACAAATAAGTCGTCTTGTGTTATTTCTAAAAACTATAAAGGGCACAAGGCAAGATGTCCCCCAGCATTCCAAGTTGGTTTCCAGACTCCAGATATCAAGGACTTGTCAGCCAACTGAGCAATGACCCAGCCACCAGACTCGAGCCTCTCAGATCAGTACTGTCCAGAGATAAGTATACAACTATTAGTTTTACAATCAACACGTCACTACTCCATTCCGACACGCATTAGCCATAAAGCTACAGCAAGTATTGTTAGCAATCTAAAGTGTACCATACAAAACAGGTTTATTAATAAGAAGATGTATGAAAGACTCAGGTTTCACTCGTTTCCTTATGTTACAATAGTGTAGGATGATTTTTCACTTAAAAAAATAAAATTCTATCAAACAGCAAAGTTTGTGTGTTAGTATCATCATCATCAATTATGTATACAATGTAGGTGGATATAATGAATACTAAAACTAGATCTCATACATGCACCATTGTTTCAGGAAATAGCATCTAAGGTCGTCTACTAGAATGCACCAAAACCCTCGTTTTCGCAACATTTAGCCGAGAAATTGATTAGAAAATTTATCAATTTCAATATTCAAAACAGAAAATATTATAATTTTAAACAAAATGAATAAAATATTATAACTAGAATTCAAATCGAAAATATGTCCCCCGTTACCACCGACATCTCGGATATGCTGCTTTTTATCTAATGATTAAGCTGTAACAGTGATAACATCTTAGAAGATTGAAATCTATTTCCTCAAAAGAAGGCAAAAAATATTTTGTGCGGGAATTCTTTATGTTAATTTGCAACTTTCGCCACATGGGAGACATTACAGTTCTAAAATCGATCTACCCTACCCACAAATGAAAAGCTGAATCTATAGCCTCATGTAGGTTTCATTCCTACACGAAAACAGATGTCTGCCCAAAAGGTTTTGAATCGTTACTTACCTGAGCCCGAAATACGTTCTAAGCCATTCAATAATGCTATCTTGCTGGTTTACGACTATGAAGTCCCATGGAGTGCAGTGTACGTCTATAGTACGTACACTAATTAGCACGACCCATTGAATTGGGATGTGATATGATGCGGTGTCCCCTTCTTTAGATAGTTACCATCTTATCAGTCGAGGATCACATTCTTATAATCGTCACAGAAAGGAGTATCCTGGGTATGCCGTATACCTCTATCTGGCGGTGAGGCTCCTTTACCTCTTTCTTGCAATTAATCACAGGTTCACTCTGAATCGAAATTGTATTACTGGCTAAAGTACCATCTATGAGTCAAACATATCTGTCTGGAAATTATTGGTATTGGTTTCAGTTAAATGATTGATACCCTATAATAGTTGGCAAAAGAATGTTTATTAATATTAAATTGGAATATTTGTTTAAAACCATATAATTGTGTATAAATCATTAGTAGTAGGAATATTTGAAGCCTTATAAGGCAATCAAATATTTATCATTATTATTTGCTGTATTTAAAGCTATTCAAATGTGTGCAGCTAAATATCTATTAGAGGGGAATTTATTGATGTCTTATAACTGTATGCAATTAAATATTTATTAGCATTAGGTATATTTGAAGCCACATAAAGATGGGCAATTAGATATTTATAATCATTAGGTATATTTCAACCCATGAAATTAGACAGGAATATTTGAAGCCATATAACAGTGTGCAATTTATAATTGTTAGATGAAAATATTTAAAACCATATAAATTTTGCAATCAAATACTAATTATCATTAGAAAAATTTGAAGCAATATAACGGTGTGCAATTAAATATTTATAAGTATCAGAATAGAATAGTTGAAACCATATTACTGTGGATAAATTATTAGTATTAATAATAAACATTATGAAGCTTATTAACTGCTTTAAAATTAGTATGATAATTAGTCACTTGAAATCATATAATTGCTTGAAAAATAAACTTTAAATAACCTAACAGGGATTGGCATACAATAAAAACTAATCAGCTAATCAACAGCCAAGTAAGCCAAAATAAGTTATTTCTCTGAATGTTTGAGATGAGGCTTGAGGATTAGTATTATCTGCGTTATTCGGACTATTGTCCTCATCTTCATTGTTATCCGTACAACGTTTCGGCTGATGTACCCTCCGGCCTTCTTCGGGTATTTCTTGTCGGACTCGAGAACCTTCTTGGACTCGGGAACCTTCTTGTCGTAATCGCGAACCTTCTTGTCGTAACCAGGAGCCATTACGGAACTTTGAACCTAACCCTTTATTCAGCCCACGGGGGTATAACAATGAAGATGAGGACAATAGTCCGAATAACGCAGATAATACTAATTCTGTCCCAGGAGAACAGGTACCCCCGTGGATTGAATAAAGGGTTAGGTTCAAAGTTCCGTGATGGCTCCCGATTACGACAAGAAGATTCCCGAGTCCGAAAAGAAGGTTCCCGAGTCCGAGAAGGTTCCGGAGGGCACATCGTCCGAAACGTTGTACAGATAACAATAAAGATGAGGACAATAGTCCGAATAACGTAGATAATACTCTTCGTCTATTACTTTGCATTTCATGCCATATAAGCGAGTTCACCTAAAGAAAATTTTACTTATATTTGGAATATTATTTATCATTTAATAATAGGATCAGTGAGACTTGTAAATAGTGAATGTATTTCTATTTCATAATGTAGATCATATTTTTTAACCAGAAATCTTAATTACCCCTTTGTTTTGTTTAATATTTATCAGTGTCCTCAAAAATATTCAAATTTATTTAACTTTCTTCACCTTTTATTATTCTCAGGTATTGGTCAAATTGTTATTTCAAGTATTTTCAAAAATAGTTAACTTAATTTCAATAGGCCTCCAGTTCTCTCTCTCAGCTACGCCTAGAGCAGACCTGGAGTATAGTATGGCATGTGTTGACATGTTGTGGGGAGGATAACGATATCCAATGTATTACTGTCTAGTTTATTTGTACCATCTAAGAATGTAATTAGATAGCGATAACAATTTTTTCAACTCTCTCTTGAAGAATTAATGAAAATTCCCGCTTTCAAGAGAATTGCTTGATTTTCCTCTGGATGAAATAACTGACATTCGTTAAATATGTTTACGCGCATATGCACAGCCCGTTGAATTGATGAATGCACAAATAAATTGGTAGAGATTTCTGGCGGAAATTTTGTCTGAGAAATTGAAAACGACAATCTCTATAAAGTATTAAGGAAACGTTCATGATGTGAAAAAAAAATTAAACGAAAATTCTTAGATACAAAATACGTAATAATAAATAGTTTTTTTAAAATAATTGTCTATATTAATCAGAGTATCCACGATGTTAATATTTATTTAACAGTCAAATTTATTCTGTTCATATCTATCTATCTATCTATCTATCTATCTATCTATCTATTTAAAATGGTATATAATAGCATGATAAAGTTTACTCGACGACAAAACACTCTATGTAAAGTTTAGTAAATATTGTCTTAGTTTTGTTATCATGATCTTCAATCTTATCTCACTTCCTTTCTTTCAAGCTTTCTCCCCCTGTTTCTATCTATCTATCTATCTATCTTGCTTCCGAATTAAAACAGTTTTTAAAATTATTCTAGGAACTACAATAGTGTTAAATAACGGTACCAAATTATATATTTATGTATATGTATGTATGTAAAGTATGCATGGATGTATGTACGTATGTATGTATATGCTGTA
>CM042147.1:50652401-50654901 GCA_023376005.1 Doryteuthis pealeii | reverse complement strand
AGTTCTGGTATTTTTCTACCGGAAATCTACCCGCCTACGCTTTCAACTCCAACGAACCTATTTCAAACTAGCTACAGGATCTTGTTAACAACAGATGACACCACATAATATGAAACATTTATTCCTCCTCTCCTTAAGAACTTGTCACAACGAGACATGCCGAGAAGACGACGAACGGGATTAGAACAAGATGGCGATACGAGAGACAACGACGAGAAGACAACAAAGAAAGGAAATGAGCGATCGTAGAAAAAGAAGCACTGTTACACTTGAAATCATTTAAAGTCGACGGGGTGGCCGATTGTTGGTATAAAGCAAAGAGCGAGGGAGTTTATCCCCTTTTCACTAGCGCTACACCAGGGAGATTTATTTCTGATGAGGTAAAGGTCCACACCTACCATCACCTCTCAGATGCTGCTTTACTGCACAGATTATCTAAGCTGTGCTTGCCTGCGCTTATTTGGCGAGGACCGGTACTAAACCCGGAACCTTGCAATTCCTAAGCGGATGCTCTACCGACTAAGCGAGAACGTCCCCTAAATATATATTGTAAATGTATGCAAAAAATATGAGAACTACACAACAAATGTAAATATAAACATACAATAAACGCGATTCCCTAACCTCTCGGCATAAAATAATTCCATACAGTTTGACATGTCATTAAAGTCAACCAATCAATGAATCACTACACAGCCAAGCGTTAGGCATTAACCGTCTTCAAAACAGGAGCGGTCAAAGAGCGGATTAGCTGAATGGGAGCCAATGTGTGATTTACACCGACAGTAGTAAGATTGGCGTACTTACTACTCACATAAATCCCCAAATGGGTTAGATCTGGCTCCGGAGCCCTAGTTGTCAACCCATCTAGGACAAGAAATAGTCTGTTATAAAACCACCGCTGCCCAGAAGCTTTATCTCATCCCGAGGATAGGCTAGGGGAGTAAATCCCAAAAAACAAATCCGGAGCTGAAGTTCCTACGGTGGTGTAATGTTGAATTTCAGCGCTATCCAATAACTCCTGCGACACTGTCGTTACCAAACTGCATTGGTTTCTTATCTTTCCTTTGGACCACAGCGGCACTTTGGAGAGGGGAATCTGAGCAACAACTAATTCTCCATATCAACCCGCTAAGGCTACGTAATTTCACACACACATACAAATAAAAAAGTTGGACACTACGCCTTCGTTTTAACAGACGGAAGGATGCCAACCAACTCATGGGGTGATACATTTTTCTATCTATTTACTAAATTTACGTTAGTCTGACACAAAATTATAAGTGTTGATTTCTTGGTTTTGATGAATTTCACGACATGTCAACCCTTTTTGGTTTATTTGATGCCGAAGAGGTTTTGTTTTATTCATTCTTGAAAACAGTTTTTAACTTTATGCTAGGAACTATAATAGTATTAATTAACGGTACCTATTTGTATGCGTGTATGTCTCTCTCTTGATATATTTATGTATTTATGTTATATATATATATATATATATATATATATATATATATATATCAACCAATATATTTCTATCTATCTATCTCAACCTCTTCGTATCTATCTATCTATTTATCTATCTATCCCAACCTCTTCGTGTCTATCTATCTCAAACACTTTATATCTATCTATCTATCTTTCTTTCTCAAACTTTTCGTATCAATCTATCAATCCATCTATCTATCTATCTATGTATCGATCTCTCTAATAGTTTGATCATATATATCTATTTATCCCAACCTATTCGTATCTATCTATCTATCTATCTATCTTAGCCTATTCATATATCTATCTATCTATCTATCTATCTATCTTCGTTATATTGTTTAATCAAAATGGAAAACCACTGCGACTTGGTTTGTTTTTTTTATTCCATTTAGATTATTTTCTTGCAATCTTTTTTCTTCTTCTTCTGTCGAACCATTGTTTATGTAAACACTGCGACTTGGGGTTTCTCACCGTAAACAAAGAATATCCATTTTTTGGACATTTTTTACATTCAATTCTTCTCGTTGTAACACCTCAGTTAACCTTTCTGTCCGCCAAACAGACTCTCTCAGTAACTTGAACTGCTTGTCTTCTTTTCTTGTTTTCTTTTCTTTTTGTAATTTAATTAGTCTTTTTTTTTCAACATTAAAAAAATCTTTAAAAAACAAGAAAATATTATATCTTCGTCATAGTTTGTTGTTTTTTTCCCCATCGTTTACGTCCAAAACAAAAGTACTTTTCAGTTTAATATTTCATATCTGTCTTTTTTGTATTTTTTTTTATTTTATTCTATTTTTATCGAGTTGTGAAATATTCTTTTCGTCAATTTTTGTCGAGTTGTTTGTTCAACGAATATCTTGTTCGTATTCGCTTCAGTCTGTATTTTCTTTCTATTCCGTTGTTCGTGATGCTTCTTTGTCTTATTTCATTCATTTGCATTTATTTTCATTATTCATTCTATTCCGTTATTCTAATCTCTTCTCGTGTACGTGTTCGTTTTAGTATTCTTATC
>CM042147.1:50627401-50649901 GCA_023376005.1 Doryteuthis pealeii | reverse complement strand
GTTTATTCGACTATGAATGATGAAATATTTTGTTTCTTATTATATGAAAATTAATCTTTTCATGATTCTCATTTCTTTCTCTCTTATTTCTTTTTTCTTATTTATTATTCTGAATTTTCTTTTTTTTCTTCTTTTTAATACTTGTTCTTATTCATTATTATTCGTCTAGTATTCTACATATTCGCATATTAATCTAATTTTTCTACTTGTTTTTGATATTTGTAATTTTACTCTCATTTCCCTTTCATAACTTTATTTCTGTTTTGTTATTTGGTAATACTTTGTTATTTTCACGCCACTTGCTACGATTTATAACATTCTCATTCGTCTTTAATACTTAACTGTATTAGTTTATTTTTTAATTTTCATTTTTGCTTGGTTAATTGCTCATTCTATTATTCTTGCTCGTTAATTTGGTATGGTCTAATATGATTTTTTAGTCTCTTAGGAAATAATCTGTTCTGTCATGAACATTATATCTTATATCAGATTTTAGTGTAGGAAGCGCGTGGTGTAATGGTTAAAGTCATGGGAAATGGACTCGTCGCCCCGAGTTCAAATCCTGGACGTGGTAATTGCATTTCACTTAGTGCTAATACCCTTGGGAAAGGTATGAATCCTACTCTCCCTCCAGCTATGGGTAAATAGCAGGGCAGACTGGGTTCTTTAACCATGGCTAGGTAACCAGTCTAGGAGAAGGAAAACTCTGAATTCAAACCTGTTGAACTCCGCTTAAGAAATTGACCTTGTGTCGTATCCTGCTCGTGCGGGGGAGTTGGTAAATATATATATATATCAGATTTTAGTGAAAGCCCGTGGTCTAATGTTTATAGTCATAGGAAATGGATTCGTCGACAGGAGTTCAATTCCAAGATGAAGCTGTTTGAATTTCACATGGCGATAATACCCTTGGGAAAGGTATGAATCCAATTCTTCCTCCAGCTATGGGTAAATAGTAGGGCAGACTGGGCTCTTTAACCTTGTATAGGTAACCAGTATAGGAGAAGGAAAACTCTGAATTCAAACCTGGTAAACTCAGCTGAAGAAATTGAACCTTGTGTTGCATCCTGCTCGTGTGGAGGGGTTGGTAAATATATATATCAGATTATAAAAGTAAAGTCGTCAGGGAGGCCTAATGTCGATATCAACCTAACAGCAAGGGAGTCTATCCTCTTTTTACTAGCGCTAGACCAAGGAGATTGTTTTTGCGTCTGAGTTGGAGCGCTACACCTACCATCAGCTCCTTACTTTACTGTACAGATCCCTGTGCTACTCAAACGCTGAGTTGGCGAGGGCTGGTATTGAACCAGGAACCTTGTGGTTCCTAGCCGAACGCTCTACCGACTGAGCTAAACTGGCCTCTAATCCATTATTATTTCCTACGTATTCGCACAAGAATTTTCTGCCGCTCTGACGGTTGAGGCTTTATAATACACCGATTGCACCTCTGCGGAAGGGCACCCTCCATAAATACATGACTGGTATTATATATCTATATATAGTTTGTTTTATTTTAATACATATTTAAAGTTTACATTTCAAATTGTTTCATTTTTTAATCCTTTAACGAATTTGATGATTTTACTTACTTAGGGTACAAACTCGCTGACATTGAATTTTTAACTCCCACCCCTTAGACAATATGTTTCAAAAGTTTATTTTTACATCGCCCGGAGGGTGTTTTTTATTTTGCTAGTTTAGTTAAAAAAAAATACTTTCTCAGTTTTTATAAAGTTGCATAATATATGCATTATTAGAAATAAGTTTAATTTTTTTTGCCATTTTTCTCTTGATTCATTGTGTAAAATGTATACTCTCTCTCATCTTTGTAACCCACATAAAAGATTAATTAAATATTCAAATAAGTTCCTTTTCTCTCATTCTTTGTTACATACAATTTTTATATCTTTATATATTACTGTTGTGTTCCCATTGTGACAATGGTGTGAAAGATAGTGGCTAAAATACTGGACTGCAATATTGTAGTAAACAAGTTCAAACTATAGTCATGCTATTACATTCCCTTTTAGACTAATACCATTAAGAAAGGTATGAGCCCCAAACATCTCTCCAATTATGGGTTAGGTAATCCTTAACTATTTCTTAACTACATGGGGCCCACCTGTTAGACATGAGTGATGCTAAAAGATGGAACCCTGGAGGCTGAGCAGCCCATGACATTCCACGCTCCAAATTGTCCTTACTTAGGTTAGACGGGCGGTTGGAGAGGCTCCTTCCGATTGTCACGTCGAACCCAAGCAATTATATGATTGTCCATGCCATATTGCCCTTATGACAAACTCTCAAACTTTTTATCATATATGTACTAGAAGGCGGTGGATAGGTGTCTTAATGTCTATTTGATGGGGAAGTCCCTATTCTTGAGCTCTAGAGAGTGTGGAGTACCTCTTCATCACCATTACTCCCAGGTCCACTTTGACCTGAAGAGGTTGTAATTGTTAGGGTACCATCAATGGGTTAAATAGAAAAATATGTTTAAAAATGATTTTAAAAAGAAAAGTGAGTAGTCATCTATACATAAACGGCAATTAGTGTATGTATGTATGACTGGAGAATACTATGAAAATACAACAATTAAGAATAAAGTGTATATATATACACATTAAATATCACCAGATTTTGCATTTTGCGCAAAAATTGTGAAGATTTGATTTATATTCGAAGATATCTAAAAATGAAAATATACATATAAATAGCATTAAAATCCTACTTAAAAATGTCCAGCATTTATAAATCTCAAAAGTAAACAAATCAATACACCAGGTTTTTTTGCTCTCCCTCTACCCAGGCGATGCTCGATAGCCGCTTCTTGTCAAAATTAAATAAAACAAGAACGTCGGACCATATGACCTTTAGGCATCCCTTTTTTGATCTCCATTAAGAAAGGACATGTTTTTCATTTACACTGTCATTATCCGGTTGTTTTAACAGACGATTTTTAGATTTAAAAAAAATTATAAAACTAACCCTAACCCCTAAACCTAACCCCTATCAAAAACCGGATATTGACGGTATAAATTAAAAGCATGTCCTTTCTTAATCGAGATCAAAAAGTAGTGCCTAAAGGTAATATGGTCTAGAACGTCTTTGGCATAAAATAATCTAACAGGAATTAACATGCCGTGAAATCCAACTAACCAACCAACCAACCAACCAACCAACCAACCAAACCAGAATTTTCTGATGGTTTTTGATGTGTTTGGGTATCAGAAAGACTCCTAAAAACACCATCAACTTCTTCAGTATTATTCTTGAATTACCAGCAACGTAGTCTTAGTCATTCCTTTTCATTCCCTTCAATCTATGCCTGTAGGGATTTGGGTATTGTTCAAAAGGTGCCTACTATTATGGCTTTCCCAGTTCGAGGCAAACCCCGGTATTTCTCAAATTTTCGCTTTCTTTCGTTTTCAGCTTGGGGTCTCCTGGCACAATCACATTGATCAACTGGCAGACATTCGTTTCTTTGTTCAGATGTGCCAGATATGAACAGGGATTTTTTTTTTAATAATTGGAGTGAAACAGGATCTCGAATAGTCAGACTATTGTATCGTATTGAAATATTCCCCATCACGGAGTATCAAGCGACAGCAAGTCTCAACATATCATGAAATACGTTTGGTATTCTTTAAATTTACATCTATATATCAATACTTTATGGAGGCGTGTGGTGTAATGGTTAGAGTCGTAGAAAATGGACCCGTCGACGCAAGATCAAATCCTGGACGAGGCTGTTTGCATTTCACATAGCTCAATTCACATAGAGCTAATACCCTTGGGAAATGTATGCATCCAATTATTTTCCCTCCAGCTATGGGTAAATAATATGGTGGATTGGGTTCTTTAACCTTGGCTAGGTAACCTGTCTAGGAGAAGGAAAACTCTGAATTCAAACCTGTTAAACCTCCTTTAAGAAATTGACCTTGTGTCACATCCTGGTAGTGCAGAGGTGTTTGGTAAATACACACACACACACACACACACACACACACACATATATATATATATATATATATATATATATATATATATATATATCAATACTTAGTTCCTTATTTGTACGACCGTTCTCATCTTGCAACACCTTCTGGTTAAAAAACGAGACCGTCCAAATCGTCCAAGGTGAAATGCAAAAATGTCAATCCTAGTTATTTGGTGTTTCCCCTCCGCCGAATTTTTATTTCATATGAGTGTCGTCCCTTCAGCTAAATAATGGACCATTCCGTTTTATCATAAAGAAAGAATAGGAAGAAAAAGGACATACTACACAGAAAAATATAATAAAAAAGAAAGAAAAATTAGGCTTGGTATTCTTTTGATTTGCATTATATATCATTAGTTTACTCGATGGTAAGACCTTAAAACTAGTAGACCAGTACGCATACCTAGGTAAGTTATATCTCATATACAGAAAACGATTTTAATGCACACAGGGAAGGCATAGACTGCTGTAGACAGATTATCAATCATTTGGAAATCTCAATGAGTTAAAGTGAAGATTCTTTAAAGCCTTGGTTGTCATGAAGTAGATATTATTTATTCTAGTACAGAACTCTGGCCCTTTCTTTGGCTAGATGGGCGGTCGGAGAGGCCCCCTCCGGTCAATCGGCTAGTCACGTCAAGTCCTCACACATATGATTGTCCCAACCCTATTGTCATTATGGCAAGCCCCAGCCCTTTTATCATATGGGTACTAGAAGGCGGTGGCTGAGGGTATACATGTCCTGGGAATGATGTTAAACTCTATCAGATGGTGGGGTTCCAGTTTTGGAAGTTTGGGGAATGTGGAGCACCCCTTCATCACCATTGCTCCCTGGTCCACTCTCATCCGGAGTGGTAGTACCTGTTAATCCCATCAATAGATGAAATAAAAAAATGTGTATCCATTAAGAATGACTTTATTTCAAAAAACTTTATCGGCATTAAATGACCCACTGAGGTTGATATGCCGTTAAACAAAACAAACAAACAAACCTGATATAGAGCATCATTGTACTTGTGAGGATTGAACCCACTGAAAATACTCAATGAAACAGTGAAATACACATTAAAAATCCTTCCCACTTCATTAAATCGAGTCATCAATCTATATACTAATACGCGTGCGACAATTATCATCTTGCAACAACCACTGTTTAAAAATGACACCGTCTAAATCGTCCAAGGTGAAACGTAGAAATGTCAATTCTGGTTATCTGATGTTGCCTATCCGTCGAATTTCTATAATGAGTAGCGTCACCTCTGTTAAATAATGGACCATTACATTTTTATTATAAAGAAAGAAAGGGAAGAAATAGGACACAGAAAAATACAATAAGAAAAAAATTAAAGGAATAAAAAAAGAGAGTATGGGAATGATATATAAAGAAAATGAGAGCGTGGTAGTGATAACGCTAATCTGTTTCAATCGAACATTATGAAAGATGAAAAGTAGGACAGAAACAAGAAAAAAAGTGAGAGAGAGAGAGTTAAATCAAGATTTTTATACTTTTTACATATTGAACTATTTAGCAATAGCTCTTAAGTAAACATATCAAACGTTGTAATAATCAAATTATCATGCTGTGGTATATCCACAGGTCCTGGTAATCTTATTTATTCTGGTAGAGAGCATCATAATATAGTAGCTAGCGTGGATTGAACCCATTGAAAATACTCAATGAAAGAGTAAAATACTCATTAGAATCTTTCACCCTTTACTAAATCGATGCATTAATATCCTTTTAAATTCCTGTTAGAACAGGTACCACCGATATTGATTTAAACGTTTTCTCACTTTCAAGTTGATTCCTGAGAGCTGTCAGTTGATTTCCAAATTGATGCACTGATATTATTTGAGTTGTGTCTATTATTTTGAACCTGAGATCATCCAAAGAGATTTTGATGAGGAGAAAAATGTTTTGATGTAGCCCTTATTACCTCACTCCCATAAATCAAATAGATTTCGATCAGACAAACATGGTGGCCACATAACTATTCTTTCTCTGTCCATCCATTTGAGCAGAAACTTTTTTATGCGAACTCTTAGACAGAGATTTGGAGAATTCTTCATGCGAATGCAGAGATGATGATAGGTACGCGTCCTGCATCCCTGACACACCAAAATCTAAAAGGACGTAATAAACTCATATCCATGTGTCCAAGAGTTTTTAAAATTTTTTTTATCCCCTTCTTATTTCAAGCTAACTGTAAATACATTTCAATAGTTTCTTAGAAACGAATTACACAGGATAGGTTACAAGGTAGGAGTTAGACGGCTTTAGTTATTTCCCCAGATCATAAAAAACGCTGTATTCTATTAAGAAACTGTAGTTGAGACCCATAAATTTTCTCGGGGACTCATTTAAATCAAATATGTGCGTTCCAGGACGCACTGGATTAAAAAGCTATCAGCATCAGTGTAATGTAGAACTGCATTTTGCTGCTACTATTTATGAGTAGTATCGTTTGTATTGTGACTGAATTTATCAAATACAACATAGAAAATTCGGAAAAAAAGGTTTATTACTTTTTTGTAAAGGAATATAATAATAGAGTCAACACACATTTCCCTTTAAATCAAGGAGGCAGGAATTGTCTTGGAGGATTGCCCTCTGGGATCAACGCTGTTAATTTTACTTAGCCGCTCCAGAGGTCGAAGCACTCTGAAGCAGGTTCAGCAAAGTATTTACCTCTCATCCCACTCATGAGGGCGTGACACAAGGACATTTTTATGTGTGACCACCCACATGCCGTAGCTCATGTGTGGTAGGCACAAACATACGTTGATCCCTTCGACATTCCCCTCAAGGGGCCGCCTGAGGCGCTGGGCAATAAACCAGCCCTGCCCCTATAAAGGAGACAGGTATTGCCTGGGGTGAATAGCCCCTGTTCTCAACGCTGTTAATTTTACTTAGTCGCTCCAGAGGCCGACGCTCTCTGAAGCAAGGAGTATTTGTCTCATACCCCACTTTTATGGACTGGGCACAAAGCCTCATTTTAATGTGAGCCCACCCACAAGCCGAAGCTCATGGGTGGGAAAGAACAAAAATTGCGTCGATCCCTTCGGCATTCCCCCTCAAGGGGGCGCCTCAGGCGCTGGGCAATAAGTCAAGGGAGCAGGTATTGCCTGGGGGGAAAGCCCCCTGAGCTCAACGTTGTTAATTTTACTTAGCCGCTCCAGAGGCGGAAGCACTCTGAAGCAGGGTCAGCAAATCACACTGATATTCAAAAACAGGAGTGTATAAATAGTCCGGGACCAGCGCATTCATTCTCTACGAAAGGTAATTTAGGCTAGTCCACAACAATTGCCAGTCGACAGGACGGGGCATGGTTTTAAAAAACGATATAAACTATATATTAAGTATTTGTTTTTATGCCTAAATTCGAAGACCTTTTAAGTGTTACTATGCCTCAGAAATAAATGATCAGGTAGAATATTAATGTGTTGAAAGGATTTTTGTTGTTGGTATTCAAATATTTTTATAAACTCTGCATACCAAGATCACGTGATGCTTGATGTCACACATGGAAGGCAGTCCCTCGGGTAATGAGTGAAAAGGGATATTGTTTCAAATAAACAGTAACTGTTTTAATTAAATACTAGCAGGATATGTGGATATACCACAGTATTTAATTATTACATCATTTGATATGTTTACTTAAGCGCTATTGCGAATTGTTCAATATGTAAAAAGTTTAATAATCTTGATTTATCTCTCTTTCACTGTTTCTTCTTTTCTCCCCATCTTTTCATCTTTTCATTATGTTCGATTGAAAATTAGCGTTATCGCTTTCGCACGCCTAGTCCTTCTCTCTATCTTCCCCTGTCTTTTTCTTTCTTTCTTTCTTATAATATTTTTCTGTGTATCATGTCCTTTTTCTTCCCTTTCTTTATAATAAAAACGGAATGGTCCATTATTTAGTTGAGGTGACGACACTCACACGAAAGAAGAATTCGCAGATAAGCATCACTAGATTATCAGGATTTACATTTTTGCATTTCATCTTGGACGAGTTCAGTAGTAATTTCTTGCTTCACAGTTCACGAGAAAATTACGTACAATCAGAGTGAACGAAGAATTTACACCTGACTTAACATTGTTCTTTTAATCTTCGAAATTTAGATCTTTCTTTAGTTCCTAGACTTCTGACCCATCAAAAATTCCTGCTTTTATCTTCTCAATGTTTAGCACTCAAAATCTTCTGCACATGTAGTCAAAACATTCCACTTCTTTGTTCAGAGCTTTTCCAAATTGTTTCATTAAACCTAGTTTGATGTTTAATGTTGGTAAAAGGATCTTATCTCTGTCAACCAATGCTTTTGTAATTACATTCTTACGTGTTTTTCTTATTATCTTAGAGGCCATTGTTTTCTCATCCAGTGGAGATCTATTATCACAGAAACAGATAAAACAGAGATACTTGGTGTGTCCTGTATTTGACACAGATGAAAATTCATCACTTTCAGACAAAAACAGATTTACCACTGGTGATCGTGGTATGATATATTTTGTAGGAATTACTCTTTGCTTTTTCAGTCATCTAGATGAGGGATTGAAAAGAATCAATCTCTCCTGAGAAGAAATGTTATATGCCCCTTATACGACATCAGGTATATAATGGGAGAGAGAGAGAGAGAGAGAGAGAGAGAGAGAGAGAGAGAGAGAGAGAGAGAGGGGAGTAGCGATGAGGATTCATACTTGTTACTCTTCTTCTATTTCCTCGGCTGCTTACTGTCTGCTGCTAACTTGTCCGTCATCTTCTTTTATTGGGCTAATTTCTCTTCAGGGCTTTCTGCTGGGGGTGATTCTTCTTTATTTCTTCGGGATGTCATCTCTTGTTTAAATTAAGGCAACAAGATTTGGTTGTTTTTCTTATAAAGCTTTATTAAAGAACCCCAGCCCATATTCGGCAGCGGATCGAGAGCGACTCTAAGAGCGAGAACTTTCGAGGCGATTCCCCTGAATCTCTGGTTGCATCTGACTAAAACTTCTCACGCGCTGATCCCACGCTACCGGAAGGTCAAGCCGAAATCTCACCAGTTGCCAATTATCGGCGATGGTAACTTTCCACTGAACCACCGTTCTTCTGACCCTAACGAACTTTATTCAAATATTCTTAATACAGGTACGTATATAAATCTATTTCTGTTTTGTCATAGTAAAATTTATCTCTCTTTTGTGATAGTAAAATATATTTCTCTTTTGTGATAGTACCGTGTTTTCCTGAAACTAAGACCTATCTGCAAAATAAGACCTAGCGTGATTTTTTCGGGATGATTTTGATATAAGCCTGCACTTAAAAGTAGCCCTAGTTAAGAGTGACAGACAGACAAAAGACCATTTGGAATGTTTTATTTTTAAAATTGGGTGAAATAAAATGGGACAAATAAGAAATCTGCGATTAAGCAACACCAGATAATCTGAATTTACATTTTTGCATTGCATCTTGAATCATTCTTCGCAATCACATCATGCGATGCAAACACTCGATATTCCCCGAAAACAAAGCCTTGTGTTATATTTCGGAGCTGCTGGTGAACATACAAATAAAGTGGGAAGATCAATCTCTCTCTCTCTCTCTCTCTCTCTCTCTCTCTCTCTCTCTCTCTCTCTCTGTCTGACTGTCTGTCCCTCTCTTTCTCTCTGTACACTCATAGAGAATCTAACAAATGTAAGGAGTAGTTAATCAAGATATATACAGAGAGGGGGGAAGTGACACACAGAATACAAAGTGAGAGACGGAACTGTTTTTGACTTAATTGCAAAGTACGACAAATTAGAAACAATTAAAATGGATTTTTCGAATATGACTCAACCCACAACTCAGGAATATTTTAGCATGTATTTTGTGTCATTCAACTAAATAGGAAAAGCCTTTAGGAAACAATCATTGATTCACTCAGCTTTGATTTAATAATAAGTTCAATGGATTGAATCTAAAATCGGGTCTAAAATCAAAACCACTAAAAAAACTTTAAAAAATTTGTTTGTCTGCGTTATTAGCAAGATCGAAATTTAAATCATTAGCTCTGTATTGAATTCGATTATCACTGGGTCCTTTAAATTGTTGGCCTTGTGTAAGACTAGGTACAGGTTAGTAAATGCCTAATCATCTCTTATTTTTGTATAAAATTATAATTTGTATCAGTGAAAACTAATCTCTATATTAATATTACGTGTTCCGTAATTGTATGACCGTTATCATCTTGCAACACCCTCTGGTTAAAAATGAGACCGTCCAAATCATCCAAGATGAAATGTAATAGTAAATTACGATTATCTGGTGTTGCTTATCCAACTAATTCTTATTTCTTCTGAATCGCGTCAGCTCATCCAAATTATGGACCAGTTCATTTTTATTATTAAGAAAGAACGGGAAGAAAAAAGGACATGCTACACAGAAAAATATAACAGGAAAGAAATATAAAAAACAAAACAACAAATACAGTAGGGGAAATATAACGCTAATCTGTTTAGATCGAGCATAATGAAAATATGAAAAGAAGAAAATAAAGAAAAAAGTGTTGGTGTGTGTGTGTGTGTTTTTGTGTGTGCCTGTGTGTGTGTGTGTGTGTGTGTGTGTGTGGTGTGTGTGGTGAGAGAGGAGAGAGAGAGAGAGAGGAGAGAGAGAGAGAGAGTTAAATTAAGTCTATTATAGTTTTTTTTTATACATTAAACTGTTTTCTGAAGAACTTGTCAAATTAATTAAGTATCATGTTGTGGTTATATTAATTAATAACATTCTGTTTTATCATTAGTTTTTAATTTTTTAATTCCATTTAAATTAATATTTCTTTATGGACCTTCTTCTCCAATAGAATCTTCTATATATCTATATATATATATAATATATATATTATAATATATATATATTACCAACCCTCAGAAAAAGTCGGATGTGACACAATAATAATCTTAAGCGGAAATTTAGACAGCACTAGAGAGCCAGTCTGCCCCTACTATTTACCCATAGCTGGAGGGAGGTAGCTGGTGCAACCTTTCACAAGTGTATTAACGCTATGTGAAATGTAAACGACCTCATCCAGGATTTGAACTCGGGTCGACGTATCCATTTCCTACGACCTTAACCATTACACCACGCACCCAACCTGCAAATTTCTTGTAATATTGATTTATTCATTTTTATAAAACTTATGATATTTCTATTTCTTTCATTTCATTACTCATTCCTGTTCCATGAGTATGGATAACTATTTTATTCAAATTTATTAAAGAAAATAAATTCAAATTTATTTCAAATTTTATTCAAATAATTCTGGTTTGTATTTATTCCTATTCAAAATTTTGTTTTCATTAATCAATTATTTTTTGATAAATTTTCATTTTCTCTCTTTCTTTCTTTCTTTCTTTCTTTCTTTCTTTCTTTCTTTGGTTCCATACATTTTGCATTGTTTTCAGGATCCTTGATTGATTTTTGTTTTGTTACCAATTCCTTTGAGAAATTCTTAAGGTTTTTAACTCTGTTTCTATTCGTTTTATTCATATTTGTCCTTTATTCGCGATTTTGTTGATCTTCTCAAGTTTGTCCATTTTTTCGTAAATCTGAATATTGTGACCAATCTGATATTTCCTTGTTTCTCTGAGAGTTTTTGTTCTTTAATTTGTTATCTTCGATTCAAGTTTTCTTAATACTTTCTATTGTCCGATATAACGAGTGATATATTCGCCAAAAGGAAATTAATTCATTTGTACAAATTCTATCTATTGGTTTCTCAGGTTTTATTATAAAAACCAATGTTCTAAATTGAATTAATATCATTTGCTACTCACACCTCCCCCAAAGACAATGAAAACTGTTTCAGACATATATATATATATATATATATTATATATATATATATATATATAAGATTTTTGGATGTTTGTTTTATTTTAGAAACGTTGCTGAATAAAGTATATATTAAATTTTTACTTGAAGGCACTTACAACGCATGTATCGCATAAAATTCGATACTTTTTCTTATAGAAAATGAACTTGACAAGTGTAATCCCGGCAAAGGATGGCTCGGTGAGTAGAATACCGTACAGACTGTTTCGACTTTATTAAGTCTCATCAGCGGTATATACTAACGATTTCCCTCCGACAGAAATCGAAACCGGGACTACAGCAGACACAGTGAAACAGTCTGTACGGTATTCTACACACCGAGCCATCCTTTGCCGGGATTACACTTGTCAAGTTCATTTTCTATAAGAAAAAGTATCGAATTTTATGCGATACATGCGTTGTAAGTGCCTTCAAGTAAAAATTTAATATATATATATATATATATATATATATAACACCAATGGTGGATTAATCATATGTGATTAGGGAGGTAATATCTTATTGTGGAATTAAATATAAAATAAAGGGGGATACACTCCTTTTCGACCGGTACTTTTCAAGTATATACACCGGCGACGAATAAAAGTCAGATTTTATAAGAAATTCATAAGAACGAAATATATATATAATCACAACAAGCAAATTCGGCGAATAACGCATGTGAAACACTGGATCGGTGTTTCAAGCTATACTTGGTCTCATCAGCTGTGTATACCGTGATATCCCTACCCCACCGACAGAGATCGAACCAGCAAGCACAGAACGTAGAGCCAGAGACACTAACCTCTAGGCACACACGAAACTCGCCAAATCAACTTGTCAAATGCATAACTGCATACAAACACATACACACACACACACACACACACACACACACATATATATATATATATATATATATATATATAATATATATATATTATATACATCAAACAAGACAAACCATTCTTTAATAAAATTAATTTTCCATGCAGTACTCACATTTAAAAATGCCTATAACACTTTTCCTATCAATTCTCCTACTTTCAGCCTTCACATCCATTAATATACTTTGAAAAAACCCCCAAAAAAACAACAAACTGGAACACATAAACCCTGAGGATGGCACTTCGAAGTGCCGAAAGTACTCGCGATATGAACTTCGGTGGACTAATCCACGAATTTCATCCAATATAAAAATCTTGGCCAGAAAGATTGAAAAGATCACCAATACAATCGTTAAACAGGAGACTTGCCTTTTGTTTAATTCACATGTATATATATATATATATATAATATATATATATATATATATGTGTGTGTGTGTGTGTGTGTGTCTGTGTGTGTGTGTGTGCGTGTGTGTGTGTGTGGTGTGTGTGTGGTGTGTGTGTGTTTGTGTGTGTCTGTGCCTGTGTAAAAGTAGTAATATTAATAGTGGAAAAGAGTTACGAGTCTACCATGGTTTTGATCGACACATACAACTCTTTTATACATGACTATATTACTACATTTTTATTGCTTTACGTTTATGATATATTGATCACTTTGGAATAATTCAATGCCACTGCAGCGGAAGAGTTAAAGCATCAACTGAATACTATATATATATATATATATATATATATATATATATATATATACTCCCAACTCATCACTCTCTCTTTCTCTTACTCTCCTTCTCGTCTTGTGTTGATCAATCAGAGAACGACTGGTAGCCTTTCATGCACCATTCCAAAAATCCTAGTAACTTTCTATTCTGCTCTCCAATTTTTGGGTTTTCCATCTCATTATATTACACTAGAAAGGAATACCGTACGAACATTCAAATGATTAGTGAAAATCAAGAAGAGTTTCGTCTGTTATCATATGGCTCAAGGCCACATTAATTGAGCAATAAAAGAAGAAAGGACTCTATCCAATCAAATAAGCAAATGACCTCCGTAGTAAAAATAACTCTGTAATTTTCTGGTGAGCTTGTGTATTATTTAATCAGTTTTCCTTAATCAGTCTCGTGATTGCAATAATGACACATCTAATGAGAATCGAACACTATACGAATGGTTTGCGAGACCCAAGTCACTAAATCAAGAAGCATGTGTTCAAAACTGTTTCTGCGCATGCGCGGGATATGCATTTGCATGTTGTCGCATTTTATTTTGCATTTTTTTTTTTTTTTTCATTTTTGCTTTTTCTTCAATCAAGAACAATTTCAAATAGGAAAAATCGAATTCTCTCCTCTGAAAATTCTCACACAAATAGCGGCGTAAAGTTCATATTCTCACACCACCCACCCCAACCTAACATCAAATTTTCCAGCATTTTTTCTTCGTTTTTTTATTTTATTTTTATTTTTTTATTTAAAAAAGAGTTTTATTGGGCTTGTTGTTTGTCATTCGGAATTACATGTTGTTATTCTTATTGTTATTGAAGACTTTCGTTTTTTTTTCAACCATCACTGTGTTTTGTAACAAAAACAAAAATAAAAAATATGATGTCCTTTATTGTTGGTTGAAGTGTGTACTCATCGACATTTCAAGAAGTCTTTTTAGTTTCATTTTTGAATTCTTAAAAATTTTATTAACATCTTGTAAGCGTAAACGTGTTATATTCATACACATTCTAACACACGCTTCCAATCTCGTACACACACATGCTTTATTTAATACATTTCAATATTACCCACCCCTCTATATACAAGCGAAACTACACAGTAAATCCGATCACACTGACAAGTTATAGCGGCAATTCTCCCAATCCGTAGTTATATCAGTACTACTGTATGGCTGCACCTCTTGGACCCTAACATCTAGTAAGCGTAAACGTGTTATATTCATACACATTCTTACACACGCTTTCAATCTCGTACACACACACTTTATTTGATACATTTCGATATTTCCCACTCGCTGGTTATACAAGTGAAATTACACAGTTAAAGCGACAATTCTCCCAAGTTATAACAGTGCTACTGTATGGCTGCACCACTAGGACCGAAACGAAGTGCTAGAAAAATAAGCTGGATGGGAACTGCGCGTAATATTAAACAAAAGATGTACGGACACTTGCCCCTTATCACACAGACCATCGGAGGTAGACGAACAAGACATGCTGGACACTGCTGGAGAAGCTGGGATGAAATCATGTGACATTCTCCTATGGAAAACAACCACATGGTCATGCCAGTGTGGACCATCCGGCAAAGATCTACATTGACTAGCTCTGTACGGATACTGGATGCTGCACAGAGAACCTCACGCGTGCAATAATTCATAGGGACGGTTGGCGGGAGATTGTCGTATAGTTATTTACAACCCGTAGCTTAGATGCTACTAGCGCGACATGACGATGATTATGATGATGATGATAATGATGATGATGATGATGATGATGATGATGATGAGTACTTATTTTCGATTTAAGAATCCTACTACGTGATGTGAAGTAATATTTATTGCACAGAGGTTTTCAAAAACATAATTTGGGCTTTTTTGTTTCTACAAATTAGAGTTGATTAGTTTCAATGAATTTATGAAACACATAGATCATCTGAGAGTGATAGAGAGAAAGAGAGAGAGAGAGAGAGAGAGAGAGAGAGAGAGAGAGAGAGAGAGGGGATAGGGGAAGAGAGAGGGAGAGAGAGAGGACATGTAGGGAGATGAAGGGGGAGACAGAGGGTGACAGGGAGAGCGAGGAAGAGAGAGCGAGAAAGAGCGAGAGTGAGAGACATGGAGAGAAAGAGAGAAAGGGGGAGAGAAAGAAGGAGAACGAGGGGTGGAAAGGGACAAGGGACAGGAGAGAGAGAGAGAGAGAGAGAGAGAGAGAGAGAGAGAGAGAGAGAGAGAGAGAGAGAGAATGACAGAGAGGAGAGGAGAGAGAGTGAGAGAGCGAGAGAGGGATGGAGAGAGAGATGATTCCGTCACCTATAATTCTCTGTTTTGATCACGTGATCCCGTCTTTCGTTTAGCTGATGAATACCTTAATATTAATGTGATTTTCGTGACTGTGAAACGCTATTTTCTTGAAAAATAACGAAGGCATTTAAATGCAAATAGAAGATCATATAGGATAAGAATGTTTATGGGAGATCTTTTATCGAAAATAATTACCAAAGATGTTCTGAAAGTAACGCCTCCTATTTATTTTCACAAAGACTACAACACATACAAGAAACACAAGATGGATGGGTAGACATGATCCACATGAGTAGGGGACCAGAAGTCCTGATTTAACACCCTGTGACTTTTTCTTTGGGGTTGGTTAAAGGAGCAAGTCTACTCTACTACAAAAACAACGACTTGAAAGATGAATACGAGAATTTATTTCTGCCATTCCACAAGAGTTTCTGGGAAGAGCAGTTGATGTGATTCCCGAACGACTGGAGAGGCTGGGGGTGAATGCTGGTACCATTATAGAATTTTATATAAAACTCTATGTTATGTGTATTCTCCTCATATTAACTTTTTGTAAAGAAATTAATTCTGATATTTTTAAAATACGGCGTTACTTTACAATCACCCTGTATTTCCCCATATCGGGGGAATGGATTCATACCTTTCCTTATGGCACTAGCGTAAAACAAGCAGTTCCGTCCAGGATTTGAACTCGGATCGCCGAGTTACGCTAAGCTTGCCTATTTTATTATGTTAGTCAGAGGCAACTGTTGATGGCTTACAGTTTTATAATGTGTTTGCCATGTAAGTGATAGAAGTTGAGGAGAATTCTAGCAAAATGGTGTCTGGTACGAAAGCAGAGGTGTATCATTGAATTCTTCAAGTTTGGAAAAAACGCTTTCCTTTCCTGAACGTTTACAGAGACCAAGAAGTAACTGTGAGTTCAGTGAGGTGATTGGTAAAACTTTTAAGCAATGGCAACAGCAATGTGAATTACAAGCCACATTCAACACAGTTGTCACTACATGGAATGAGGAGCTCTTCAATAAACGGATCAATGTATTGGGGCCGGTGAAAGAAGAACTAAAAAAAAAAGTCGTCGGGGCGGCCTAATGTCGGTATCAGCCAGACAGCGAGGGAGTCTATCCCCTTTTCACTAGCGCTAGACTAAGGAGATTATTTTAGCATCTGAGGTGGAGCGCCACTCCTACCATCAGCTCCTTACTTTACCGGACAGATCCCTGTACTACTTATACGCTGAGTTGGCGTGGGCCGGTATCGAACTAGGAACCTTGTGGTTTCTAGCCGAACGCTCTACCGACTGAGCTAGAAGAACTACGGTGACAATATTTCCATGACAACGACATTTATTTGCTGCTATTTGCGTGGATTTTGAAGTAGTAGAATCAAACATGTGGCCCTCAGCATGCGGCCCTCAGCATGCACTAATGCGGCCAGCACGCATACTGCGCTTACGTACGGCGCTTTTACAGTACATCATGGTTTTTTTAAAAAGTTTTTCAAAAATCTTTGGGCGAAAACGGTCGTTTATTTTCATTAGTGCAATGTGTTCTTAAGAAAAAATAGGACTACTCAATTTAACATGCCATTTGTAAAAGACATGCCATGGATGCTCTTGTTCATTGTCTATAATAGAGGTGACTATGTTGACAAATAATATTTTTCAGGTGAAACCGTTTTTATATAAAACTAGAAGCGACTACCCGGCGTCGCCTGAGCAGAGGGGATGCAAAAAAAGGTTAGTCACACAGATCCATTATCACTGAATCGCGAGTTAGATCCTGGTATTAGCTCAATTAAAATCCCTATGTAAAAATGACCTTGCGTTGATCCAGTCACTATGAAAAGAAAAATCAAAAACAAAAACATTTTAGTCTGTTATAATCTAAATTTGATTTTTTTAAAATTATCATCACGAATATAAATCAAACCTTTCATTAATTTTGCTCAGAAACCAACCCCTGGTGATATTTAATGTGTATATATATTTGCTTTGTCGTTAATTGTTTTATTTTCGAAGTTTCCTCCGGACATCCAGATTCAAACATCTGCCCTTTATATATGTATATATATATATTTACCAGCCCCTCCACACAAGCAGGATGCGACACAAGGTCAATTTATTAAGCGGAGTTTAACAGGTTTGAATTCAGAGTTTTCCTTCTAGACTGGTTACCTAGCCAAGGTTAAAGAACCCAGTCTACCCTGCTATTTACCCATAGCTGGAGGGAGAATTGGGCTCATACCTTTCTCGAGGGTATTAGCGCTATGTGAAATCCAAACAGCTGAACTCGGGTCGACGAGTCCATTTCATATGACTCTAACCATTAGACCACGCGCCTCCTCTTTATATATGTTTCTAAGACGGTGTCATTTTACTCCCTGTATCAATGGGGAAATAGTACACTTTACTTTCGGAGCGACCCTCGTTAAAATTGCATATTTGTTTTTGGTTCAGATTCTTTGTGCAATAGCACCGAGAAAAAAGAGTATATAACTTCGTTGTGAGGGCAATTAACCTTTTACCTACAAATTTCGAATCTTTGTCAAAGCGGTCGACTGTACTTGTCTTCCATGAAACTTCCTTTGTATCATTCCTAATTTGTGGTATCATGTTGTTTTTAATCTTCTGGCATCTAGCAAATGTAGAATATGTTTTTCAAATTGCATTCTGGGTAATGGAGATGCAATTGACACTTATGCACTCTCCAGGTAAAAGATTCACTTTTTAAATATACATGGTGAAGAAAAAACATCTGGAACTGTTTTCAAATATCACCTATGATATAATATTAAAATTAACAGAATGGAGCGGCTAGGATCAGAAGTACTTTCAGTGTGCACCTGCACCGGATCAAAGTGTTTTTTAAGCTCCTTGGTTATGATTATACACACACACACACACACACACACACACACACACACACACACACATATATACATATATATATATATATATATATATATATATACATATATACATATTATATATATATATAGACTTGAATATATGTATAATATATATGTATATATATATATATGGCTGAATATATATATATATTATATATATATATATATATACACACACACACACACACAAACATATATATATATATATATATATATATATATATTATGGCTTGAAAATCACATACGCGAGAAACTGACAGTTACCAAGCTCCGTTAATTTCATGTATTTGCTATCTAACTTTGATATACATGCACAATCAATGGATTGAGCACTTTTTTTTACTTATAAGTAAAGCAAACTGTATTTTATCAATATCAATCTCTTTCTCACCCCCTCTCTCTCTCCCTATATATATATATAATATATATATATATATATATATATATATATATATATATATATATATATATTATTCATTTGAGGTGAATATATATTTATCTATATTGTATATATGTATTATATATGTATATTATATATTAGGGAAAATGTTTGGTTGCTTTAGAAGCTCGAAAAATTGAAGATCAGAAACAAAAATTCATTTCTGGTCTTCATTTTTTCATGCTTCTAAAACAACCACATTTTTTCCTTATATATATATATATATATATATATATATATATATATATATATATATATATATATTCCGACAGATATGCCGAAAAAAAAATCATACGTGGACCCAATAACAACATCATATATATTTACTAGTATAGGGTTCCTTTAAGGAGAAATAGCTACCGACAAGGACAGAAACTCTTGTTGCTATTAAATCATCAAGTAGATTTATAATAGCAAGAACGAATGCAAGAATATTTAACCCGTATTATACAAATGAGATATATACATTCCGAGAAAATATAAATCCTATTTATATTGGTTATCATCCTTGTATATAATACCTGTTGTTACTTATATAACAATAATACTGATAAGTCACTTATGTTCCACACCCGAAGAAATGAGTTAGTGTTAAAATCACTATAAGAATAATGCTTACTGAAACTTTCCTGAACGATCTATCATGATAAAAAAAAATCCTGAACAAAAAGTTTGTGCAGAAGTCCAATCAAAGCAAAATAGAAAATGAAAATAAACAAACAAATAAATAAAAATAAAAGTAAAAATAAAAATAAGACAAACAAAGACAATATATCCAAAGAAAATTACATTCGTACACATATTGTCGAGTACAAATGTAATTTTTCGTTAGAATTTTCAATCAGGCAACGAGAACCTTTCTTTTAATGGAATGACTAGATAGTTTTGATGTCTACACCCTCGAGAGGAGTCTCAATGTCTTTTTGCTAAAAAAAAGTTTCTAATACTGTTTTATTTTACATTATTTTTCAGATGACTCGTCTGTACTTATAATTATTAATTCTGACTAGTATTTTCTTTCATCTTTTAATTTTAGTTATTATTTTTTTTATCTTGACTCAATTGGGTCGTTATTTCCCCGACAGTGAGAAGCAATACATATCAGAGACTTTTCACACTCAGGCAAGTAACATTCTTTACACACTTGTATTGTTAATTACATATTTGTCTTATTTCTATACAAAGAACCGCTATTCAAGACACATCTTATTATGATGGAGATTCGGTGTCTGACTCTAACCGAAACCACGTCTCTGCTTACGTTACAATGCGACTAACTACTACGGTGTGTTAAAACGTTTTGCTCTATTTTGGAACGTGTTAGTTTGCAGTGCGTATATCCCATGACCGACAGAGTACATACTCATCGTCATCATGTCGCGCTTTCAGATATCCATGACGATCTCTCTCCATCCGTCCCTATCGCTCATCATTCTCGGGTGGTCCACTATGCAGCATCATGCATCCGCACAGAGCTGATCAACGTACGTTTTTGCTGGTCGGTCCACACTGGCTTGTCCATGTGCTGGCTTCCACAGGAGGACGTCGCTTATGAGTTCGTCCTTGCTTCTCCAGCAGTGTCCCGCGTGTCTTGTCCGCCTCACTCGGATGGTTTGGGTGATATGTGGTAGGTGGCCGTACAGCTGCTTTCTCGTAGGGTGCTGTTTCCACGTCTTGTTCATGATCACCCGCAGCATTCTTGTGCAGCTCCCATCTAGTTTATTCTCTAGTCGCTTAGTTAGGGTCCAGGTAGTGCAGCCATACAGCAGTACTGACACGACAACGGCCTGGAAGAACTGTCTCTTTAACTTGTCTGTGAGATTGGACCTCCATATGATCGATAATTTATTTATAGCCGCCCATGATTTTCCTATGCGTGCATTAACGTCGTTTTCTGTGGAGGAGATGTTACTGCCTAAGTATCTAAATTGTTCTACAGAGTTTAGGAGTTTGCCATCGATGGTTGAGATGTCGCTTTTGTTTTTGAAAGACATGAACTCAGTTTTATCAGAGTTCACGTACAGAAAATGACACATAGTACATACTCAAAGCAAAATTCGTCCTAGAAAATTAGAATCATAAGATTGTCGAGTTTGGTTTGTTTTAGTATTATCTGCGTTATTCGGACTATTGTCCTCATCTTCATTGTTATCTCTACAACGTTTCGGTCGATGTACCCTCCGGCCTTCTTCAGGTATTTCTTGTCCTAGCTGTGTTAATTATTATTCTATGTTACTGAACCTGCAGTCTTGAGCTAACTGTCACTTAGAACTGTCTTAACCCAACTCCTTTATTCACTAGGCCATGTGTCCAATTGGTTTGTTTTGTTCGATCTTACAGCATGTAAAACCTTGTTGGGTTATTTCATGCCGAAGACGTCTTGTTGTATTTATGCTTAATGTGTATTCAATTTTTTGCACACGGTGTAAAACTCAATTTTTCTTCTGTTTAACCCATAGATAGGACCCTAACAGGTACTACCATTCCGGGTTAGAGTGGACCTAAGTAAAAAGTATTGATTTAAGTCTCTCTCACTCATTTTTATTTCCTTCTTTTCATCTTTTCATTATGCTCGATTGAAACAGATTAGCGTTATCGCTTCCGCGTGTTCACTCCTCTCTCAACCTTACTCTCTTTTTTTCTTTCTTATTATATATTTTTCTGTGTAGCATATCTCTTGGACTATTTGGACGGTAGTTTCATTAACCAAAATATGTTACAAGTTGATAACGTCCGTAAAATTAAGGTTTGGTTTGGTTTGTTTTACGGAATATCAACCTCAGTGGGTCATTTAATGCCGATAAAGTTTTGAAATAAAGTGATTCTTAATGGATACTCAATGTTTTTTATAAATAAATTTTTCTATTTAACCCATAGATGGGACCCTAACAGGTACTACCACTCCGGGTCAGAGTGGAATAGGGAGCAATGGTGATGAAGGAGTGCCCCTCATTCCCCAAACTCCCAAACTAGAACCTCCCCATCAGATAGAGTTTAACGTCATTCCCAGGACATATAGACCCTCAGTCACCACCTTCTAGCACCCATATAATAAAAAGGGTTGGGGTTGCCATTATGGCAGTAGGGTTGGGGCAATCATATAGGTGCTAGGGCTTGACGTGACCAGCCGATTGATCGGAGGGGGCCTCTCCGACCGCCCGTCTAGCCCAAGAAAGGGCCAAAATGGAGTATTGCAAGTCATGGACTGTTCATCCCCCTGGGTTCCACCCTTAAGCATCACGGGTCACCACCCACGGCCAACATGTGGCCCGGTTGGGGGATTCTTACCCCTCTGCAGAGGTGCAGTCGGTGCATTCTAACGCCTCAGCCGACAGGGCGGGTACAATTAAGAAACACGAATATCAATATATAGATATTAAATAAATTCATCTTGAAAGAAAGAAGAAATAA
>CM042147.1:50622401-50624901 GCA_023376005.1 Doryteuthis pealeii | reverse complement strand
GAATAAAAGGCAAGTATTAGTTTCTCCCGACATTTTGGGTCAAATAGCAGGACTTTTTGGTTTCGTTTGTTTATTTTACGACATATCAACCCTTTTCGGGCCATTTAATGCCCAAAAAACTCATTTTGATAAACGTTTCTATGTTTCAAGTTATTAATATTTCAAGTTGGTATAAATAATTTTCATTAACTTCATTTGGTTTGTTTAATATATATTTGAAGAATAAAATATATATCTGCAATTTTATTAACCAAACCAATTTTATGAGTAAAGACACTCTTTATTTATATAATTTCCTATTCTTTTTTTCTTCCTTTAAGAGAAAGATTGGATAGTCTTCAGGTTTTGCCTTCCGATTGGAAATCTTTTCTGGTTATATGGATTGACCCAGGCCAATTTCCAAGTAATTGTTTTACTTTGTTACAGATAGCAATTAAGCAAAAGTCTGACAAAAAATGGCGTCTGTCATGAAAGCAGAGCTATCTCATTGAATTACCGTCACTAATATTGATGCTGCGGAATGTTTCCAGAGAAAACAGTGCATGCGAGTAGAGTTAAGCCGTGGGTAATACATTTTCAGCCGTGGGGACAGTTATGTGAGTGACAAGCTATATTCAGCACAGCTGTCACCCTAGGCAAAGAAGATCGCCTCAATCGGTTCATCCGCGGGGGGTCGGACTGGTGAAAGACGAGTAATGCCGACATGTTGCTGCTGTGATAAAGTAGGTCGTATCAACTGGTACAGATATTTATGAGTGCGCAGTGGAGGCTCATGTTCAACCCAAACGGAAATCATTTTCAATGCATTTTTAGAGTAACAATATTTTCCAATGCATTTGTATTATAAAAATAATTTCCCATTCATTTTTAGAGCAAAAATCATTTCCAATGAATTATTATAGTAGAAAATCATTTCCAATGCATTTTTATAGCAAAAATAATTTCCAATACATTTGTTATAGTAAAAATTCTTTCCAATGCACTTTTATAGTTAAAATCATTTCCAATGCATTTTCATAGCAACAGTCATTTCCAATACATTTTTATAGTAAAAATGATTTCCAACGCATTTTTATAGCATTTTATAGCAACAATTATTTCCAATACATTTTTATAGAAAAAATGATTTCCAACGCATTTTTATAGTAAAAATCCTTTCCATATGCATTTTTAGCAAAAATCATTTCCAATGCATTTTTATAGCAAAAGCCAAATCTGTATCTATGTAATCTGATAGTCACGGCGGTCCGTGTTAATCCATGTTAGTGTGGATTTAATAACATGTGTATTTCTGCATTTGTTTATCATGTTTGTATTTATTAATAATCTAACCCGCAGCCACCTCCAATCAATCAATACAAAGTAATATATATATATATATATATATATATATATATTATATATATAATATATATATATATATATATATATATATATATTATATTATATATATATAAAGGTAGAAAAGCGGCAGGACTTGACGGAATACCCCGGAGGTATGGAAGATAGGAAAGTTCAGTGACATACTGCTTGGGCTATGCAATGCAGTGTATAGACAAAATAGAATAGATAGATGGACAAAAGGCTGCATCCTCCCATTCCCTAAAAAAGGAGATCTCGGAATCGCTAAGAACTACAGAGGCATAACTCTTACTGCTATTGCAGCTAAGATATATAATGCCCTTCTCCTTAATCGCATCCGACCTGAAATAGAAAAATCCTTAGGAGAAACCAAAATGGTTTCCGCAAAAATCGATCCACAACCTCTCAGATCCTGACTATAAGACGGATCATAGAAGGAGTACGAGCAAAGAATCTAGAGGCAACGCTACTATTCGTAGATTTCTCCAAGGCATTTGATTCCATACACAGAGGGAAAATGGAACAAATACTACTAGCATATGGCCTCCCCAAAGAAACAGTTGCAGCTATAATGATGCTATACAGGGACACTAGAGCAATGGTACGCTCACCTGATGGCGACACAGATTTCTTTGACATAGCTGCTGGAGTCCTACAAGGAGATACATTGGCACCATATATATTCATAATATGCCTAGACTACGTACTCAAAACATCATTAGATACCATAAAAGAAAAGGGTTTCACACTGAAAAAGGCAAGGAGTAGGCGTTATCCCGCACAAACAGTCACAGATGCAGACTATGCTGACGACCTTGCACTCCTTGCAGATACACCGACACAAGCTGAGTCACTGTTACACAGCTTGGAGGAGGCGGCAGAAAATATCGCCTCTATGTGAACTCCAGTAAAACAGAGTTCATGAGTTTCAAAAAGAAAGGAAACATCTCAACACTCAACGGCACGCCTCTCAAGCCTGTAGAACAATTCACGTACCTAGGTAGTAATATCTCATCCACAGAGAGAGATGTTAACACACGAATAGCAAAGGCATGGTCGGCCACAAACAAATTGTCAGTCATATGGAGGTCTGATCTCCCTGACAAGCTGAAGCGACAGTTCTTCCAGGCTGTGGTTA
>CM042147.1:50617401-50619901 GCA_023376005.1 Doryteuthis pealeii | reverse complement strand
AAGACAACACTTGCAATCGACAATGTCCTCCTGCATGAAAATGCTCGACCACACACAAGTATCAGAACAAGGGGGAAAACCTTCTCATTCGGGAGGCAACTTTACCGCATCCACCATATTTAGCGCCTACAGACTATTACTTCTTCGGCCCCTTGAAAACGGGTTTAAGAGGTAAACATTATTCCAGTGACGAAGAAGTAAAATTTGTAGTGAAGAAGGGGATTAAAGAACAGTCCACATAATTTTACGGGACAGGGATACATGCTCTCATTCGAAAGTGGAACATTGCTATTGAGAGAAGCGGTGACTATGTGGAGAAGTAGGGATATGATCCACAGTGAGCAGCTTCATTTTGATGTGTGATACAGGTTCCTGTGTTGGTGATTATACCTGCCCTAAATAAGATGTCATTACTTTTTGACTCAGCCCCATAGATATATTAAGTTGAAGATTTAGATCTTACAAGAATATTGATGCAGAGAAGATCAAGAAAATATTGTTTGGCGAATATAACCACTGTCTCAATTTTAAAAATGAGCATCCGAAATCTATCTATCTGTCTATCTATATTCCTGGATATGAGTATCATATTAAGCTGCATCTAGTGTAAAGCTCCAATTCCTGGATCTCTGGGGTGTATGACCCCCCCCCCCCATTGCCATTACTCCAGGTCCACGCTGACTCAGATTGGTAGTATCTGTTAGGGTCATATCTGACCCGGAGTGGTAATACCTATTAGGTTACTCTATGGGTTAGATAGATGAAAAAATATCTTTAAAAATTGAATACCTAACATGAAAAATAAAACAAAACGTCTTCAGCTTAAAATGATTCAACAAGGGTTGACATGCCGTAAAATCCTATCAACGAACCAGGATTTGAAGTCGGGTTACCGATTTTATTTCCTACAATAATAAACAGTACGCAACGATGTTTACTAATTTATGTCAGTCATTGTAAATCTATCAACCTCAATTTGTCTTTACCAACATATTTCTTTTTTTTTATCAGTCAGTACCAGGTTTTCTCTTTCCTCCCGCCAATTTAGTTATCAAAGTCTGGCACTAACTTCTTGTGTTTCCTTTGTTATGTACAGCGAAAAATACGCGCAAACACACTCCGCTAGTGCTTGCTTTTTAAGTTACACACCACACACACACATATATATATTTATTTAAGAAATGGATATAAAGTAGCCTACTCGAGTTTCATCATCTGAATCGTCAGGGTTACATCCGCTGAATTAATCGAGTTTTCGATTAATATCAGTTGATACCACGTATGTCTGTTGGAACGGGTCTTATCGTTACAGATAGACGCTTGTTTATGAATAAACGATAAGACCCGTTCCAACAGACATACGTCGTATCAACTGATATTAATCGAAAACTCGATTAATTCAGGGGATGTAACCCTGACGATTCATATGATGAAACTCGAGTAGGTTACTTTATATCCATTTCTTAAATAAATTTTGCTCTACATTGTATTGAGCACTTTGTATTTGTTTTTTCACGGTCTTAACCCCTGGATCCTGTGCGCTCCCAACGATCGTACCCGTACCCACCGGTAAGCCACTATATATATATATATATATATATATATATATATATATATACTTTGGTGTGGTACCAAGTTTCTTGGTACAAGGTGATATATATATATATAGGGGAGTAAAATGAAGAACCAAATCAGAGAGTATGTGGAGAAATATATACAAACACGGGATATTCTTGGTGATAGTGTTGACGCTATAAAGTTTCGGTCTTCGTGACTTTCTTCAGGACATGAGATGAGTTCTCTTGTTGGAGAATTGAATTCTCTTTCTGACAAATATATTTGGTCACGATGGGGGAGGTATGGGTTGATTATGGGGGGTAGTGGGGACAAGAATGCATATTCATCCATTGAAACATCCCATGTTTGTCTACATTTCTCCATATATATATATATATATATATATATATATATTATATATATATATACACGAACACATACATAAATATATTCTATTTTCTTTATTTATAGTTTGCACACACACACACACACACACACCACACACACACACACACACACAGAGAGTAGCATCTTTTATTTTGATTCTTCTAAACTTGAGATGTATGCACATATGCATACATACAAGCATATAGTTATACCTCCCTCCCCACCCCCATGAAAGCCAGAAGTGTAATGGTTATCATCATAGGATATGGACCCGGTGAGACGAGTTCAAATCCTGGACGAGGCTGTTTGCATTTCCTATAACTCTAATACCCTTGGGAAAGGTTTGAATCCAAATACTCTCACTCCATCTATGGGTAAATAATAGGGCAGACTGAGGTCTTTAACCTTGGCTGGGCAACCAGTCTAAGAGAAGGAAAACTCTGAATTCAAACCTGTTAAAGTCCACTTAAGAATTTGACCTTGTGTCACATCCAGATCGTGCAGAGGATATATATATATATATATATATATATATATATATATATATATATATATA
>CM042147.1:50579901-50612401 GCA_023376005.1 Doryteuthis pealeii | reverse complement strand
TAAAACTCTTGTAACATTGCCGGATTCAATCTACAAAGTGTTATGACGTAATAGTAATAATACTTATCTTCTTGTATTGTTTGGGATCTGATTGTTGTCTGTTGTTCTGGATTATAGAAGTTAGTATCTCTTGATCGATTGTTGGGCTGGCATTTTTGGCTGTTCATCGAGTCGGGAAATTACTTGGGTCGTCTCTTGAGGATATCTTGTTTTGTGCCCTTCATAGATTTTTATAACAAGCACAAGACGTCCTTTTCTTTTGTGAGCCATCTATTTTATTCCCAAGTCCAAATACCTTGGGAAACAGACACTCATCTTGCATCTGTTCTGTTCAACCGATTAGTCTAGAGTGACATTTCATCACCCTTCCACTCACTACCTGTCTTTCACTTTTCATTTCTGTTGGGTATTCGATATTTTTTAAAAAACTCAGTTTGTAAAAAACACATTTTTGTAAAATCACTTCTGATTTACTTAACCCATATATGGGACCCTATTTGGTACTACCACTCCAGGTCAGGGTGAAGCTGTGAGTAATGTTGATATAAGGGTACTCAACATTTCCCATACTTCAGAACTGGATCGTCACCACTAGATGCAGTTTAACGTCATACTACCACCTTCTAGCAAATGTATGACCAAAAGCGTTATGAAGTTCCCCTAAAGACAACTCGGTTGGTACCATTATTTTATTATAGTACCTGGAATATCTATCAGTTATTATATCAAGTTATACTTTTTTTTACATTACGCATAATTTTCTAAATTCAGGCTACCCTCATAATGTTTTTTATCACTTTATAATTTTTTATATAAAGATTTATAATTTTGTATATATATATATATATATATATATATATATATATATATATATATATATATGGTTAAACATTTTCATCAACTAAATGGCTCAGATTGTTCCTTTCTGCAAACTAGCAAGAATATGCACTTTCCGGGCGTAAGCATTTAAGTTTTACTGTAAGACTAACGAAAGTAATTAAGAAAAAAGTTTAGATTTATTCTAATTATATTTTAAGGGTTTCCGTATAAAATCATTCATGGGATTGATTGTAATATGATGGAGAATAAAACAATAATATTAGAGATGAATAACATTAAGTAATTATTTATCAAACCAAGTTTTGTCAAAACCAGATGAAAATTACCGCATCCTGTAAATCTTTATTTCTTAGTGATATATAAGACATATTGTAGGTTTTTAAATGCACTATGATATAGACTGTTTTGAGGTAAATCTAATTCAAATTTTCATAGATACATCGTTATTAAATAAGATTTATTTTATGCATTAATTATTTTATCTATGATATAAATAATCATTGATGAACATTCGCAATTCCTGACGAACACATTGATGTAGTTTCGGTTACAGACAGACAACACCGGATCACCATTATATTAACATATGGCTTCAGTGTAAAATATCATTAAAATTATTTGAAAAGTCATTTATTGTGAACATAAATACTTGTTGTGTATATTATGAAATACGTTTTTTAAGATGTCAGGGAAAACATCGTTCAAAGATTTAATATGAATTTATTTAATTTTATTTGTATAGTGATAATTCTTTGTAAAGTGTTCTTTATTATATGAATTATTGATTGTTCTATTTCATTTAACCTTTCATTGCAGCTGGATTATTCAGCAACAATTTTAGAATTAAAATTATTAGAAGATTTATAACTGTTGTTTCCTCATTCTTATATTTTAGATCTTTCTTTTTTTTTGTAATAGATGGATGATAACTGCAAAAGTCTTCAATCAACAATACTGCATTTTAGTCCTGCCAGCTGAGTCTTTAGAATACACTAATTATGTAATACTGTATATAATTTGAATTTCGATCGCGTTCGGCCTGAGACGCTGTTTAATAATGGCTTGTTTACAAAATTAATGTAACATTCGCGATTGCAAAAAAAATTTACCAAAAATCAGGGAATTATCCGATTTTAATGAAATTTTCAGTATTTATTTATCAATTAATGAATTTTATAATGTAGCAGTTATTTTATTTCAAAACTTTGAGTAAGTATTTCTGCTATGATAAATTAATATATAAAATTCATTTAAAATATGAGCAGCAACATTTTAAGTTTAAAATGTCATATTATTAGCTTCTAAAAAAAATATTTTTTGATAACTACTGCACTTTAGTATCAATCATCCTTATTTTTTGGTCGAAAACTGTATTGGAAATTTAGCCCCCCCCTTTTAAACGGAATAAATATTGATGTATATATTTTTCTTTTATTAGAATACTGTACCTTTGTAAATGCATGAAACCCCTGCCCAATTGAGCTACCAGTTGACCTTGGGTGGCGACCTGTGATGCTTAAGAACGGAATCCTGGTGACTGAGTAGTCCCTGGCATGCAAATCACCCCTTTGATCTTTACTTGTGCTAGACAGGCAGTCGGAAAGGCCCCTCCGATCAATCGGCGGAGTCACATCAAACTCTGGCACCTATATGATTGTCCCAACCCTTATGGCAAAACGCAACCCTTTTTATTATAATTGTGCTAGAAGGCGGTGGCAGAGCGTGTTATGTTATTGATCTGCGTATGATGTTATACATTATCTGATAGTGAAGTTCTAGTTCAGGAGCTCCGGGAATGTGGAGTACTCCTTCATAATTATTACTCCAAGGTTTGATAGTACCTGTTAGATTCCCATCCATGGGTTAAATATAACAAAATAACTTCTAGAAATTGAACACACATCAAGAATGAATAAAGCAAAACGTTTTCGGCATAAAATGACCCAAGGTGTTCATATATCGTAAAAACAAGCAACCATCTAAGTTAAGTTTTTATGGGCCATCTTCTAGGTCTTCAAGTAAGAGCGCTTGTCCATCATAAATCCTTGGTAATCCTCTGGTAAATAGTCTTCAGTTTCTTCGTCAATGGTCGTAAGTTCCTCCTCAATGATTGCAAGTGAACTGTGGCAAGTATCAGTGTTTAAGTAGTGAATCAGCCACGCATTATGGCTGTTGATTGGCCGGATGAGTAAACCACGTGACCTCGGCTAGTCTATACATTCAGGTAGGGAGTTGGAGCACACCTTATATCACAAAAATTCCAACACCATCTAACCATTTTTTCGGTGGTAGAGAGATGATAACTACAAAAGTTTTCAATAAAAAATAGAGCATTCTTTTTTTCGTAAATTTATTTATTCATTGTATTGGTGAGACATCATTTGAATTTGCTAATGTGGTTTGGAGTCCAAGAACATAAAACTCATCGAGGGAGCACAAGCTACTAAAGTAATAAATGATTAAAAAACTTTCGTATGAAGAAATATTTAGACGCTAGTCCTACCAAGGTTGATTTATCGACAAACCAGAGGAGATATGATTGAAGTCTATAAATATACTCATGGATTTTATTCAACAAAATTTAATCGACAAAACATTGCTCAAAAAATCAATAAATTAAAACTTTCAAAAAGATTTTGCAAAACAAATATAGGGAAAATTATTTTAGTAACAGGGTATTATATTTATGGAATAAACTACCACCATCAATAGTGAATGTCCCATCTCTGAACTCTTTAAAGGCAAAGTTAGATGAATTGTGGAAAGAATATAAATATTCAGTGGAAATAAGATAAATGTTTTAAATATAAGGAACAGCTAACATATCTCAAACCTAATATACTAGCTGAAAGGATATTATCATTATTATTATTATCATTTACTCCTTTTGAGTTTTCACATCAGTGTTAGCTGATAGTCTTTCACTGGAGTCTGAGTGACAGCAAGTCTCCTCAGGTCTCCAGGACTCTTCTGAGTATTCTGGCAGATTGCAGCAGTGCAGTCTTCTGAATGGTTTCAATCCTTCCTCTGATATCCAAACTTTCCAAGCCCTTTTCTAATCTTTTGGGACTGTTCCAAGTGCACCAACTACAATCGGTATCACTTTCACTTTCATATTCCATAACTTTTTCAGTTCTCTGGCAAAGTCCAGATATTTGCCCATTTTTCATTTTCCTTTAGCTTCACCCTGTGATCTGCTGGAACTGCAAAATCCACCAGTTGGCAAGTTCTTTCTTTTTTGTTTATCAACACTAGATCTGGTCTTCTTGCTGGGATAAGGTGATCCGTTTTTATCTCAAAGTCCCAGAGAATTTTGTGCGTTTCGTTCTCAAGAACAGATTCTGGTTTATGCATATACCATTTTGTTGTGTGGTCAAAATTTAATTTTTTGCATAATTCCCAGTGGATCACCTTTCCAACCCAGTCGTGTCTAGTTTTGTATTCTCGTTGTGCTAGTTTGCTACATTCGCAGAGTATATGGTTTACAGTCTCATCTCTATTACCACAAAGTCTACATTTACTATTTTGTTGGGTTATTATTATTATTATTATTATTATTATTATTATTATTATTATTATTTTCTCCCCATTAGAGTTTTTCACACCCGCCTTAGCCGGTGGTTCACTAGAAGCTGAGTGACAGCAAGTCTCTTCAGATCTCCAGGACTCTTCTGAGTATTCCAGCCGATCTCAACAATACTGTAGTCTGAATGGTCTCGATTCTTCCTCTGATTTTCACTTCATATAGACTCTTTTCTAGACCCCTGGGGACCGTTCCTAGGGCACCAATTACAGTTGGAGCAATCTCCACAATCATGTTCCACAGTTTTCTTAGTTCTCTGGCAAAGTACAAGTATTTGTCTATATTTCACCTTCCCTTGGTGATCGGCCGTGACGGCAAAATCCAGGAGATGACTAGTTTTCTTTTCTTATTGATCAACACCAGGTCTGTTCTCCTGGCTGGGATTAGGTGATCCCTCTGCACTTCAAAGTCCAAGAGAATTTTGTGTGTCTCATTCTCTAGGACAAATTCAGGCTTGTGCATATGTAACGTAGGTGCAAAGTTATACATACTTTGAATACAAATAACTCCGACGAAGGTTAATAGACAAACATTTAATAAACACAGCACATGATAACAGTTGATACAACGTTCATAGTAAAGAGTACACATAAAAAGAGTACACAAATAAGATCATTCATGAATGATACAGATATACAATAAAAGGCACAGACATGAGACTAGGAATAGTCCTTGCTGTGAAGACTTACAGTAATGTAAAGGGGCGGAGCCCCAACGAGCGGGTTTAGATAGAATCTACCCCATGTGGCTCGTAGTTGCTGAAACTATAAAAAGCGAAAGTGTTTGAAACCAGCGCTTAAATACTGGTGCCCTAGCGGGCACCCAGCAAACTAAAAGGGACAGACAACTCCACCAGGCGAATACAAACTAACGCTACAAATATACCATTTAGTTGTGCTATTATTATTATTATTATTATTATTATCATTATTATTATAAGTGCATGTGACTAATGCCCGAACAATATAGTCCCTCTAAGAATATTGTTACTGCTGATAAAAAAGAAAGTATTACAAATATGTTTATCTTTCAAATCTGATTTGTCAAAAGCCAAGAGCATGCTGATTCGTATTGGCCGTAAGCGGACATTGTACTCTTGAATTGTTTCATAAAGACATGACTTTGATAGAAAACCAATTCGCATTGTTTAGTATGCTCCATATTCTCTGGTTGGTCAATCTAGCAGGTGTTCTGGAGAATTTCTACTGACCGATATCATCAATATCCTGAGGGCTATTGTATTATCAAACTAACGTAACAATAGACAATCATGATGGGGCAATTAACCCTTAGTTGCCAGAACTGAATGAATTAGACCAGTATTTCATTATATGTAAAGGTTACGTCTCGAAATGAATTTCGTCGTGGTCATGCACTCCTCATTATCTTACAAATTAACATTAAGGCCGCTTTCACAACTGTTTGGCCTTGAGCATAATTTATTTTGGAATTCGTCAGTTTACTAGCAGGACCCACCGCAGTATGATAATAATTTACTTATTACTGATGTTTACTTAAGAGCTATTGCTAAATAATTCCATATGTAAAAAGTATAATAACCTTGATTTAACTCTCTTCTTTTTTCTTTCTTTCCTTATTTTCATCTTTTCAGTATTTTCGATTGAAATGGATTAGCGTTATTGCTTCCATGCGCTCATTCTTTCTATATATATTTCCCTTACTTCGTTTGTTTGTTTGTTTCTTATTATATTTTTCTGTGTAGCATGTTCTTTTAAATCTCAGGGCTCATTTGTTTTATTTCAAACCCAAGTTAAAATGCCTTGTAGGACAGACACTCATCTTGTGTCAGTTCTTTTTAAACACTGAGCCCAGACTCTTCCGTCCGCCTCCTCCAAACACTTAGGCAAGACTTTTTACTCTCTTTCTCCCTTGTCACTGTTGACACTCATCGAACAATCAAAAACCAACAGGGCAGCCTTTCACACGTCATCCGAAATACTAATTCATTTTCAGTATTACTGTTGTGGGGTTGTTAAGAGTCACAAATAAAGACAAACGACTGATGAAAGTTGATACAATTGTATTGAACAAAGAAAGTAGAATTTACAGAAGGAAAGTGAAATTACGTCCGACAATACAGTCTAGAACTGAATCGCGTCGCTTACTTCAAGCTACAATTGTCTTTGCTATTTATAGTAGTAGTAGGATCATTCCATTATGTAGATAGGTTGTATCACCTATAACAATTACATAACGTATAATTAAAATCTTGGGCTTTTTCACATCTCATTATTTTACATTAAATCTAAATTAGTCAAAATTTGTCAACCTCTAAAACATGTTTAAGGTGATTAAATTTCCAATAAGAGGATCTAAAAAGTAATCAATTTAAGGAAGTTTTCTTTAGATAATTTAGGATAAAGGAAAATGATATTCTAATTCTGAACGTTTTGCTCATAGGAAATCTATTAGAAGACTTTGTGAGCAAAAACCGAGTGTGAATTGTTTTTTAATAAAAGATTGTGTACTTTGTTCGTGAGATCCAACTATTACCTGCTGATTGATTTGGTTATTGATTGATCCGAGACCAGTGAATAGTTTGGGCTCTTATTAAGGGCTTGCATGTGTTACCTTCTACATTGAAAAGGGGGGGGGAGAATTCTTTCTGCATCTTCGATCGCGTGCCTAGGCAAAAGGGGACGGTTGATGGCGTGCCGTTCGCGTTGAACTAACGAAGAAAGCTAATGAGTCATTTTGAGGGAAATAGATAGGAAGATACAGTGCGGTTAATTCAGTATTGTGTTCTGTCATGGTCTTATCGGATGATTAGTATTATCAGGAAAGGGGGGGGGTAACGATGCGAAGATTGGGAAAGGGAAGGGAATACAGGAAGAGGAAAGGAAAGAGGAAAGGGAAGAGGAATGGGAAGAAATTGTGTAATATGGTTAAATGGAATTAGCGAATGAAGATGAAATAAATAAAAATGAAATCTAGTAAAAAGAGATATAAAATGAAAACATAAATGAAATGAATGACGTTATAAGACAATGGAAAGGAAACAACGGGGAGGGGGAGAAGGAAACGAATAAGTAAACAAAGAAAAATAGACAGAAAGAAAACGAAAGAAAAAAGAAAAACGAAAAAAGAAAAAGAGAATGAAAGAAAATTAAATAAGAAATAGAAAGAGAGAAGAGAACAAATGAAAATAGAAGGAAAAATCATTGTAAAAGAAGAAAGAGGAAGTGATAGAAAGAAAAAGAAGAAGGAAAAGAAGGAAAAAGAATAAGAAAAGAAAGAAAAAAAAAGAAATAGAAAGAAAATAAAAAAATAAAATAAGTCGAAATGATAGGTAAAAAAAGTGAAAGAAATAAAGAAAGAAAAGAAGGAAAAGAAAAATAAAAGAAAGTAAAAAAGAAAGAAAGAAATAGAAAAGAGAAATAGAAAAATAGAAAATAAATAAAAATAAAAGAAAGGAAAATGATAGGTAAAAGAAGAGAAAGTTGAAAAAAAGAAAGAAAGAAAGAAAGAAAAGAAAGAAGAAAAGTAATAGTAAATACGAAAAAAAGAGGAACAGCATGAGACAAGTATAGAAAAGAAAGCAATATAAGAAAACAAAAAAGAAAAGGAACAAAATAGAAGAAAAAATAAAACATAGAAATTACAACGAAGAGAAAGAAAAAGAAAAAGAAAGAGGAAATTTTAAAAAATCACTGATCGGATCAATAAAGTATGTTTGACACAAGGTCAATTTTTAAAGCAGATTTTGAATTCATTTTTTATTTTCCTAAACTGATTGCCAAACTAAAGTTAAAGAGCCCAGTCTAGTTATCCATAACTAGATGGAGAATAGTTAGATTTATACCTTTCCGAAGGTGTCCCTTTTCTATGATGATAACCAGTATACTATGTGCCTCCATGAATAAACAGCAGTAAATATATTTTCAAATTAAACTTGATTATTTTCTTTTGTTGCACTTTCAAAGCCAAAAAAACAAAGTCATATTCTTTTTCATTTTTCTTCTCTCTCTTTCTCCCTCTCTCTCTCTCTCTCTCTCTCTATCCAAAGAAGAAACGAAATGCTTGATCAAATTTGCTCACAGGTAAAATTCTTTCTTTCAATTCTATATTGCTTGTTTAACGAACCTAGGATGTAATGATGACCTGAGATTTTTAATAAAAAGTTCCAAAATCAAAATGAAGACAAAAGCATTAAAAAACAAATATAAATAAAACTGTTTAATCTATATTCGAAAAAAAAAAACAAAAACAAGTAAACAAAAACAAAACACATAGGCTGTCACTGCTAAATGTGAAGAGAAACACAATTTTGAAATTAATAATGACAAGCTTTATTTAACGTTTAGGGTAAGTTAGGATTATTACGTGAATTGCTATAAAAAAGAATGCAACAAAATACAGGGTATTTCAATAAATGTGTTTCAGAAAAGTTGACATCATTATTTAATTTAATAACCTGACCAAATCCGGTTCAAATAATAGAAAATTCTAACTGCATATGTAGAAGAAATTCAAAATTATATTTTAACTAGTATAACCTGTGGATATAGCACAGTATGATAATTTGATTATTACAACGTTTGATATATTTACTTAATAGCTATTGATAAATAGTTCAATATGTAAAAAGTATAATAAGCTTGATTTAACCCTCTCCCAGTCTTTCTTAAAAAAGGGGTTGCAAAATATTTACATTGATTTTCCGATATAAATCTTGGGGGGGGGGCATTTTCAATATCTACATTAATTTGCCTTCAAAAAGTGATAAAACATGACTTGGAAAATATCTAAGTTCGACCGGAAATTCGCCTGACGCTGGCTCGTTAAAACATAGCGTAAATTAGGACAGGGGCTCGGGAGGACATAAGATCAAAATTACCAATATATATTCTGTAATTCACAATTTCAATATTACAAATAAAACAAACATGTGACTTTTTAAAAATTCCTTTTAATTTTATGTTGGGCATTTAAGCAACGTAAGACCATTTGGAATGTTTCATCTTAAAAATTGGGGGAGATATAGTCGGAGAAATAAGAAATCTGTAATTAAGCGACACCAGATAAACTGGATTCACATTTTCGCATTGCATCTTAAACAATTTGGATGGTCTCATTTTTAACCAGCGTATTGAATGTTTGAACGCCTTTTCTTTTTCAGTAAATGGCATCTCTATGCTTGAAAATAAAAACATCATAAAAAAGTGATTTATTTATTTATCTACATTCTATTAAAATTTGAGATCATTTGGACGAAAATTGTTATTGAACAAGAATTGCAAGGCGTATTTTGGGAATAGATAACAATCTTGTTTCGATTCGCGTTAGGCGCAAAAATAAAATCTTTTGTACAACGCGTGAATTTTCTGTCTGTATTGTGTTCAACCCGGAGGTGGGGTCAAAATTTAGGTACCGAATATGTTTGCCGAAAAGGGTTCACTTAAGGAAAAGTTGTGATATTATAAAAAGTACCCGATACCTCTAAAGTGTGTGAGTATGTGTGTGGGGAGGTCATTCCTAAAATGAGGTAACCGAGCGATTACCTGGTATGTTTCATATTTTTGTAATTTAACCATTGTAGTTCCTTTAGACAATAACAAAATAGATAATTTTAATAGGTTATTACTTAATGTTATTGATCTCTTATATTATTGTTTTATTCTACAACGTATTAATCCTATGAATGATGAGAACTATAATTAAAATAAGCGTAATCTTTTTATATGTGTTCTTATTTATTTTCTTTAGTCTTTCTAATTCAATATATTTCATTACATTAAAACTTAAATATTTATATCCGCAAGGCACATTCTTGCTAGTCTAGATAATAAATGTTATGCTTAAGTAATAGGTACCGGGTACTTTTTACAATATCATAATTTTTCCTTAAGGACGCGTCCTTTTTCGGCATGCACGTCCAGTACCTAATCTTTGATCCCCACCCCTGGTTCAACAGAAAAATATTTGGCTCCAACATCGTGTAAAATGGTAAAGTATGGAAGAAGAAAAAAATTAAAAGTTATTCAGTCTGTCATTATAGTTACTGAATTCGCCGTTTGGCGCGTTGGCACAAAACCAAAAGATTCTTGGAGTCTTGGAAATGTCTTTGTGCCAATATTCCAAGAGAAATGCATTTTTATATGGCTTTTTGGTCAGTCGTCAAGAAAACAGTACGAGGCAGTGTCAATTGTTTTGATCATTATTCAGCTCATCCCGAAGTTCAATCATCACATAATAAACGCCCGTGATGTAATGGTCATTTTCGTAGGAAATGGACTCGTCGACATGAGTTCAATCCAGATCAAGGCTGTGTAAAAATATTATTGAAATAGAGCACAAATTAGAACTAAGCCTATTCTAGTAGTGATCACCTCCAGTGGTTAAAGAGCCCAGTCTGCCCTACTATTTACCCATAGATGGAGGGAGAATAGTTGGATTCATACCTTTCCCAAGGGTATTTGTGCTATGTGAACTGTAGCTTCGTTTAGGATATGAACTCGGGTCGATGAGTCCATTTTCTACGACTCTAACCATTACACCACGCGCCTCCAACTTAAATTTGTGTGCCTTTCCCATAACGAAATACCATTTGGAAAGGTATGCAACTATTTTTTCTATTTTTCTAACCTTGGTTAGGCAAAGAGTCTGGAAGAAGGAAAACTCTGAATTCAAACTCCACTGAAAACTGACATTGTGTCAGATCCTACTTGTTCAGAGGGGTTGATATATATATATATATATTATATATATATATATATATATATATATCCAATATTTGAACACTGTGGGGAGACATTAATTGTAAATTCACCGTTTGGCATTAGCCGTTACCCGTCTGTTTACAGATTTGAGTTCGCTGGTGATTGCAAAAACATACCGCCGTAAAGTATGTAGCAATTAATTGTTCACCCTAGACTGACGGCCACTGATAGCCACAATTGTAAGGAACTTGGCAGACGAAAATTCTGTCGGGTTTCGATCCCAGCTATAGGTAGCTTTTAAAAAGTCGAACCGCACTGATGAGAAGTAAACTTGGAAGCACGAGTTGTGGATGACTGATATATATATATATATATATATATATATATATATATATATATATATTACAGAAACTTAAATAATAAATACAATTTGATAAAACAAAGTAAAACTCTAAAAAAAAAAAGAAAAAGTTATGTTATGAAATGTGACATTACCGAATAACGCAATGATAAATAGTAAACATACATTTCCACATAATTAAATGCATATAATCGCGTATGAATTGATGTGTTTCAACTAGTAAATAAATAAATGAAAAAATAAATAAATAGATAATAATTGTCACTTCCCTTATATATATGCTTTCTACTCTACTGTATGGTGCTGAAACTTGGACATTTTACCGCAAGCACACAAACCAACTTGACGCATTTCGCATGCGTTGTCTTCGTGTCATTTGCGGTATAAAATGGAATGATAAAGTAAGAAATAGCACAATTTTAAAAAGATGCGATATTGCTGGCATCGAAACCCTACTAGCCAAGATTCAAATTAGGTGGGCTGGTCACATTGTCCGAATGAATGAGAACAGGCTTCCAAAGAGATTTTATACGGGCAACTACCAAATGCTAAGCGTTCTATTGGACGTCCTCTGTTACGCTACAAGGACAAATTGAAGGACAATTTGAAACGCCTTGATATTGACCTGAGTGCTTGGGAAGATCTAGCATCGGATTGGAAGGAATGGCGTAAGACCTGTTTCGCTAAACAAAAGAGCTTTGAACAAAATAGACTGAATCATAGAGATCGGCTCAGCCTAACTTTAAAAGAAAAACATTCAACTCCTGCCTTGGATCATTTCGTTTGGCAGTGTGGCTTCATGGCTCGCAGCAGAACTGGACTGCTGTCACACTCGTGGAAACATAAAATGTCTTCTTGACAGCATGCACAACATGGGAGGAATCAAATCACTCACTGCTGACCCTCATCTATCGTTCTCGATAGGAGAGTCCACCACCATATATATATATATATATATATATATATATATATATATATATATATATATATATATAATAAACTGATAATGTCGTCTAGAAATTAAGACGGCTACTTAGAAGAGTTGGAAAAGAATTATAAAGCCATTACTACTACTTTTTGATCGAAAAAAGCAGAAAACTTGCTTATGTATATTAACTTAAAATTCAATTAACGCTAAATTTAAACCCCTCTTAGTAGTAGTTCCCATAATTATACGCATACTTTGAAACTTTCCTAAAGTATGAGAAACGAAATTTAAGAAGACGTTTACACTTGCCAGGCTTCGATGTGGCTAGGAACGACAAGAATACTGAGGAAAGTGCTTGAGATTTTAGGACACTTACTTTAACTCGAATCTTGCAGAAAAGTATCATATTCTTTGTTGAACATGCAGATGCATTAAAATGTTAATTGTCAGCATAAAAAATCAATGGTAGTACTGATAATTAATGAAGCACTGGTCATAGCTACTTTTTTTCTTTATAAAGAGATTCAGAGAATTGAGACTTATCAAAAATGAACCTTTAGAATTCACCCAATCTCACTGTAAATATATAACTTCACTGGTGTGAAGAGATAAAACATCTATATATTAATACTCTAATTCCTTATCTGTACGACCGTTATCATCTTGCAACACCCATTGGTTAAAAATTACACAGCCCAAATGCGAAACTGTAAATTCTGATTATCTGGTGTTTTTATTATATTATTCCGTTTTTATTATAAAGAAAGAAAGGGAAATGCTACACAGAAAAGTATAAGAAAGAAAGAAAGAAAAAGAGTAGTAGAAAGAGAGAGAAGGGGGGTGAGAATGCGAAACAATGTTTCAATCGATGATGAAAAGAAGGAAAGAAAACAAAAATAAAACAGACAGAGAGAGGGAGAGAAAGAGAGTGTGAAAGAGAAGAGTGAGTGAGTGAGTGAGTGAGAGAGAGAGAGAGAGAGAGAGAGGAGAGAGAGAGAGAGAGAGAGAGAGAGAGAGAGAAACATTAGATCAAGATTATTCAAGAAAGAAAGAGAGTAGGGGAAATGTAGAAAGGGTATGACCACACGGAAGCTATAACGCTAATCTGTTTCAATCGAACATGATGAAAAGATGAAAAGATGAAACGAAAGAAAGAAAAGGAAAAGAATGGGGGAGAATTAAATCAAGTTTATTATACTTTTTAAAAATATATTTTTCAATAGTTCTTAAGTAAACATTTCAAACGTTGTAATAATTAAATTTTCATACTGTGGTATATCCACAGGTCCTGTTAGAAATAATAATACTCTTTTCCTCCATCAGTTGCACTATAAGGATCTATTTTAATTAATTAAATGCTAAGAAGATTTGTTTAAAAAGTTCGGAAAACTTTTGGATAAGGCAGTTAGGTTAAGACAGTTCTAAGTGATAGTTATCTCTGGAACCCGAGTTCAATCCTGAGTGAAAGCAGTTAGAAAAATAATTAATTAACACTACTCCTACCCCAGCTATGGTTAGCGGAATGAGAACAGGATACCCCCGTAGAATAAATAAAGGGTTGGGTTCAAAGTTCCGTGATGGTTCCCGAAAACGACAAGAAAGTTCCCGAGTTCGAAAAGAAGGTTCCCGAGTCCGAGAAGGTTCCCGAGTCCGACAAGAAATACCTAAAGAAGTCCGGAGGGTATATCGGCCGAAACGTTGTACAAATAACAATGAAGTTTGGGACAATAGTCCGAATAACGCAGATAATACTAATCTTCAAGCCTCATCTCAAACTTTCAGAGAAATAAACTTTTGTTTGACTTCAGATTACAAAATAGATAAATAAATAAATAAATAAATTAAAAAAAATTAAAAAACAAAACAAACAAACAAAAGAACATTGTCTTAGAAGAAAAATTTGTTGAAAACATCCCTACGTACATACACTAAATATATATTTATTTAGTACACATATATTAGAGCTGTATACAATGTTCGTATGTATATAAAATTGTCTTATTAGAAAAGCGTAAGGACAAGGCTAGGGCTTTATTATTGAAGAGAAAGACAAAAAGGGAGATTAGGTGTGGATATTATTAGCATTATGTTCATTGAATGAGGCCATTAGAGCTGGTTGAAAATCTGCCACGGGGCTAAGCACAAATTTAATATCGCCTGCTTTTTACTTGTTTATTAAGCGAAATCAAAGTCCATGTTGAATTTAGCTTGGAGAGAAAAATCAAAGGCGAACAAGATGAATCGATTTTTTGGTGTTCAATGGGTTCGAGTGTTCCGGCTGCATCAAACAAATTTGTGTTAATTGCTTGCTTAGAAAAGTTTGCATTGAACGGGGGTTGGGGGTTGGGGTGGGGGTTGAGGTGAGATCGAAGGATCGAAGGAAAATTGGAAGATGGAAGAGAGGGAGGAAAAGAATAAGGAAGAGATGCGAAATCAAAAGAAGAAGAAGAAGAAGAAGAAGAAGAAGAAGAAGAAGAAGGAAAGGAGTAGAAGAAGGGAAGAAAAAGAAGAAAGAGAAAAAGAAAGAAGAAGAAGAAGAAGAAAGAGGGAAGAAGAAGAAGGAGGAGGAGGAGGAGATGAGGATGATGAAGAAGAAGAAGAAGAGAAGAAGAAGAAGAAGAAGAAAGGAAGATAATAATAAGAGAAAAGGTAGGAAGAATAAGAAAAAAAGAAAGAAAGAAGGTAGGAAGAAAAGAAAAGAAGAAGAAGACAACAAAAAGAAAAAGTAGAAGAAGGAAAAAAAAAGAAGGAAGAAGAAGAAGAAGAGAAGAAGAAGAGAAGAAAAGAAGAAGAAGAAGAATGGTAGGAAGATGAAGAAGTAGTAACGAATAAGAAAAAGAAGGTAAAAAAACTGAAGAGAAAGAAAAGAATACAAGAAGAAGAAAGAAGAAGAAGAAGAAGAAGAAGAAGAAGAAGAAGAAAGAAGAAGAAGAAGAGAAGAAAGAAGAAGAAGAAGAAGAAGAAGAAGAAGAAGAAGAAGAAGGTGAGGAGTCAGAAAAGTGTAGAAAAACGAAACACATAAATCAAAAAAGAAATAAAGAGAGACACATCATTGAGTACAAAAAAGATAATTATGAAAACAGAGAAAATTTATATGAAGAAAAGAAGTGTATTTTCTGCCATTTACACGATATCCCTTGTCGAATAAACCTTTATTAATTCACTTATCATTTCCCTCTTCTCTTTTACATATATCTAATATATATATATATATATATATATATATATATATATATATATATATATGTGTGTGTGTGTGTGTGTGTGTGTGTGTGTGTATGTGTGTATGTATGTATGTATATATATATATATATATATATTATATATATTATATCTCTTAGTTTCTCTTTTTCTCTCTATATATATATATATATATATATATATATATATATATATATATGACAGAATATTTTATCTATTAATTTCCTTTTGAAGCTTTTTCATTCGACTAAATGTTCGTAATCTTTTGTGATTTTGGCACAAGATTAAAGCCAATTAAATGAAAAGATCATCCTTCTAAAAAAAACCAACAATAAAACAGACTCCTTTAATGGTTATTCATTTGGTTCATCAACTTTATAAAAACAAACCAATTTCTTATAATATTGCCTGAAGCAGGACTCTAACCATGCATTAGTCTCAATCCAACACGCAATAGGCAATCATCAACTCTGACCTTAGATTTTATGCTCAATTAGTCTTAAATATCTTTGTCGTTCCGGTTCTGCCCTGATTTTTAGAAAACCTTCTGTACGGGTGGATTATTTTTGTTACGCCCTTTTATTTTTCAAACGTTTCTTTGCACGATTTCGATCTATCCCTAATTTCGTTTTGGTTCGGGTGATTGCTTCGGTGATCTAGAAGAATTTTGGGTTGCTGTATTGTGGCCTTTCTGATATTTCTGCGATAAAGAGAGTTACTTGACGTCATTCACTTCCTCCAAAACGAAACTACAGAGATAGATAAATGGAAAGATACAAGGCGGTCGATAAGAATGATACACAGTTATGATCAAACGGAGATACATTTAGATAAAAATATTGTTAGTTGCTTTGCAAGTGATTGTCAGAATGTCATACGGGGTCTTTAATGGCGTCGCTAGAGCAAGAGATAATACTTGGCCATGTGTATCTCCGTTCCAACCGGACAAAACAGAAATAGAAAGATAGGAATTCGATTAGAAAGATACAAAGTTTAGTATCAAATTGAGATAGATTTGAATTTCCTTCCGCAAGAGAAAAATGGCGATGCCCATCTCTTCTGTAAGAAACATGACAATGGTAATACTTTGTTAAATGTTACATTACCAGATACGATGTTTGACTATATTACAGTTCTTTCTGGGATTCCATATGGCATACTTGGAATGATAGATTTCTTTAAAATATCTGACAATAGAGCTGGAAAATACATTCATCCTTTTATTTGGGCATTAATTTGCTACTTTAAGTGCAATTTGAAACCCGTTCGGCAACTTCATATTGTGAGCCATTTCCCACTTTTGGTATATTGCATTATTTACGGCATACACTCTTCATGTATTATTAATATGTTCGTAAATTTTCCATTTCATCCTGCAACAAATGAGACCACCCTAATCGTCAAAGATGAAATGCAAAAATGTAAATTACGGTTATCTGGTGTCGCTTATCCACCGAAATTTTATTTCTCATGGGAGTCTTAGGAAAATATATGGATTCATGCTTAGCGTGAAATGAAACGCAAGCAGTCTTGTCCTGGATTCAAACTCGGTTCGACGAGTCCATTCCCTACGAAGATGACCCTTACACCACGGGCGTTTATTATGTGATGATTGAACTTCGAGACGAGCCGAATAACGATCAAAACAATTGACACTGCCTCGTACTGTTTTCTTGACGACTGACCAAAAAGCCATATAAAAATGCATTTCTCTTGGAATATTGGCACAAAGACATTTTTCCAAGACTCCAAGAAATTTCCAATGAACAAGCTTGCTAATCACATCTTTAGGTTGGCCTTTTATTCTGGTTTTAATAGAATAGTTTTCATGAGAATCGAAATTTTTATGAGAAGCCAGTTGATATAATTTAGTCTTTAGTATGGTCACAATGGAACCGTACTTATGAGAATATAACAAACTAGTATTGCATAATAGAAGGATGTACTATCAATTATGAACGGTTAATGCAAGAATTTATTTGAATTCGAAATAACAGATAACCGTTCACAATAGAGATAATATCGTTAGTTCTAGTCAGTTTCTAGTTAGCCACTGACAGATGAAGACAGTTGGTTAGTCTTTTACCGCAGTTGAGTGATTCAGGTCCAAGCAAGAGCTGGAATAAAAATAAAATCACGAGCTGTTAATCAAGAACAAACTAACAGCCAGGGCATCTCAAAAACATATTAAGAAGAAGAAGAAGAGCAACTAATAGATCCTGAATAAGAAGTTAGACAGAGACCAATTGAAGAAATTAAGAAGAACTGCGTTTAAAAAAACAGATAAGTATGGGTATACAATCTGCATTTCCAGACGTATTCGTCTATGTCAAGACGGGGATATGTATGTTAAGATAACTAGCAAATATATGCATCCTCTGTGTGCAAGTATTTAAGTTTTAATATGATAAAATATCATGTTAAATTAGAAAGGCTAATGAAACTGAATAAGAATGCAGATAAAAAGATTTGGAACAGAGGGGGTATGATTGAAAAATAGAACAACTTTGAAACTAAATCTTCCATCATTTTCGATTACTCCGTCTTTTATTGGTAAATTTTTCCTAATTCAAGTATTTAGTTAAAATAGGAAGTAAGAATAATATCACAGTTATTTCTTCTTGTTAATGGATTTCTTTTAAGATTTATCCCCGAGATTTTTCCTCATATTCAATAAGATAAAACCAAACAATTAGAAATCAATAATACTAATCATATATTTATTAAAATCAAATTTTTAATATCAATATGCAAATTAGCCTTCCCATTCACACCGTAAACCGCTATTTTGTTGTATATATAAATTGCATGTTATTAGTATGTAGATATGGTCAACAGTCATAATGATGTAAAACAACTTTAATAATAATTAAGGTTTAAATAAAATCATGGAGGATGTGATTTAAATAACAAAGGGACTTGTGACTTGAGTAGTAATATAGTTTCGGTTACAGACAGACAAACCACAATCTCCATTATAATAAGAAGATATGTAACACTATTAATCATATGCGAAAATATCGTGGGCTTTTTTTATCAGTTAAAGAGCGCCTGTCCAACAGAACAACTTAATCTAGTGTTCACATATCCTTACATAAATGTTCTCAAAAGAGATCAATATTCTTGCTTATGGGTCGATGCGATATTTTATTGGGGTTGGTAAAACTACTTAGCGGTTGATTGAGACTAATGATTAGACTTGTGATGTAAAAAGAAAGAATCCTAAAATGTCTATAATAAAGATATCAACTTGAACTTAATTGTAAATCTGAAAATATTTATCTTCCTCAAATCTAGGGTCTTGGTTATTAACTCAACTAAATGGCGTTTTTCTCAAAGATCATTAAATATATTCGCCATTAGAGATATCAAACGTTTCATAAAAAGGTTATGCTCAGTTTATTTGTAATATTATATTACGAAACAAAGATTTTATTAATGCTATTTTCCTTTTATCTTCATTATGCTTCAGAATAAAAATTATGAAGCCAAAAAAAATCGATCATGACTCAGGGAACTTATAGGGACGGTGAAGCGCGTGGTGTAATGGTTAAAGTCATGGGAAATGGACTCGTCGCCCCGAGTTCAAATCCTGGATGTGGTAATTGCATTTCACTTTGCGCTAAGACCCTTGGGAAAGTTATGAATCCTACTCTACCTCCAGCTATGGATAAATAGTAGGGCAGACTGGGCTCTTTAACCTTGGTTAGGCAACCGGTCTAGGAGAAGGAAAACTCTGAATTAAAACATGTTGAACTTCGCTTAAAAATTGACATTTTGTCACATCCTGCTCGTGCGGAGGGTTGGTAAATATATATAGGGACGGTAAAAATCTTGGGGTTCCAATTGTATGACCATGTTTCTCATAAGCTACATAGGTGCTTTTGGCATAATTGGACATTTGAAGTCCCATATCTCCGACAGGTCGTTAAATTTGGTATCATTGTAATATACGCATTGATATCTATAAATAACAAGAAATTCAACATCTAAAATTTGCCCGTCTTCATCTAAAAGAATTAATAAAATACAGGTGATTGAAAAGTAATCCTATAATAACTATCTATAATTTTTTTAATATGCTGTTACATTTTTTCTCATGTTGTTAATGTATATTCCTTAATTTATGGCAATTAAATCTGCGTTGCTGATTGTGCTCCTCCACTATTGTTGATCGTGAATGGCTGAATCACCATTTTTCCGGAAGATGGATGGGTAGACGTGGTCCGCATGTAGCCGGGCAGAAACCCTGATATAACAGCCTGTGGTTGGTTGAAGGTGCAAGTCTTCTCTGCAAAACTTTGGAGGAACTTGAAGGACGAACACGAGAATTTATTTCTGCCATTTTACAAGAGTTCCTAGGAAGGTCAGTTGATGCGATTCCTGAGCAGCTTGATATGCTGGAAGCGAATGGTGGTGCCCATACAGAATTCTAAATAAAACTCAATGTTATGAAGGTTGTTCTCATATTCATGTTTTCTTCAAAAATAAAGATTCAGAAATAATGTATAATATACTTCAAATAAGGTAGTATCAATTTACATTTTTGTATTTCATCTCCGAAGATTTGAACGATCGCATTTTTAACCAGAAGTTATTGCAAGATGATAAGGGTCGTAAAAATAAGGATAAACTATATATATATATATATAATATTATATATATATATATATATATATATATATATACCCAACGATCCGGAAGGATGCCACAATAGAACCAGAAGAACAAATGACCTACGCTATATAGATCAGCACACCACTTAGAAAGATTTTAAAAAAGTCGGGAAAATGCCATGAATTGACTAAAAAGGTCTATGAAAGGCTCCCGCAAAATTAGATAATTGAATGTCCTGAGTTTTTAGAATATACTGACTGAATCCCTTGTATATGGTTAAAAATGCAAAACAAACCCAAAAAAAACCCCCAAAAAAACAAGAGGTGTCCTATGTATGACACTAAACTGAATCTAATAGAGAAGCTCCAGTTCTTGTAGTCTGGAGAGTGGGAAGTAATCCTTTGCCAATAGTCCCAGGTCGACTCTGGCCCGGAGTGGTTCTCTGTGTTAGGTTTTAATCTATGGGTGAAATAGATATGTTTGAAAAATTTTCGAATTCGATAGAAGTGCTTGATACCATTTAACAGTAATTTATTTGTATTAAGGAATCGATACTTGAAGCTTAATTGTTTCCCAAGAAGTAAGAATTAGTTACTTTAAATCATACAACTGGGGGCTAACAAATGACTATTACTAAATCTATACATTAATACATGTTTCTCTTAATTGTATTGCCGTGATCATCTTTGCAGCATCCTCTGGTTAAAAATGAAACCGTCCAAATTGTCCAAGATGAAATGCTAAAATGTAAATTCTAAATGTCTGGTGTTACTTATCCACCGAATTCTTATTTTTTATGAGTGTCGCGACCTCAGTTAAATAATAGACCATTCCATTTTTATTATAAAGAAAGAAAGGGAAGAAAAAGGAATACTACACAGAAAAGATATAACAAGAAAGAAAGAAATAGAGTAGGGGAAAGATAGAGAGAGCGCGCAGAAGTAATAATGCTAATTTGTTTCAATCGGATATAAGGAAAAAAGAGAAGAAAGAAAGAGAGAGAGAGAGAGAGAGAGAGAGAGAGAGAGAGAGAGAGAGAGAGAGAGAGAGAGAGAGAGAGAGAGTAAATCAAGATTATTATGCTTTTTACATATTGAACTATTTCTCAATAGTTCTTAAGTAAATATATAGAACGTTGTAATTATTGAATCATACCGTGGTATATCTACAGATCCTGCTAGCAAATGATTATTACTAAAAATATTTTGCAGTAGCTCTTTTGTAAACATAAACATTCCAAACGTTGAAATAATTTAAATCATCAGACTGTGGTATGCTAGCACTACATAAACGATTGTGTTTACAAAACTTGAAAGCTAATTATTGCATTACAGTAAACATTCTCTATGATTATTATTTGTCTGGCATAAAGTCACAGTAGACGTGTAGTGAACGAAATGACTTACCTCCTGTGAAGCACATCTGCTTGGCCTGTTAGTTTTCTTCAAAAGAGCTCGGTCAGCATTGACGGGTAGGTTTATACGGTGTAGGTTCCCCTAGACTCGTTCATGTTGTGATTAGGAGAGTTCCTATTCAAATCACATCCTCGACGAAATGAAATATAAGGCGTTTATATTCGACATTAGGGCCGTTGCGACTTAGCTGTGAAGTGTCGCTGTGACGTGGTATTGTTCAAATAAGGTACGAGAGATTGTATCGAAGGAGACACCTGCTAAAGGCAATTAATGGTTTGTTTCGTTAGTGTAATGGTTACAAAGCTAGGTTAGCAGATTATTGTGAGTTCGATTTTTATGTACATTTGTTATGTAGGTGTTTCTTAAAAGATTATGGCAAATGGTTCGAGTGGAACTGGGAGTAATGATATTGAAGGGGAAATTCACACTCTGAAGATCTTCAGAACTATAGTTTCACTATCAGATGCAGTTTAATGTAAAACCATGGACACCCATTTTTGAAGGGTCTTACCCTACTACAGAGGATACCCTCACACCGCCAGGACTGTTAGGTAAAGATTATATATAAAAAAGTAAAGTAAAAGTCGTCGGTGCGGCCTAATGTCGGTATCAGCCATGCAGCGAGGGAGTCTATCCCCTTTTCACTAGCGCTAGACCAAGGAGATTATTTCAGCGTCTGTGGTGGAGCGCCACACCTACCATCAGCTCCTTACTTTACCGCACAGATCCCTGTGCTACTCATACGCTGAGTTGGCGAGGACCAGTATCGAACTAGGAACCTTGTGGTTTCTAGCCGAACGCTCTACCGACTGAGCTAACAAACATACAAAAATAGGTTCATTATAGTATATGACAAGCAGAATCATTCGGTCCATGATCGGACTAAAAGAATTTTAGGCAATAATGAGAGAAAGAAGAATGAGAAAGAAGAAAGAAAGAAGAATAAGAGAGAGTGTAAGAGAAAAAAACAAACAAATTCAATTTTTAAAAAGAATCGCTAAGAATTTCGTGTAAAATGATCCTTTATTATAGGATTTTTCTGTTTGTTTACATTTAAAATATCATTTCAAAATATGTATTTGTTTTCATAACGAAAGTAAAAAAATTGTTCTTACTTGTATTTTGTATTTATTCGTATGTACTTTTCCTCCTTACATATGAAGAAATGTGACGAGTTCTACAAATCGATTTTTAATTATTGAATTATATCATTTAATGCGTAAATATTGAAACTAAGTTTTGTACTTTTCCTTATTGTAAACATATTCAAATGTATTCTATATTTTAATTGTTAATGAAATCTCTTTTCTGGATTATAAGATGACACATACATACCAAAACAGTTCGAGATTCCATACCTCTGGTCTTGTACCAAATAAACTGCTAGTACGTCTTATAAACCTCACATACAACTGGCAACGTTAATTAAAAAGTTATTTTCCTTCTGTTGTATATATTTTGTTGGTGTAAGTGTTATTATATGATTCAATATTGCATTTGTAATAGCTTTTATGTATTTTACAAAAAGTTTCAATCTTGAAACCATCTTGTGTTGACAGGTTTGGTTTAATATACTCAGTTTAGTTTTATTTGGCAGATATAAAATCCAAGGGCTCCGGTGAAAATCGAACTCATATCGCTATCATTAGTCTGCCAGACGGTCCTAACAACCATCACTCTATAGTAGTTATATTTGTGCGTGCTTAAGAGAGAGAGAGAGAGAGAGAGAGAGAGAGAGAGAGAGAGAGAGAGAGAGAGAGAGAGAGGGGGGAGGGCATGGGGGTCGCAGAATCAACCTATGCCGTATTATAGGTCGTGTCGATTTGGGAGAGGTATCAGCGCTGCATCCATATTTTCTTTTATTGTCATCAAATTTGATTAATATGGCTGCAAGATTTGACTTTAATGGCCGCTCCTCCACGGGGAAATATCCTGACAATTCCCAAAAGCCGATCAACTCAATAGATTTGCGCGGCAAAATATGAGGAAATAAAATGTCTATGTAGGTCTTTCATATGAGATGAAGTTGAAATACCAACACCATTCGCCATTGAATTCATTTGATTTGTTATTTATGGAATGACTATTTTCAGTGATATAAAAATGGCGCTGAAAGAATTCGCCATTCATTGTTCCTTTCTTTATTGAATTGTTTTCAAACCTAAAAGACGTTTTGTGTCGTATGGGCTGGCCTTTAGCTCTCATGTGTTCACTAGAAGCGGCTACCCAGCGTCGACTAGGTAGAGTGGTATGTTTTAAAAAACATTAGTCTCGCAGCTCCACTATGACTGATTCTATTATTACAACAACTTTTCTGTATTTTACAAAAGTTTTAATCTTAAAACCACCTTGTGCTGGCAGGTTTGGGTAAATAAGTTTAGTTTTATTTGTGTTTTAGAGTAGCTAGCATCCCTTCATCACTCTACCAAATGGCCTGACACATAGCTTTAATATTCTACGATTAAAGACTTCAGCTGTTGATTAATAAGCTGATTAATATTCGGACTGATCTTACTGCGTTTGACTATATCGCACTTGACCCTCCTCTATTTCTTGTAAGTTGCCTTGTTAATTGTTTTGTATTTGGTATGTATCCATTAGTACCGGATACTGGTGCTGAATAATATAAGTAGAGGACGTATTTCTTTAAAAGTTAGTCTCGCAGGTCCATTATTACTTATTCATGAGTTGGTTCCACACAAAATGCCCCATTAAAATTCCGACGAAAAAAAGACCTTGTGTAGAATCGGTCTGGTCGGACGTTCAAGAAACAAGGGCACATACATTCTCAAAAAAGAAAAATCAGTGTCTCCTATTTAAAATATTAAATACAAAAAATCCATTTATTTATTTAAGTTTTATTTTTTAGTCAACTTCACGAATATAAATCAAAACTTCATTATTTTTGCTCAAAAAGCAAGGTCTGGTCATAGTGAATGTGTGTATATACATATAGTTATCTTCATGATATATATATATATATATATATATATATATATATATATATATATATATAGTTATCTTCACGAATATAAATCAAAACTTCATTATTTTTGCTCAAAAAGCAAGGTCTGGTCATAGTGAATGTGTATATATATATATAGTTATCTTCATATATATATATATATATATATATATATATATATATATATATTCACGAATATAAATTAAAACTTCATTATTTTTGCTCAAAAAGCAAGGTCGGTCATAGTGAATGTGTATATATATAGTTATCTTCACAAATATATATATATATATATATATATATATATATATTATATATATATAGTTATATATAGTTATCTTCACGAATATAAATCAAAACTTCATTATTTTTGCTCAAAAATCAAGGTCTGGTCATAGTGAATATGTATATATATATATATACTTTGTTGTTAATTGTTTTATTTTCGTAGTTTCATCTGGACAAACAACCACACATACATACACACAACTGCCCTTTATATATGTATAGATGGATGAAAAATTATCTGCTTAAGACCAGGAACCGTTTGGAATACTAACAAATGCTATCATTAATACTTATCTCCTTAACTCTTTTCCTACATTAAACCGTTCACAGTGACTCTCTCGCTACTGCGATCCTACCGTAAACCGCTGTCAGCGGCTCTCGAACATGTTACGATAATAACAGTATATTATTTGAGTTGAATGAGTTCTGAGGTGGATAGATAGTGAAATTTGAAATATCCCATCATCTTATTATAATAGCGATTCGGTGTCTCTCTGTCTGTAACCGAAACACCAAGTTTTCTGCTAAGAAAAAATATGCAAATTAAACCTGGTTATGTTAAAACCAGTATGGAAATTAAAATAAGTCATTGCTTACGTCACATTAACCTAAGAAATTGCGTAAGTTTATCAATGAGTATTTAGTTTATAGTCAAAATCATTAATACATTAATAACAGAACTGTGGCTTGGATTGTCTCGTTTTGGTTATTTCCTAGTTGAGTAACATGATATTACAGAGTGACCCAAATTATTTATTTTCCCCATTAAACTAACCTTGAACCCTAACCCTAACCCTAACCCTTGTTGCACTTAAACTTTAAAAAAATTAAAATTAGCAGTTTTATTACAAAATTTGTGGGTTCTGTTTTTTCTGTGTCACTTTGTAATATTATGTTACTAAACTAGGAGTAGGGTTAGGGTTAGGGTTGGGGTTAGGGTTAGGGGTTAGTTTAATGGGAAAATAAATAAATAATTTGGGTTCTGTTTTTTCTGGTTCATATCATGTAATATCATTTTTTTCTCGTTTTTTCTTCTAATCTCCTGTTCCCACCTACTCCAGCTACAATTGGTATCACCGTCACCTTCTGTAGATGGATTATTCTAAATAGCCATTTGTTGACTATTGATATTAGAAGCCTTAAAGAAAAAAGGTGAAACTGAGCGACTACTAAAAACCTTTGCATTCAACATATAAAAAGTAAAGAGAGCGAGGGAGTCTATCCCCTTTTCACTGAGTTGGCGAGGGCCGGTATCGAACCAAGGACCTTGTGATTCCTAGCTGAACACTCTACCGACTGAGCTAAACCGTCACTTATATACTCATATACTAGAGGAAAAAATTGGTGTTTTAAAAGGAATAAAGATAATGAAGACATTAATATAAAAAAACAACCAACCAACCAACCAACCAACCAGAAAAAATATTTTAATCTAGAGAGTTTTTTTACGCCAGTTTTAACAGGTGTTTTTCACTGAAGTCTAAGTGACAGCAAGTCTCCTCAGATCTGCAGGACTCTTCTAATGTTAAAATACCTGTGACCAATTTTAAGCTGCAGGCGAGAGCACTTTACAGTGGAATCCCTTGTGGCAATAGGTTTTATCCGTGTTGTGTGGGATTCTGTAATGCTTTTTCGTTGGTCCGTCTATCTTAAATCCTATGACTCTTGTGTTCCTCAGTGTTAAGCAGAATCCTTGCTTGTTGGCCCGGTCGTCTGTGTTAAGCACGAGAAACAATGCATTTCCACCAAAGACTTTACATAGTTAACCAACCACGTATTCGAGTGTGTTGGTTGGCCGGTTGAATCCACGCAGTCGCGAAGGTCTATAAATTTAAGTTGTGGCCGTCAGCACGCCTTGTATAACAGAAATATTCCAACATCTAAGTATCCAATCTAGAGAGCTGTGCTCTTCGATATATCCTCTGATATTCCTATTCCCTCAGTATTTTTCTTTAGGCTTTCGAGGACCATTCCAAGAGCTCCATATACAATTCCTTTTCACCAAGGATTTTACATAGTTAACCAACCACGTATTCGAGCGTGTTGATTGACCGATTGAATCCACACAACCGCAAAGAGTCTATAAATTTAAGTTGAGACCTCCAGCACACCTTTTATAACAAAAATGGAAGCGCGTGGTGTGATGGTTAAAGTAATGGGAAATGGACTCGTCACCCCGAGTTCAAATCCTGGATGTGGTAATTGCATTTCACTTAGCGCTAATACCCTTGGGAAAGCTATGAATCCTACTCTCCCTCCAGCTACGTATAAATAGTAGGGCAGACTGGGCTCTTTAACCTTGGTTAAGCAACCGGTCTAGGAGAAGGAACACTCTCAATTCAAACCTGCTGAACCCCGTTAAAAAATTGACCTTATCTCACATCCTGCTCCTGCGGAGGGGTTGGTATATATATATATATATATATATATATATATATATATATATATATATATATATATATATATAATAAAAATATTCCATTTACGTATCTTAGCTTATCTTAAGAGAGCTGGAAGATCTTTCTTCTGATATCCTGTTACTCCAGTCTCTTTCTTCAGCCTTTCGAGGATTGTTCCAAGAGCACCTTCATGTTCTAAATCTTTTACTGTATAATTAATCACCAAACTGAAGGCAATACAGGAAGGCAGTGTAGTATTTTAGCCAAAATGCTGTAATTGAAACAACAGAGAAAATGTATTCTATGATGATAAATCTTTATCTTAGAATCGCAGAGAAATATTTGGATTTAAAAACAAAAATGTCAAAGTTCTATCTATTTTGTATATTTTCTCTTTTCTTTTTTTCTTTCTTTCCTGTTGTTGTAAATTTTCCGTTTTTCCTTTTCAATTCTAACTCCTTTTTCGTCTTCTTTTCTACCGCTCTATAATTTCTGTGCATTGTCGCACCTGCTGCAAAATGTGTAGGTTGGCCTCTATGACACAAAATTGTTCATGTAGCAATTCTGCATTTGTAGTTTGAAACCTATAATAGATCATATATATATATATATATATATATATATATATATATATATATATATATATATATATATATATATATATATAATTGCTAGAGTCGTAGGAAATGGAGTCGTCGATTCCAGTTCCAATACTGGGTGAAGCAGTTTGCAATTTTTATAGCGCTAATACCCCTGGGAAAGGTATGCATCGAACTCCTCTCTTACTACAGTTATGGGTAAATTATACAGCGGGCTGAGTTCTTTAACATTGACTAGGTAAACAGTTCTAGGGGAAGGAAAACTCTGAATTAAAACAGTTGAACTCCGTTTAAGAAATTGACCTTGTGTCACATCCTGCTTATGTTCAGGGATTGGCATATATAATATATATATATAAGTAAAGTCGTCGGGGCGGTCTAATGTCGGTATCAGCCATGCAGCGAGGGAGTATATCCCCTTTTTCAATAGCGCTAGACCAAGGAGATTATTTTAGCGTCTGATGTGGAGCGCCACACCTACCGTCAGCTCCTTACTTTACCGCATCCCTTTACAGATCCCTGTGCTACTCATACGCTGAGTTGGCGAGGGCGGGTATCGAACTAAGAACCTTGTAATTTCTAACCGAACACTCTAACGACTGAGCTATATATATATTCCTTATCTTACTCTTTTAACCAATTTATATACTGACTTTTAAATGATTTAGAGGTTGTTAATTTTTCACAAAGTACCGGTCAATAGGGCTCTTAAGTCTCTTCATTTTTTTCTTTCATTTTTTTCGTCTCCTATTCTCTCTTCTATGTTTGATAGTTTATCTAGTTATTTACTAATCTTAACTTAAATATGGCAAAAGGTCAGAAGCATGGGACGCCTAGTGAGAATCGAAAAATTACATTAAGTGAGGTGCCCTTTTTGATAGTTGATCTAGTTAATAAAGTAAGATTCCATTAAAATTTCTGGATCAAATCATTTGTACCAATAATATATATATATATATATATATAATATATATATATATATATATATATATTATATATATGAATTAAACGTTTTTTTGAAAAGAAAAATGATGTTGATTTAAAAAACAAAAACAAATGATGTTGATTTTTTCAAAAAATGATGTTGATTTAAAAAAAAAAAGTTTAATTCATACTGTCGGATTCACTTCCATTTACCTACACACACACACACACACACACACACATATATATATATATATTATATATATATATATATATATATATATAATATATAATATATATATATATATATATTATATATATATATATATATATATATAATTGTTAGGGTTTCCCGTATGCTTCACGTATTAGATGTAAAGGTTATAGAAAATAAATGTACTGTTTTTTTAAGCATCAAAGAATGATGCAGTTAATTATTAATTATACTAAATTATACTAATTAATACTAAAACATACAAATTGCTTGTCAACAGACATGTGTAACCGCTGAACAATCAAGAATTGCAGCACTTTTAGTTCATGCATGTAATAAACTAAATTAATATGTAAAAATGCTACATACACTAAGTAGAGCAAAACTAAAAAAAGTCCCAGAAACTACCTACTCAGGTTTCACTTCACGTATCTTCAGGATAATTCTGACTAAAGATTGTTGGTACAAAACGACATTTTATTATTAAAGTAACCACAAGAAATGGTAAAAAATTAGCATAAGAAGACAAACAATGAACAACAATAAAAAATACACTTTTTATTGGCTGTTTATTGATGTTCACAACATGTAGGATGTGACACAAGGGTACAAATATGGGAGCATGCGGCGTGGATCGAACTCGCTATTCAGGAGTAATGGGTGTGCAAGACTAGCTTGCTATCCGTCACATTCTGGTGTGTAGCATGTTTTTCTTCCTTTTTCTTTTATAATGCATTTGTGGCAATATCATTAACTCCTTCATATTAATTAAAATTATTTAATCTTTCAGTAGAAATTAAAGAGCTATTGCCAAAGATTTCGTCTAGAATTATTGTGTATTTATGTTACCATACATCAGTCGTTGGCTTCGGTTCAGAAAGTATGGAGGCTAATATTGAAAAAAATTGAAACTAACAGATTTTGATTAGAAAGTAATTTGGAAATTTAGAAAAGGTATGGGATTTTTAGTTTCTATTTTGCAGGTAAAATATGTAGTAACTTCTCTTTTATTTATCTGTAATTTTTGTTAAGTCTATTATATATGGAATGAGAGTATTTTGGTCGGTCTATAAACTTTTCAGCTGACCAAAGTAACTTTATGCTCTCTTTTCCCATTGGAATTATTCATCTTTGAAACTAACAATTATATTTATTTAAAACTAAAACCTCATAAACCAGAAAACAGCAAAAAGAACATTGGCATCCAGTGAAAATTTTAATCGTGCTAAAATATTATTTTTTGACAAACTTGGTTCACACATCCGGAGTGCTTTTTGTAATACTGAAGAACTTCTCAAATTTTCTTCGTTATTTTTTGCATAATTTCTAGCACAGTAGACATTAACTTTTCATACGAGGTGACTCAGAAATAGAATTCCAAGGACTTAGACGCGAAAACTTTTATCTAATCCATTATGAATCCTGCTCATATTTCATTTGCCTGTCACGCCTTGTGTTATTTCCAGGGAATTTCGGAACTTATAGACCAGCATTCTGACGCTGCTCTGTTTATCCAGCGATCCAATGTCTGGATCAAACATTAAACAAGAAACAAGTATAGCTTTGGGCACCTATTTTCGACGCATTACACCACAGATCCATAAGACACATCACTCATTTCTTATTCATTTTACTGGCATCCATCAGTCTTAGCGAGACTATGGATCTACGTATGGATCTCGGCACAGGCCCCGGGGAAAAAAAAAGGTCCAATGAATGATTGCCAGTTGCCCATGCTTCATATTGTTGTATACTGGATCATACAATATTCAGTATACTAGTACATCAAAATACAATTTGCGCCAGACATAGAGTAACTCGCAAAAGAGTGCTAAAACATCAAGGTAGACGGTTCGCGTAATGGTTCCGTAATCATTGCAGTCTCAGGATATTTGCCTCTCATCCCACTTATGAGGGCGTGGCACAGGGACATTTTTATGTGGGCCCACCCACAAGCCGAGACTAATGGGTGGTAAGGGAGTATTTGTCTCATACCTCACTTGTATGGACTGGGCACAAGGCCTCGTTTTAATGTGGGCCCACCCACAAGCCGAAGCTCATGGGTGGGAAAGAACAAAAATTGCGTCGATCCCTTCGGCATTCCCCCTCAAGGGGGGCGCCTCAGGCGCTGGGCAATAAACCCAGCCCTGTCCCTTTAAGTCAAGGGGGAGGTATTGCCTGGGGCGATAGCCCCCTGGGATTGACACTGTTAATTTTATTACCTAGCCACTCCAGCGGTCGAAGCGCTCTGAAGCAGGCTCAGACATCACCTTGATGCTCCCAGACAGCCGTGTATTAATAGTCCTGGAACAGCGCATTCACTCTCTACGCCAGGCTAGTCCACAGCACCCCCCCCCTTTGATTTTTTTTCCTACTGGAAATATATTTGCTTCTTTTAGGGTTAACGTCCAAACGTTCTGTAGACTGTCTATTCCTTTTCATCGAACGCCTTTCTTCCATAGTAACGCTTTGTGGGATTGGCACTTCAAATCCGTCATACAGAATCTCCATCTGTGCATGTTCATGTAATAGTTTCGTAATCTTCGCAGTCTCAGTAATCACCCATATGTTCTTAATCAGCAATGTACATTTATTATCTATGAAAGGTAAGGTAGGCTACTCCACAACACAGGTCTTCCCTCTTCACGTTACAACTGTTTTAGGGACGTCATTATTCAAATGATTTGTTTGCACAACAGTTAGATTATTAAAAATGATCTCCCAAGTAGAATCATTACTATCCACGGATCTTAACACTTGTAACGAAATCAGAACAATCCATCCAAATGAATTACAAGGAATACTTGAAGAAGGTCAGAACATATATTGGCTGAAATTTCGTTTGTGTGTATTTCATAATAAAGATGAGGGAAACAGTCCGAAAAATCAAAATAATGCAGAGAATGTTTAGTTGCTATAATTTGCTATCATTTTCATCAGAATCGATCCTATTATGATATTACGAAATGATATCGATTTTTTAAATGAAACACTCTGTATATATTTTTAAAGTGTAATTTATTTAACTGTTTCAGGGCTGGGTTAGCTGAGTCAGTAGAGCGTTTGACTAGAAACCACACAGTTCTTAGTTCGATACCGGCCCCCACCAACTCAGCGTATGAGTAGCACAGGGATCTGTGCGGTAAAGTAAGGAGCTGATGGTAGGTGTGGCGCTCCACCTCAGACGCTAAAACAACAATCTCCTTGGTCTAGCGCTAGTGAAAAGGGGATAGACTCTCTCGCTGATTGGATGATACCGACTTTAAGGTCCCCCGACGACTTTACTTTTTATATTTCCATATATTTTAAGTACAACTTGATTCCCAAGGGGTTAGTAAGACGCAATAAAGTTGACATTAGTGTCACTAATGGAGTTACCAGAACGAGGCTGGATACAACGTCAGACTGCCTTAACGATTCCCATTCTCGGCTTTACCACATCAAATATAACATATCTATTTTACTCTATGATAGGATCTTAGTAAT
>CM042147.1:50507401-50572401 GCA_023376005.1 Doryteuthis pealeii | reverse complement strand
CGTACTTCTTCAGCAGTATCTATCATGTTCGTATTACCAGGGTAGTTTCTGTGATAGGAGGCAAGTAGCCGTACATATGCTTCTTTGTGGAGGGCTGCTTCTTTGTGGAGTGCTGCTTCTTTGTGGGATGCTGCTTCCAGGTGAGGACAATAGTCCTAATAATACAAATAATACTAGATTCTGGCCAATAATACACATGTATATGTTCTACAGAACCTATATATATATATATATATATATATATATATTATATATATTACACACACACACACACACACACACACATATATATATATATATATATATATATATATATATACTTATAAACAAATCAGAATATGTTCTAGATAATAAAACGCTTGATGTATTATCCAATTCTGGTTAAAAGTCTAGACATAGATTTCATTAACAAGAAGAAATAAACTTGTCATCCTCTGGATTTTTTCGTTCAATCAGACAATAGAGTAAAATGAAAAAAAAAAAAAAAAAGAAGAAAAACTGGACAAATAGATTGTCATTACCACAAAAGCAGTATGTGACACCAGATCGTTATTTTTCCAAAGCGGAACTTAAATGGCTTAAATTTAGAGTTTTCCTTCTCCTAGACGTTTTGTCTAGGTTAAACAGCTCAGTCTTCCAGTCAGCAGAATATACCTATATTAGTAACAAGTTAATCAATATGATATTGTTTGATTGTTAGATTTTGTCGATTGTACTTGTAATGAAAGAAGCATAAAATAGCCCATGGAATATGTACATCATTAATGATTAAATTGTTCAAGAGATTTTTAACTGGAAATGAGTCACTGCACGGTCTACTAATATTATACGGCCCCACATGATACATTAAGAGGCAAAAAATAACAGGTCGATTGGCCTGATAGTCAATCTGTAGGTTTAGGTTGGAAAATGTTAAAAGTATACAAAAATACACAAACTGTTTTCCTTTTTTTCTTCAGAAATGTAATATGAAAAGATTAACCATTTTTGTAAACAAATTATCGCGAAAAACTTTAAAAAATCAATATTTAAATGCAAAAAGTTATGCGTTAGTAATTTTACCAAACTAGCGTCTTAGGCAAAACAGACCGTATACGTGATTGAAAAGCATAAAAACAAGGTAAATCACAGCCGTTTATAATTCGTAGATTAGTGAAAGACAAAGTATAAATAACGTATTTTAATTTTGAAAAGAATTAAAATTAAATTAAAATAATGACTAATAAATTCTAGCGGTATTATTTTATTATTTTCTGTTAAATTTTTAAAGTTACCTTCCTTTCTGCGTCAAGTTTATAAGCGACCCAGAATGAGTTAAAATATAATCGGCCTGTTATTTTTTGCCTCTTACTTTATCATATGGGGCCGTATAATACTAGTAGGCCATGGTCACTGAAAGACACACCTTATGAAGAAGAAACAATAAGCATTGATAATGTCAGTACTTCAGATATGTTTGATGCTTCTGTTAAAGTTTAACGCAAGTGATAAGTACCCTTTAAACTTGTTTTTTTTGGTTTGTTTTGTTTTACGGCATATCAACCTCAGTGGGTCATTTAATGCCGATAAAGTTTTGAAATAAATCAATTCTTAATGGATAATACAGTTTTTTTATAAATACATTTTTCTATTTAACCCAAAGATGGACCCTAACAGGTACTACCACTCCGGGTCAGAGTGGATCAGGGAGCAATGGAGATGAAGGGGTGCTCCACATTCCCCAAACCTCCAAAACTGGAACTTCACCATCCCTTTAAACTTGATGAATAAAACTAAAAAACTAAATACTAAAACTTTTTCATTACCTAATTTAATTTCTGATTTCTTTGTTAATGAAATTTCATAATTTTCTTAATTTCTTACATTTTCCTAATTTCTCATATAAGCTGGTATTAGGCGTGCATATCAGTTTAAATGTAAGGCTTAAACAAATCGAGAAAAAGTCAAACTCTGTATGTACATTTCAGCCTATTAGGCCTCATCAGCAGAGTTATAGACAGGACAGTGCTTTGTGCGTGATTCGAACCCTACCCGCGAGGCTGGCAGGCGGAGACTCTAACCATTACACAAGCTTGCCTTCCCAGATTTTCCCGTTTATTTTAAACTGATGTATATATCGCACTTTTTTGGTTGAATTACAGCACGAGAGTATATAAAATGAACGTTTTGAATAACACACTATAAATTTGCACTTCATTTTTAGATGATAGGTGATAGAATAAAAAACGTAAATAAAGCAAGCAAAGTAATTTATTAGAATAAAATAATTTATTTTAGGGAAGGCTTGTGAAAGAATGAAAAAATAAAAATGATGAAAGAGATAAGAAGATGGAGGAAGAACAGTTGGATGCATACTTTTCCCATGGGTATTAACGCTATGCAAAATGCAAACAGTCCTATCCCGAATTTATTTGTCCATCTTTTCGTTTTCCTTCATCTTCACCCTGTGATCTGCTGGAACTGCGAAATACAAGTTCTTTTTGTTTTGTTTTGTTTTGTTTTTTGTTAATCAATGCTAGGTCTGGAATCCTGGCTGGGGTACGGTGATCCGTCTTTATCTCGAAGTCCCAGAGAATTTTATACATTTCATTCTCAAGAACAGATTCTGTTTATGCATATACCAGTTTGTTGTATGATCAAAATTTATTTTTTGCAAGTGGATGATTCCAAGTGGATCACCTTCCCAACCCAGTCGTGCCTAGGTTTCTATTCCCGTTGTGCTAGTTTGCTACATTCGCTTGATACATGGTTTATGGTTTCATCTCTGTCGCCACACAGTCTACATTTACTGTTTTGTTGCATCTTATCAATTTTGCTTTGATATAATTTGTTCTTACGGCATTATTTTGCGCAATTATTATTATTATTATTATTATTATTATTATTATTATTATTATTATTATTATTATTATTATTATTTCCCTTCCTTCTCTTCTTTACATTATTCATACTTTATCCTTTCATCGTATTTCCAGTTTTTAATCTATTGTTATAAATGTTTTCTAAAGGATACTCTACTATTAAATACATTATTTTATATTTTCCTGGTGATAATATATAATCGTAATGGTTTTTTATCGTCTCATCCTAAAGGGCACATAATAACATTCTTATTGTTTTGTATTCAAACGGATGTACTTTAGACTTCTAATGTCCAATCTACTGAACAGTTGGCTCGATACAATGATATCAAAAATAATTTATATTTAAAAGGTGAAAGTTCGTATTAGCATGATCTTTCATCATTATTTTCTTCGTTCCTAATATTAAAATAAGCTGTGATTTAACGTGTGAAATACATCAATATCTTTATTAATCATTGCGTGAGGAAAGTTATTTTTATCAGTTTTTGAGAGTTTAAGATGAATTATATGCATTTTTGTTTCTTTATATTTTGGTTACATTTTATATCAAAATTTCTCATCTACTTTGAATTTGGCCGCTAAAATAGAATCCGAAAAAAGAAGTAAACTCTGCTTTGTTAGGAATTGGTTTATATATTTTTAAATCCAATTATAGCACAACTATTTGTTTTGGGGCTATTCAAAATGACTCCAAGTTAAACAGATTGCTACAACCTTGGGGAACAAACACGCATATTGCGTCTGTTCCCTTCCACTACTTTGTTAAAACTGACGTTCCCACCGTCTTTCGTTCACTCTCTTCCTTGATTTATCTTGACCAATTAGAAACCGAAAGGTAGCGTGGTGCTGACCAGTCATACACCACCAGGTCTCCAAGCTTCTTTCCACTATAACAACACGTAACTTAGATTTTAGTTTTTGACACCTCGTTATTTTACAATAGGTCAGGTTTAACTCAGTTGGTAGAGCGTTCGACTAGGAATCACGAGGTTCCGGGTTCGATACCGGCCCTCGCCAACTTGGCGTATGAGTAGCACAGAAGCTAAGATAATGTCCTTTGCCTAGCGCTAGTAAAAAGGGGATAGACTCCGACTTTAGGGCACCCCGAAGATTTTACTTACTTATATTACAATATTATTTTTCAATCCGAAATATAACACTAGGGCTTATTTTCGGGGGATTACTTATCCTTCTTATATCGAAAAACAACATTAAGAAGTAGAAAATTACAAAAGAAATTACGAAAGACAATCTATATTTATTTACCATTAACATCTTCTTTTATTCAAAAATCCATTAATCCATTAAAAAATAATCATATCATCATCCTCTGGAATGATATTGCTCTCAACTTGGACTTATTTCAAGGTGAGGGCCTATATTAATATCATCCTGAAAAATCTCGCTAGATATCATTTCGCAGGTAGGTCTTATTTTCCGGCAAACAACGTAAAACAGGAGTTCTTGCAAGCTGTATCCGTATAAGTACTACTGTATGGCAGCACCGCTTTCGCTCTAACGAAAAAGCTAAATGGGAACTACACAAGTTTGCTGCGTGCTATTTTGAACAAATCCTGGAAGCATCACACTAAAACGGCATCTGTACTGATACGTACGTCCCATCACACAAAATATTCAAATAAGACGAACAAGACATACTGGGTACCGCTGAAGAAGTTTGAAAGAACTCATAAAAAACATTTTCCAGTATCCATATGTATGAATGCACCAGGGTGCTCAGACCAACAAAAACTCTGTGCCTATGTGCGGATACCGGATGCTGTGTAGAGGATCTACCAATAGCGTTTGCCGATAGGGACAGATGGCGTAAGAGTCAAGGAAATCCATGCTGTTGAAATGCCTTGATGAGGATGATGATCTAATAATTTTCTATACAAATCTTATTATAATGGAGATAATGTGTGTTTTTCTGTCTTTAACCGAAACTATGTTACTACTCTAAGTCCCTTAGTTATTACCATATCTACATAATATTTACCACGTACCCCACGTGTAAGAATTAGGAACAATGCCCTATTAATGTGGGACCACCCACAATCCGTGACTCATGGGTGGCGAATACAAAGAATGCGTTGATCCCATCGGCATTCCCGTTCAAGGCGGGCGCCTCAGAGACTTGCAATACACACAGCCCTGCCTTTTAAATCTCGGGGGAAGGTGTTGTCTGGAAGATGGCCCACTGGGATCAACGATGTAAACTTACACGGTCCAGAGCCGAATCAACCGGACCCCCGGTAGATACTGGAGTTTGATACGTTGACCTTATCTGCATGTATTTACCACGTAACCCACGTGTACGGGTTAGGCACAAGGCCCTATTAATGTGGGACCACCTACAATCCGTGACTCACGGGTGGTTAGTGCAAAAAATGCGTTGATTTTGTCGGCATTCCTCCTCAAGGGGGCGCCTCAAACACTGGACAATAAACATAGCACTGCCTCTTAAAATCAAGGGGGCAGGTATTACCTTGGGTATGGCCCTGAGATCAACGCTATTAGCTTGTAAGGTCCAGGACCGAAGCCACTGGCTCCCCAGCGTTGACCGGGTTACATGATATTTACTATGTTCCTCATGTGTACGAGTTAGGCACAAGGCCCTGTTAATGTGGGACCACCACAAGCCGTGACTCATGGGTGGCAAGTGCAAAAATGCGTTGATCCCTCAGCGTTCGCCCTCGGCGCCTCAGGTACTGGTCAATAAACCCAGCCTGCCCCCTTAAATCGAGGAGGCAGGTTTTGCCTGGGTGGATGGCCCCCTGGGATCAACACTATTAGCTTGTAAGATCCAGGGCAAGCCACTGGACCCCATCCCGAGCGGGCGGGAATGCCTGATATTTGCCACGTACCCCACGTGTACAGGTTAGGCACATAGCCCTTATTAATGTGAGACCACTCACAAGACGTGGATCATGAGTGGCGGGTGAAAACAAATTGTTGATCCCATCGGCAGTCCCCCTCAAGGGGGACGCCTCAGAAACCGGACAATAAACCAGCCCTGCCCCTTTAAATCTAGGAGGCAGGTATTGTCTGGGAAGATAGCCACCTGGGATCACAAGCCGTGACTCATGGGTGGCGGGTGCAAAAAATACGTTGATCCCGTCGGCATTCCCCCTCAAGGGGGGTGCCTCAAGCACTGGGCAATAAACTCAGTCCTGTCCCTTTAAATCAAGGAGGCAGGTGTTGCCTGGGGGATGACCCTCTGGGATCAACGATGTTAACTTACACGGTATTTAGTTTCATTAATCTTTCTAATTTAACATATTTCATTACATTACAACAAATAATTGCGCCCGGAGGATGCATATTTTCCTAGTTTAATTAATAGGCACTAATAATACAGAATTTACATATTCTAGTTTAAACGTATATACAATTTACTTTTCAAAGTTATCCATGTTTTTCGCTTATTTTGAGTTGCGTAAGGAGATTATCAAGGTTATTATACTTTTTGCACATTGAAATATTGCAAAACCTCTTAAGTAAAGATATCAATCGAAATAATAATTAAATTACCATAAGAGTAAAGTAAAGTCGTCGGGGCGACTTAATGTCGGTATCAGCCAGACAGCGAGGGAGTCTATCCTCTTTTCACCTGCGCTAGACCAAGAAGATTATTTTAGCATCTGAGGTGGAACACCACACCTACCAACAGCTCCTCACTTTACCGCACATATCCCTGTGCTACTCATACGCTGAGTTGGCGAGGGCCGGTATCGATCTAGGAACCTTGTGGTTTCTAGCGGAACGCTCTACCGACTGAGCTAACCCGGCCCTACTGTGGAATATCCACAGGTCCTGCTAATGTATGTATTTATATATAGATATATGTATAGACGTTTTTTTTGTTGTAAGGGTTGGACACATGCCTCGTACATTTGTGTTAAAAATACTATTTATTTTTAGCATGAATGGATAGTTAATGTGAGTGTTAAAATATTTGACTTACGTACCAATTTTGTCCGAATAGATGATACTGTACTATTGTTACATAATCTATGCGGTTGCATAAGATTATTGTCAATCCCCTGTATTCCTAAAGAGAGGGCCCTTTTCATTTCACGGGCGGGACTTTCCATGGAATAGTACAGAAAGCCCGCGAAATACGTGAAGTCACGTGGGACCTGGTTGGGTCCTCAGTTTTCGGTTAGACGTCTTTCTGCCTTAGCTGAAGCTCACTGCATACGCGCGCTATGTTAGTCAGATGTTAGTTACATGAAATGTTTAGTTAAGGAAATAAAAGCTTAAGAAAATAACACGGTTTTGTGGTTGGTGAATGTCTTGGTAACAAGACTGATGAAGAAGAAGAAATGAGTTAAGTGCGACCGACCAACAAGACGAAGTCCAGACGCTAGAAGAGACCTAGAAGAACAGAAGAAGAATAATAGAAGTAAGTAAAGAAGTAACGAAGGGTATACAACACTATGGAGATAGTTATATTCATTGTTTTTAGCCGATTAAGGCAGTAAAATCGCTTGATGTAAATTCTTTTTTAAGTTAATGGATTTTTATTGGAAAATGGTTTGTATATTGAAAATTATTTAGAAAATAAGGGAAACTACTAAGTGGCCGATGAGCTACTTTGAAACTGATGATAACAATCGCGTCTAAATTGTATTGTAATCTATGATAAATAAATACAGCTCTTACACCCGTAATAGAGTATTCATATCATCATCAGAACCTCACTGCTATACATCCCATCTGAGAGAAAAACAAAAATCTCCTACTACCAACCTCTGCTAACACCAACAACTGACCACCCCTCCCCTTATTCACAACCTACTGATTCACCAGTATGAAAATGTTCACCATTGAAGCAAGAACTCAATCCAACATCCGGAAGAAGGTCTAACAGACCGAAACGTTACTACGTCGACATCACTACCTACAATAAACATCCATTTTCTACAACATCCCGTGTTTGTCTACCTTTCTCCACATACTGTTGGATTAATTTCCTCTTATTTCTTACACACACACACACACACACACACACACACATATATATATATATATATATATATATATATATTTGAGTTAATATAGTGGAGAGTTGGGGTAAACTGACAGTTTCTGGCTTATGCGATCTTCAGACCAATTTGGTCATATAGAAAAAAACTGTCAGTAACTAGGTGTTGACTCCATGTTTACGCAACCTTAAGTTAAATATAATTGCTCTATCAATGATATTGAGCACTATCTGCTTAGAAATATAGCACCCATATTATATATATGTGTGTGTGTGTGCATGTGTGTGTATGTGTGTGTGAGAGAGAGAGAGAGAGAGAGAGAGAGAGAGAGAGAGTGTGTGTGTGTGTATGTGTGATTTCTTAAACCCTGAATCAATGCAGCACTCGACAACATTGGAGCACCAACTTTATCGAAAATTGCCTGCGTTAAGATTAGCACAGAAATAGGCAGCGTTAAATATTAACTTATTGAATTGAATTCCATCTAATTTTGTTAAATTCGTGCATGATTCCATTTTTTCTAGCTAGAAATAATATTGATATGGGAAGACAATGAGTTGTTCTGCGCGAAATGAGAAGGAGAAAAATTGATTTTTACTCTTATCGTTAAACATGCATTTTAGAATATCTTCCAGTTCGACAAAATCCTGATTGAATAATTCAAGGAGTTCTTACATTTTTGCGTTATTGTTTGAACGACTCGTGTGAGAGGGAAAAAGCATAATAATTGTTAGCGACAACAGATATATTGATTTTGTCATCACTGGAGACTTTACTTATTTGCCTGAGCGGCAACGTCAATTGCATAACTTTCACTTGGCGGGAAAAAGGAAGATAAAGAAAAAAACAGATAAAGACAATAGAAAAAAGAAGTTGTATAGAGAGTGAGTGAGTGAGTGAGTGAGAGAGAGAGAGAGAGGGGGTAGAAGGAGATGGGGTACAAAGATATAAAAGAAGGAAGGAAGAAAGAAGAAAGAGATAGAGAGAAAGAAAAATTGATAAAGCGGAAGAGGGGGTTTAGTGTTAAGGCATGTGGATATTCAATATATTTAGAAAAATGAAAACACAATTCAAGAATAAGATCGATATATACAGTGAAGCAAATAAGCCATAAAGCGCTTTCATATAGATTATTTAAAAATTGGTGCATTTCTAATTGTAATATATATATATATATATATATATATATATATATATTATGTTGGTTCGGTGATTTGTTGGATTTATCGGCTTGTCAAACCTGGTTGGGTTGTTTTTGCCGATTTTTTGTTTTATTCCTTTTAATGGGTACGCAACATTTTACTCATGTTTAACCCATAGATGTGACCCTAACGGGACTAACACTCTGAGTCAGAGTGGACCAGGGAATAATGGTGATGAAGAGGTACTTCACATTCCCCAGAGCTCCAGAACTGCAACTTTATCATCAAATAGAGTTTAACGTCATATCCAGGACAATAAAATCCTCAGTCACTGCCTTCTAGGACATATGATAAAAAGAGTTGGGGCTTGTCATATGATCAATAGGGTTTAACGTGACCAGCCGGTTGCTAGAACGGAACATTTCACACCGCCCGTCTAACCTATGTAAGATCCAAAGTGGAGTGTTGCATGTCATCGACAGCTCAGCCAACAGGGTTCCAGTTTTAAGCATCACGAGTCCCATCCCACGGCCAACAGGTGGCCCTATTGTAATGATTTTACCCCTCTGCAGAGATGTAGTCGGTGTATTCTGAAGCCACAACAACATGACTCTATAAGGTTTATCTGAAATGTACTAATACATGACATTCCTAAATTAGTACAACTATCATAAAAGTTAAATGAGAATAAATAAGAGGATTTTTTAAAAAAAGCAAAATAATCCATTTTACAGAATTCTTTTCCATAAATATAAACTCTGTTTTGTTAGAAATTTGTTTATAGTGAAAAATATTTTATTCTTGAATAAATATTTGTTTTGGGGTAATTCAAAATTGGCTGAAAATTAAACAGATTGCCGCAAGCTTGAACAGAGATCTATAATCAAATATTTGGTAGCTGAGAAGTTCGAACCATGTGAAATTTACAGAAGAATGTGTGATGTGTACGGAGATGTACGTTTCAGTCAAAATATGTCTACAGATCGGCTAAACATGGGTTTTATACAAGTCCAAAAAGACAGTTCATGGAGTTGAACCACACTCTCCGGCAAAGAAACAGTTTCGGGCGCAGTAAAGAGGGTTATGTTGATAGTATTCTGAGACTTGAAAAGACCCATCTCTAATGATTTATTTGAAAAAGGTGCAACTATAAACAGTGCCAACTCCTTAGGCAAAAAGACACCGTATTTATTGAATGACCCTCGTATTTTAATTCATAAAAAGGTAAGTTTAATTGTTTAGTTTATTGTACAGAAAAATACCCCCCCCAAAAAAAAAACAAACAGAAAAACAAAAAACATTAAACCCTTATAACAATAATATAAGTTAGACGCCAAGTGACTTCGTTGAGTTCTCGCTACAAAAGCGACTTATAATGTTTGTATTTAGAACGGAATCAAAATTCAAATTAGCATTTGCTAGTTATCTCCATTATATCGAGAATTTAATGGCCATAATAAGACGAGTTCAAATCCTGGGCGAAGCTGTTTGAATTTCATATGGCGCTGATACTATTGAGAAAGGTATGAATACAACTATTCTCCCTCCAGCTATGGGTAAATAGTTAGACAGACTAGACTATTCAACCTTAACTAGTTAAGTAGTTAAATGAATAATGATATTGTTCAGCGTGGAAAAACCACATGAACCAAATCTTGGAAGCAACACCATATTAAAAAACAGCTTTTACGAACATTAAGTAAGACCCACAAATCCATTATTACTGAATCGAGAGTTGAATACTCGTCGGATGCCCCATTTAAATCCCTATGTAAAAAATAGACCTTGCATTGATCCAGCTATTTTGAAAAGAAATTTAATGTCTACTATCTAAAATATTAAATTAAAAAAATCCATTTAAAATTTATTTTTTTATTATCTTCACGAATATAAATCAAATCTTTATTATTTTTTCTCAAAAGCCAACCCCTGGTGATATTTAATGTGTATATATATTTACTTTGTCGGTAATTATTTTATTTTCTATTTTTCTTCCGGACATACATATACACACAACTGCCCTTTATATATGTATAGATGATTTTGACTATAAATTAAATATTCTTTGATAAAGTTATGCTATTCCAAAAGGTATTGTAACGTAAGCAATGGCGTAGTTTCAGTTTCTGACCGACACCGAATCTCTATTATATTATATAAGATATGTTCCACTTTCCCCCAAACTGTCATAGAATCAACGTTTCCATCTTGGCGAAAGGGAAAAAAGTAAGAAAAAAGAAAAGAAAAAAAAAGAACATCCAATTCTGTTGAGAGACTGGATTGTTTAAGAATATTTGGCACTAAATTGCTCAGTAAACAATTTAATATTCATGTAAGCAGAATTTTCTAAAGTATTCACAAGTGGAAGCAATATAATGCTTCAGCAAACATGTAATGCACGGGAGATCCTCGAACAATCTGTCTTCACGCTGCCTCGAGGATTGTCAGACAGGCAAGCAAAACAGCCTCCGATTATTTGAAATGAACTGGTTGGAGATTTAGCGCCAACGGAAACGGTTGTCAATCTCAAGACAGTAAATTAGGCAATCGTCATGTATTGAGGATCTGTCAACCTCGCAAGGTTACACACTATTGACGAAAATTCATATAATCACGTGGCTGAAAATTGCCGGGGAACAAATATTGCAAACCCTTAAAAACAACAAATATTTCAATTGTATACTTCGATCAAATAAGACATAAATGATCAATTGTCTCATTTTCGAATATAATATATTCTGAAAGAAAAAAGTGAAATATTAGAGTCGATTGCATATATATATATATATATATATATATATATATATATATATATATATATATATATAGTTACATAGATAGATAGATATAGATAGACTGAGATACACAGACACGAATAGAATAATGTAGATAGATAGATATTGAATAGACTGAGATACATAGACACGAACATGAATAGACTAAGATAAATGAATAGAGGTAGATAGATAGATAGATAGATAAAGATAAACACGACTAGTGCTAGATATATAGATTTGAATAGATTGAGATATATACACACATATAGATTAAGATAGATATATACAGAGAGAGAGTGAGAGAGAGGGGAAGAGAGAGAGTGAGGGGGAGAGAGATAGATAGATATATGGATAGATAAGAATAAACTGAGATAGATATGAATTAACTGAGATAGATATAAATTACTCCCCGGTCGTATCTGACCCGAGGTGGTAGTACCTGTTAGGTCTTATTTAAGAGTTAAATAGAACAAAAGTGTTCTAAAAATGTGTTTGAAGAATTGAGTTTTAAAAAATTGAGCACCCATCAACAATGAATAAAACAAAACCTCTTCGGTATAAAATGACTCAACAAGGTTTGATATGCCGTAAAATCCAACCAACTAACCAACCAACCAACCAAGCAATCGACTCTATTTTCATGTGTATTTATGAGGTGAGGCTTACAATGAATAATTATGATAATTCGGACTGTAGTCCTCATCCTCATAGTGTATAAACACAACGTTCAGATCACTGTACCCTCGGGCTCTGTTTTAGGCGTTTTTATTTATTTATCATTGTAATTGCCTTAAAATACGTCAGCCTCAGACGATTACTCATGATTTCAATCACAGTTTCGGAGAAATCTTCACTGTTCACTCAAGGGCGTTTCTAGCAACGATTAAACTCCGAAACTGCAATTAAATTCATGCGTAATCATCTGAAGATGACTTATTTTAAGGTAATTAAAATAATAAATTAAAAAAAAAATACCTACAATAGAGCTCGAGCTTACAGTGGCATGAATATTGTGTTTATACCCAATAAGGACAAGGACAACAGTCTGAAATATCATAATTATTCATATGAAGTCTCATCTCATGAATATAAATAAAATAAAGTCGATTGTTTGTTTGTTTGGTTGGCTGGTTGGAAATTACGGCATATCAAACCTTGTTGGGTCATTTTATTCCGAAGACATTTTGTTTTATTCATTCTTAATGGGTACTCAATTTAAAAAAAAACCTCAATTCTTTAAACATAATCTTAAAACTATTTAACTCTTAAATGGGACCTAACAGGTACTACCACGCCGGGTCAGATAGGACCTGGTGATGAAGCGGTACTCCACATTCCCCAGAGTGGAAATTCACCATCAGATAGAGTTTAACCTAATACCCAGGACAATAAGACCCTCAAACACCGCCTTCTAGCACATATATTAGAGTCGAAATAGATAGATATGAACAAATTGACATGAAATGATTTACACAGAGACATACATGACATATATACACACATACATGACAATCGCATAATCTTTACAGATCACTGTCATACCTAACAATCTGCAACCCCACCATCAGAAGCTTTTTATCTTATGAGCCCCTAAGTGACTTGTCAATCCTGCTGCAGATCCATAAAATCTGATGTAGATGTGACAAAGAAAGGACGTCCTTCCAACTGGATCGATTGGATCAGATGGTGAAATTTGATGCTTGTGCACCAAAATATGTCTCTTAAGACCAGAAGCTGACTTACAGATTTTGTTACAAGTCACATTGTTTGTGTAATATATTGTCTGATCAGTGCACACAAGGACCAGGCTTAATAAGAAGTGCATGGGGGTCAGGTGCAGCCTGGAAACGAAAACAGGATGTGGCCCTGACCTGACCTTTTGTACCTGGAAATGCAGGTGAACATTTGACATGATTTAGGTGCAGAAATCTGTAGGCGTAGCTAATGAAGCCAACAGCCTGCGTGGGGGAAGAGGTGTGTCTACAGAAAAACTGCGTGGGTATCACGAACAAAGAGGCGTGACACCGGGGGTCAGACTACAATAAAAGAAGCCCGTAGAGATCGATTAGACAGACAACGATCAGTTACGAGATCACTTGAAAAGAACTCCCGAAGGCTCCACGTTTGCGTAACCCTGCCAACGACTCTCAGCTGTACACAACCGAGGGAATAAACATCTCGTCTTACATTTTCCTAAATACAAGTGTTTGTGTTCTTTGACGGATCCAGTGTTCCTGGAGTGTGCATGGATTGTCTCTAATGAGGATAATGATATTCTTTTATAGAGTATAAAAGTATAAGACGACTACTAAGAATAAGATGGTGTTTTAACTTTCATGCGTCAGGAAGTTAAAAATAAAAGAGGGTTGGGTTTCTGAAGTTGATATTGATTCTAAGAATACATATTTAGCAACCCCTCCGCACGAGTAGGATGTAACACAAGGTCAATTTCTTATCCTGGATTTAACAGATTTGAAATCAGTTTTCCTTCTACTATACTGGTTGCCTAACCAAGGTTAAAAAGCCCAGTCCGTCCTACAATTTTCCCATAGTTGGAGGGAGAACAGTTGGATGCATACTTTTTCCAAGGGTATTGTGTCCTGGGTATGATGTTAAATTATGATGTTAAATTTGATCTAATGATGAAATTCCAATTTTGGAGTTCTGGGAATTTGGAGTGCCCCTTCATCGCCATAACTGTCTTGTCCACACTGACCCGGAGTGGTAGTACCTGTTAGGGAACCATCTATGACTTAATTTGAACAACACATCAAGAATGAATAAAACTAAATGTCTTCGGCATAAAATTCGGCCAACAAGGGTCACCATGCCGTAAAACACAACCAACCAGCCAGCCAACCAACGATATTAGCGCTATGTGATATGCAGACAGCTTCGTCAGGGATTTGAACACGTCTCGTCATGTCCATTTCCTATGATGACTGTAACCATAACAACGCGCGTTTTCCAGCAATAACTATGTGCACACGTAGTGCTCATTGAAGACACTGTCGTACTTAGCTTCTTTTCAAGTGACTCCTCCATTCTGTCTTCTAATACTGAAGTTCTATAAAAAACAAACTGTTCTGATGCCTTTCACAGAATAGCAATTGTCACATTGCTCAGTCTCGGTGCAAATTGCCGGAGAAAAACACGAAATGAAGTGTTGGTCGTAAGTTAACAGAAAAAGAAAAATGTCTGACATATGTTTCAAGAAAAAATATACCACACATTTTATTGGTGTTGTTCAGGTTCCCATTGCTTTGAAACCAATGGTAACAATCACCTCTTAAGTTTATAGCACTCTACAATATATATATATATATTTCCTCTACTATTATTATTATTATTATTATTATTATTATTATTATTTTCACTCCTTTTGAGTTTTTCACATCAGCGTTAGCTGATGGCATTTCACTGGAGTCTTAGTGACAACAAGCCTCTTCAGGTATGCAAGACTCTTCTGGGTATTCTAGCCGATTGCAGCAGTGCAGTAGTATGAATGGTCTCAATTCTTCCTCTGATTTCTAGATCATCCAGTCTTTTTTCCAAGTTTATTGGAACCGTTCCAAGTGCACCAACTACAATTGGTATCACTTTCACTCTCATGTTCCACAGCTTTTTCAATTATCTGGCAAGGTCCAGGTATTTATTCATCTTTTAATTTTCCTTCAGCTTCACCCTGTGATTTGCTGTGACCACAAAGTCCACCAGTTGATACGTTTCCTTTTTTTTTGTTAATCAACATTAGGTCTGGTTGCGTGGCTGGGATAGGGTGGTCCGTCTTTATCACAAAGTCCCAGAGTTTCAAAAATCTATTTTTACATTGCCCGGAGGGTGTTTTTTATTTTGTACTAGTACAAAAAAAAAACATATTGCCTGAGGGGTGGGAGTAAAAAAATCAATGTCAGCGAGTGTGTACCCTAAGTAAGTAAAATCATCAAATTCATTAAAGGATTAACAAAATAAAACAATTTGAAATGTAAACTTTAAATATGTATTAAAATAAAACAAACTGTATATAGATATATAATACCAGTCATGTATTTATTAAAACTTGTTTTAAAAAAACAATGAGGTCTGTCTAATGTTGCATGTTCAAATTTTGAGTGTATTTATTCCATGTTATCACGATTTTGATTAAGCAGTGGCGTAATTTTTGTTACAGACAAAAACCGGAAGCGAATCTCCATTATTAATAGATATATAGACATTTTGCATTTGTATAATACTTGCAAATACGCTTTAGTTAAGGTTCACGTGGTACGTTTTGGTCAAGCCAATACACTATGTAACAATCTGTTATCTCGTTTGGTCCGAAAGGGTCGTGAAATAAGTGTACCGAGCGGATTGACCATTTTAAGGAGATTTGGCAGTTGATTGAAAGACTGGAAACTTCAAAGTGTCGTCTCAAGGCAGCGGTAACAGCGAACAGTAATGGACGCAATGAACTTGTGTGAGTCATTATGGATAATCAGGAAATATTAGGACGATGACGTCAAATGAACAGTCATCTATCTATCTATCTATCTATCTATCTATCTATCTCAGTATGTTCATATCTATCTATCTCTTTCTTTCTCTCTCTGTTCATATCTATCTCAGTGTGTTCATATCTATCTATCTCTCTCTCTCTTTCTCTCTTCATATCTATCTCAGTGTGTTCATATCTCTCTCTCCTCTCTCTCTCTCTCTCTCTCTCTCTCTCTCTCTCTCTCTCTTATATATATATATATATATATATATATATATATATATCAGTGCGTTCATATCTATCTATCTATCTATCTATCTATAAATATAATATCTATCTATATATATAATATATATATATATATATATATATGTGTGTGTATTCATATCAATATATCCCAGTGTGTTAATATCTATGTATCTATCTATCTCTAAATGTGTTCATATCTATGTCTATATATCTATCTATCTATCTAAATATCTCAGTGAGTTCATATCTATCTATCTATATATCTATTTCAGTCATATCTATCTATCTATCTATTTCAGTGAGTTCATATCTATCTATCTATCTATCTATTTCAGTGAGTTCATATCTATCTATCTATCTATCTATCTATTTCAGTGAGTTCATATCTATCTATCTATCTATCTATCTATTTCAGTTCTATCTATCTATCTATCTTTCTATTTCAGTGAGTTCATATCTATCTATCTATCTATCTATTTCAGTGAGTTCATATCTCTATCTATCTATCTATTTCAGTGAGTTCATATCTATCTATATATATATATATATATATATATATATATATATATATATATATGTGTGTGTGTGTGTGTGTGTGTATTTCAGTGTGTTCATATCTCTCTCACTCTCAGTATGTTCATATCTATTTATCTATCTATCTATATATATATATATATTTATTTCAGTCTGTTCATATCTATCTATCTATCTATCTATTTATTTATCTATCTCAGTCTGTACATATCTTTCCTTCTTTCTGAAACAAATCCACCAGTGTTGTGTTAGACCACCCATTCCAGTGGATCTCCTGTCTACTAAAATCATAAACTCACACTCAATGTCACGCCTACACTCACCCCACCCACACACTTACTATACTTGGATAATAATTATAAGGGCGCTCGTACATTTACTGCACTTTTATACTAATTGCTTATATATTGTTGTATTTTTGCATTATTATAACAACTGCGATGATTGGTTCAAACCATCCGCATGCCTGCAGACAGACTCCCCAGAAAATTACTTTACAGTGAACTCACAGATGGCACGGAGAGGACAGGAGCCCCCCAAAAGCAGTTCAAAGACCATATTAAGACAACGCTGAAGAAATGTAACATCACACCTTCAAGCGTGGAAGATCTAGCCCCCAACAGAGAGGGTTGCCGAGGCACGTGCTGCATAGGAGCTAAGCAGCTCAATAATGAGATAAAGAGGACCACAGAGTGTCGACGTCTTCGTCGTCATAAACAACCAAATTATAGATGGGAAATTCCCCTGCAATGTGTGTGACCGCATCTGCAAGTTCAGAATTGAACTAATGAGCCACCATAGGGTCCACTAATGAAGATATGGAGTGACGTCATCGTCATCTGTGACAGACTTCGAAAAGAAAAGAAAGATAGCCACGCAGCAAATGGTTAATGCTGTGTTGTACACTCTCTTTACTTCTATTATTCTTCTGCACATCTTTGGTATCTTACGTTCTTCTTCTAGCGTCTGGACTTCGTCTTGGGGACTTCGGGTCTGGTCTTCCATTGGGGATTTCTCTTTATCAGACGCCCTGTGTCATTAGTAGTTTTTTGATAATAACCCAAGACTTCGATTTGCTTTAGATCATATTTTATTCCGAAATCCTCACCAGACTAACTGCGCAGATTGAGTACGGCCGTGCGCTTAACACGACTTACCACTTTCGTGGTTTGGCCGATACTGAACTAAAACTCTCTTTCTAATCTAAACCGGAAGAGAATCTTCTCCACCGATTCTCACGGTATCCACCAGAAGGATCAGGATGAGGTCAAGCCGTGTCACTCAATCCTTCAAGGCCGCCGGCTGCAACTTATAACAGCTATTTTGGTGTCTACACTACTGTAAATAAGTGTTAGGATACTAACAATTATATAACAGCTGGAAAACACTTATTTGATACATGAAGTGCTCCAAACATTTGACCTTGTGCCACAACTAATCAAAGTGTAAGTAAATAAGTACACTAAGCCAAACTAGACCAATAGATTGAATATTATACAGTGAAAATTTCTGACAGAAATTGAGTTAATAACTGTTTCAGGTTATTCACTAACTAGGTGGATTTGTGAATATACCATGATTTAATTATTACAGCATTTGATATATTCACTTAGGAGCTATTGCCAAATAATTCGATGCAAAATATTTGTAAAAAGTGTGATAATCTTGATTTAACTCTCTCCCTCACTCTTTTTTTCTTTCTTTCCTTCTTTTCATCATTTCATTATGTTCGATTGAAAGGGATTAGCATTAATGCTTCCGCACGCTAACCCCTCTCCATGTTTCCTCTGCTCTCTCTATTTCTTTCTTTTCTATCATATTTTTCTGTGTAGCTCGTCCTTTTTCTTTGCTTTCTTTCTTTATAATAAAAACGCAATTGTCCATTATTTAGCCAAGGGGACGACATTCATAAGGAATAAGAATATACCGGATAAGCCATACCAGATAATAAGGATTTACATTTTTTGTATTTCATCTTGGAAGATTTGGATGGTATCATTTTTAACGAGAGGGTTTTGTGAGATGATAACGGTCCTACAATTAAGGAACACGAATATCGATATATAGATAAGAAATAAGATACTCGACAATCGATTCAAAGATCTTTAAGCAATAATAATTTAGTAGATTTGTTAGCAGGAGATTTAGAATACACCGACGGCATCTCTATAGAGGGTTAAGCACCTCCCTCAAATTGGATTACCTGTTGATCGTGTGAGGTGACCCGTGATTCTTAAGTGGCCTAGCAGTCCAGGATATACAACACTCTACTTTAGCCCTTACTCAGGCTAGACGGGCGGCTCCCTAAGATCTGGCCACGTCAAGCCATAGCACCTATATAATTGTCCCAATCCTATTGCCCTTGTGGAAAACCCAACCCTTTTTTATCGTATATATATGTCCTAGAAGGCGGTGGCTGAGGGTCTTAATGTCCTGCGTATGACGTTAAACAGCATATAATGCTGAAATTCCAATTCTGGAATTCTGGGGAGTGTGATATCCACCTTCATCACCATTACTTCCAGATCCACTCTGATCCTGAGTGGTAGTAACTGCTTGGGGTCCATATATCAGCTAAATAGGACAAAATGTTTAAAAATGTCTGATTAAAGTAAGTAAAATAAAGTCGACGGGGCGACCTAAAGTCGGTATCAGCCAGACACCAAGGGAGTCTATCCCTTTTTCAATAGCGCTAGACCAAGGAGATTGTTTTTAGCGTGTGAGGCGAGGCGCCACGCCTACCAACAGCTCCTTACTTTACCGCACAGATCCCTGTGCTACTCATTTGCTGAGTTGGCGAGGGGCTGGTATTGAAACTGGAACCTTGAGGTTCCCAGCCGAACGCTCTACCGACTGAGCTAAACAGGGGTTAAAAAATTGAATACCCAACTAGAATGAATAAAAGAAAAACTTATTTGACTTAAAATAACCCAACAAGGGTTGAACTGCCGCAAAATCAAATAACTAACCGATCAAATAACCAACCATTTGACTGTCTGACTTTATCTTCCATAATTCTCATATAATAAGTAAATATATTTAACAACCCCTTCGCACGAGCAGGATGCAACACAAGGTCAATTTCTAAGCGGAGTTTAACAGTTTTGAATTCAGAGTTTTCCTTCTACTACACTGGTTACCTATCTAAGATTTAAGAGCCCAGTCCTCCCTACTATTTACCGATAGCTGAAGGGAGAGTAATTGGGGACATGCCTTTCCCAAGGGTATTAGCGCTATGTGAAATGCAAACAATCTCGTCCAGGATTTGAACTCGGGTCGACGAGTCCTTTTCCTACGACTCTCACCATTACACATCACGGGTCATATAGTACGTATAGCTCCTTCTTTCTTCATTAATCTTTTTTCTAAATTCATTTCTGTTTCTCACTATCTGATTCTCTTTCGCTCTCCCGCTCTGACCGTCTGATTTTCTCTTGCGTTATGTCAATGCAATAAGGTTACTCTCCAATCTCTTCTTAATATTCTTACTGCGAAATACGCTTTAGGGTTTTGGCCATTATGGAGAGCTTTAGTGTAAGATATGGATCCCCACTGTGTAATGGGAAAGGTGTGAATTGCACGGAATAATGGTCAGTGGATTTTAGCAGAAAAGTTTCCATTAAAAAAAAAATGCAATTCTGTAGCTTCGAATAACCAATGATTCTCCTCTGTACATGCAAACATCTTATCTGATTTGATAATGGGCTACGGCTGATTCAAAGAATTCTTATCTAAATAAATTTCAAACATATTCTAGCTCTCTGGGCAAATGGGTTCATACTGGTTAGGATTGTTTGGTTGTATATTACAGCATGTCAACTCTTGTTTAGGTTATTTTATGCCGTTTTGTTTTATTCATTATTGATAGGTATTCAATTTAAAAAAAAATTAAACTCGATTGTTTTCAACTCAATTTCTAAAGGATCAGGGTGGACCTGAGAGTAATGGTAAGGAAGGGTTACTTCACATTCTCCAGGACACTCACATCCTAAGCCACCGCCCTTTAGCACATATATGATTTTAAAAAGTTTGGGGGTTGCCACAAGAGCAATAGGGTTGAGACAATCCTATAGGTGCTATGGTTTGGCCTGAACAGCCGATAAATCGGAATAGACCGCCCGTCTAGCCTAAGTAAGAGCCATATGTTATGGACTGCTTAGCCTCCAGGATTCCGTCATTAAGCTTCACAGATCCCCACTCATCGTCAACAGATGGCCAAATTATGGGGGAATTTTACCCCTCTGTCACGGTGCAGTTCGTATATTCTACAGCCCCAGCCAACAGGTGTTTACACTGGAATAAATAAATAAATAAATAAAATGAGACTTTTACTCACTTTTTGATTTTTCTTGCAAATATAGATTGGTCTAAGCGTTAACAACAATAAACAGTCAACAACGGGAAGTCTCGTGGTAAGTTCGAGAAACGGTCATATGAAAGTTGAGGATCTTTTCAAAGACACAAGTTGTTACTAACCGATAGATGACAAGTAAGGAACTTAATTTTAGAACTAGTGAAACCGTTTTCGGTGTGTATTCAAGTCTAGGAATGTTAATGCTGTTATGTACAAGAATTTGCTGGAAGAACATGCTATACCGATATTACGAAATTCTGGGTGGGAAAATCTTGTGTTCATACAGGATAATGGCCCCTGCCACAAGGCAAAACAGGTATTTGATTATCTGAACGGACAAGGAATAAATGTTATGGATTGGCCAGCTCACAGTACTGACATGAATCCCATTGAAAACTTATATAGTCAACATGACATTGCTAAGAATCATGATAAGAAATTTCGAAGATCTATGGGAAAATATACTGGAGGAATAGGCCAAATTTACAGTCGACAAATTTCAAAATTTAAACCAGTGATTCAAAACAAGGGTCTTAGCTCTAAATATTGATTAGAATTTTTGGATTTTGTTCAATTATCTTTTATGAAAACAAATTGCTTTATTCCATAATTTTGGACACTGGATATTTGAATAAACAAGTTAAAGGAATCATAACTCTTTCCCTATTATTCCAAATAAACTTTATTTGTACTGGCAGTTATATATACGAGGGTGAGTAAATAAAAAAATAATGCCACTGTCTTTATTTTATGTGAAGTTTGTTTATAAAACTAAGGCCTACATTGAGACCCTCTGAGCAAGAACCCGACGAGTAAGACCCAACTTGTCAATCGACAATGTCCTCCTTCTGTATGACAATGCTCGACCACACGCAAGCATCAAGATAAGGGAGAAAATCATTCTGGTGGACAGATTTACCGCATTCTCCATACTCACTAGATTTAGCGCCTTCAGACTGTTATCACTTTGGCCCCATGAAAGAGAGTTTGCAAGGTAAACATTATTCGAGTGACGAGAGAGTGTAGTCTGTAGTGAAGAAGTGGCTCAAAGAACAGTCAATATAATTTTACGCGACAGGGATACATGCTCTCATTCGAAGGTGAAACATTGCTATTGAGAAAAAATGGTGCATGTGGAGAAAGTAGGAATGTGATCCTCGGAGGACCACCTTCATTTTGATGTATAATACATGTTACTGTGTTGGTAATTATACCTGTCCTAAACAAAATGGTATTACTTTTTGACTGATCATCGTATTTGGTGAACATTTCAGAACGATTGGGCTTATACATCTAAGTTTCATTTATTATTCATTAAATTTGATGGCCACTGTAAATGTCACTATCTTAAGGTCTCCGCAACAAAGATAAAATTTCGAACTAGAATGGTCAATAAATTATAAAAGTTTCGTTATAAATATGTAATATGACAACATTGTATATTCACTCCCGACTGGATCAAAGAATTTATCTCTTTTCTTTGTATGCAAACTTATCGTCATGACAAGCGATCGTGTTTCTACAAGATCTAACATGACAATGCAATGAATATTTGAATATTATTCTCGGTAGAGACTCAAAGAAAGAAACAATGAATATAGTTTGTTTAAAACCACTCTTAAACGAGTGAGTGTATTCGTCAGGATCAGTAACTATCAATATGTCGATACTCGTGTTCCTTAATTGTACGATCGTTTTTTATCTTGCAACATCCTCTAGTTAATAATGATAACCGTCCAAATCGCCCAAGCTGAAATACAAATGTGAAAATTCTGATTATTTGGTGTTGACTATCCGCCGAATTTTTATTTCTTATGAATGTCATCACCTTAGCTATATAATGGACCATTGCTTTTTTATCGAAAATAAAAAATAAAAGAAAAAGGTCATGCTACACAGAAAAATAATAATATAGAGAGAGAGAGAGAGAGAGAGAGAGAGAGAGAGAGAGAGAGAGAGAGAGAGAGAGAGTAGGGGAAGATTGAGGGAGGGGGCAAGCGCACGGATGTGATAACGCTAATCTGTTTCAATTGAACATAATGAAAAGATGAACAGAAGAAAGAAACAAAAAAGACTGAGAGAGAGAGAGAGAGAGAGAGAGAGAGAGAGAGAGAGAGAGAGAGAGAGAGAGAGAGAGAGAGTGATCGCGTGTGAGAGAGAGAGAGGGGAGAGGGAGAGAGAGGGAGTTAAATCAAGATTATTATACTGTCTACATATTCAACTATTTATTAATAACTCTTAAAAATATATTAAACGTTGTAATGATTAAATTATGATATTGCGGTATATCGACGGGTCCTGCTAGTACAATGATATTTTCTAAGCTTAGCTTGTTTTGTTAGCAAGTAGGATTTTATTGAGCTGACTGTGAGAAATGGCCGAAACTTGTTGACCAATGCCGATATATTTCCCAACCTTCCCATGGAGGTCAGTATGACACAGGAGATCTCAGGGGTATATGATAAAAATCGTCCAGTTTTTTTTTTACTTGTATTTCCATCTAACGGCACCTCAGGCATCATAGATTGGCTTAAACCCTAATCTTTTGGGTGATATGGGGTCGTGAAAGAGAGCATCGATCTTCATCCGCTACTCGGTCAATACCGATGTTTCGTTTGTACTTATACATACAGATCGATAACTTAAGAAGAACATGCATATGCGCATGTACACTGCGCATGTGCATATATACATGTTGCGCACACTCACTTGTATTGCCTTGACAATGGAAATTAGAGTCCGCTGACTGCATCTTCTGCAGAAAGATAAGACCAGGTTTGGTTTGTTTTGTTTTACGGCATATCAACCTCAGTGGGTCATTTAATTTTTTTTAAATAGTCATTCTTAATTGATACTCAATTTAAAAAAAATACACTTTTGTATTTCACCCATAGATGGGACCTTAACAGGTACTACCACTCCGGGTCAGAGTGGACCAGGGAGCAATGGTGATGAAAGGGTGCTCCACATTCCCCAAACCTCCAAAACTGGAACCTGACCATCAGATAGAGTTTAACGTCATTCCCAGGACACGAACACCCTCAGCCACCCCCTTCTAGCACCAATATGATAAAAAGGGTTTGGGGCTTGCTATAAGGGCAATAGGATTGGGAAAATCATATAGGTGCTAGGGCTTTACGTGACCAGCCGATTGATCGGAGGGGACATCCCCGACCGCCCGTCTAGCCCAAGAAAGGGCCATAGTGGAATATTGCAAGTCATGGACTGCTCATCCACCTGGGTTCTATCCTTAAGCATCACGGGTCGCCACCCACGACCAACAAGTGGCCCCATTTGGGGAGTCTTACCCCTCTGCAAAGGTGCAGTCGGGGAATTCTAACGCCCCAGCCGACAGGGCGGGATAAGACAAGCACGCAGAAAAGGGATATCCAGAGTATGAGACTCAACTGAATCCAGTGGTGATATTCCAGTCAGCAAGGCTCAAATCTGTCTCAGAGTGATTGTACTCGTTAGGCTCCTATCTAGATCCCTTTGAAAATGATCTCTATAGTAATACTCGTGTTCCTTAAATGTACGACCGTTATCATCCGGCAACACCCTCTGGTTAAAATGAGATCGTCCAAATCGTCCAAGATGAAATGAAAAAATGTAAATCATGATTATCTGGTATTGCTTACCCACCAAACTCTTATTTATTACGTGCATCGTCACCTCAGTTAAGTAATGGACCATTCCGTTTTTATTATAAAGAAACAATAGGAATAAATGGACATGCTATACAGAAAAATTATAAGACAGAAAGAAAGACAAAAGAAAAAGTAGGGAAATGATAGAGAGTTGGGGTGAACGCACGGAAACGATAACGCTAATTAGTTTGAATCGAACATAATGAAAAGATGAAAAGAAGGAAACAACGAAAAAAGAGTGTGAGAGAATTAAATCAAAATTTTTATTCCTTTTACATATTGAACTATTGCAATAGCTCTTAAGTAAACATATTTGCACTTGTATTTGTACTTGAATCAGTGTATTTGTACTTGTTAGATTCCAATCCATGAATCAAATGAATCCGTATATTAATACGCGTGTTCCTAAATTGTAAGTCCGTTATCACCTTGCAACAAATCATACAAAGATCCAAATCATACAAGATCAAATGCAAAAATGTAAATTCAGATTATCTAGTGTCGCTTATTCGCCGAATTCTTCTTTCTTATGAGTGCCGTCACCTCATTGGGGCATTCCGTTTTTATTGTAAATAAAGAAAAGGAAGTAAAATATAGAAAGAAAGAAAGAAAGAGAGTAGGGTGAAAAATTGTGAGAGGGAGTGAGCCTGCGAAAGCGATAACGCTAATATGTTTCAATTGACTGGGACAGAATAATACACTGACTGTCCCTGGTCAGATGGGTAAAATCCCATTAATGGGGCCACCTGTTGGCCGAGAGTGGTGACCTGATTAATGATTAAGGATGGAATCCTGGTGGCTTGACAGTTCATGACATAGAACACTCCACTTTGGTTCTTACGTAGGCAAGCAAAGGCGGTTGGGGAGTTCACTCCTCGATAAATCGGCTAGTAAAGTCAAGTCCTACCAACTATATGATTGTCCCTACCATATTGTCTATATGGAAAACTCCAAACGCTTTATATCAAATATATCATGGAAGACTGCGGATGTTAATCTCCTGGGTATGACGTTAAACTGCATTTAATTGTGAACTTCCAATTCTGGAACTCTGGGGAGTGTGGAGTACCCTTTCATCGCCATTACTTCCATATCCACTCTGACCCGGAGTGGTAGTCCCTGTTAGGATCCTATCTATGAGTTAAATAGAAAAAAATGTGTTAACAAAAATGTGTTTAAAAATTGAGTTCAAAAGATGAAGTTGAATAATAGTGTAATTTCTATATTACAAATATTATAAAATAAATAAGCTAAACTTCTGAAAATAATATGTTACTTATTCAAAACCATTTTTTTTTAGATACTATAAGTTATATTCATGGTTTGGACCTGTACACGAGTCGAATTGATACTGTTCTGGATATGATTCTAAATATATGGCACAATCGATTTTCTCCCCATAGTAGTTTACTACCGACGAAACATTGTTTCTTAATTGATGGGCGTACTATCAATTATGTACAGTTAGTGTATAGAAATTATTTGAATTCGAAATAACAGATAACTGTTAACAACGGTTAACAATAGAAATTTTGATTGACGATTCTTAACACTTCTGTGACCCCCCTTCACTATCTTAAAAATAATTCATGGGAAATGTTTGTTTGTTTGTTTGGTTGGTTGGTTTTATAGTATGTCAACCCTTGATAAACAATATTTTCCATTCGATAAATTATTTTCTCTTCTTTAAAAAAAAATAATGTCCTGACTTTTTTCAATGTTGGGTTACACAAGTTGAACTTCAACATTAAACATATGAAAATAAGCACTGTCGGCGGGTCTTAGAATATGCTGACTGTATCCCCTACATAGGGGTTGGATATCCTCCCAGGAGCATCCTGGTTATGACACTAAACTATATCAGTTAATGATTATGGTGTAATAGTTATATCATGGAATCCTGGTTGCTTGACAGTTCATGACATGGAACACTCCACTTTGGTTCTTACGTAGGCAAGCAAAGGCGGTTGCGGAGTCCCATAGCAGTGATAGGTCTAGCAGTCGTCAATGCAAAGATTGAGAGAGAGAGAGAGAGAGAGAGAGAGAGAGAGAGAGAGGGGGGAGGGAGGGAGGGAGGGAGGGAGACAGAGACAGAACAGGTGTGTGTGAGAGAGAGAGAGAGAGAGAGGAGAGAGAGAGAGAGAGAGAGAGAGAGAGAGAGCAGCCAGAACCAAAGTTCAATAAAATCCACACCCTATTTTTGTCTGATTAAAAACACTTTTTGCCCCTGATTTTCTATAAGACAAGCTGAATGAAAATATAAGGAATGTATAAATCAATGATATATTGAAAAAAAAAACAAATTAATGAAGGATAAGGAATGATAAAAATGAAAAACTTAAAAACAATAAAGAAGCTAAAACAAATATATTTTAAAAAAAATTATTATATATCAATGATTGGAAGGTAATTACAATGCATATAAAATAAAAACAAAAATATGTTTTTAGTCTTATCGATTTCAAAGTAAACTTTATCTTCATAGATGGTTTTCAGAAATTAAAAAATTATATTCATCAATAACCATCAAGAATGAATAAAACAAAATGTCTTCCACACAAAACCAACCAACCAACCAACCAACCAACCAACCAATATTATATTTTTAACGAAAGTAACATAATTTATTAGTTGACTATGATGAAATGAATAAATACACTTTGCATATTTTAAGATATTCCAAAATGAAGCCATGGAAATTCAACACTACACCAGGATTTTATCCGGACGAGTTAATATCCAACATTTTGGTGAATTTTAACAGGTTTATCAAAATCTTCTCTTGTATTACCGATCATTTTTAATGTCTTGCTGAATATTCACACTGTCTGAAAATTACACCAACAGAAATTTAAGAAAACAGAAAGACAAATTCATTTTCGTATATTTACTATTATATATATTTATATTATAATGAAGATTTAGTTTCTGTTTGTCTGTAAAAATGTCACTGCTTACGTGACAATGCCCTCAGGAATTACGTAAGTGTACCAATGTGCATCTAATCTATAGTCAACATCATTAATACATAGAATCGAATAAATTATTAACAAAATCGAACCAATGAAGTTAGTGAAAATTATTTATGCTAATTTCAAGTATTAACGTAGTGGGCCTTCGTTCTTATGCAAGGGCCCATTTCTATGTGAGCGAACACGACCCTTAAATTAAGATATCGTGCAACTCTTGTCAACAATATTTATTATGGCAGTGATAGGTCTAGCAGTCGTCAATGCAAAGATTGAGAGAGAGAGAGAGAGAGAGAGAGAGAGAGAGAGAGAGAGAGAGAGAGAGAGAGAGAGAGAGAGAGAGAGAGAGAGAGAGATGAATGGTTATAATAACAGAATCGGCATAATTAGATATAGTAAACTTTTGATTCTCCCGCCTGTCAGTTAAGTGTCAAGCTTGGAGAGAGGGAATAAATAAAAAAAGGCTGGCTGCTTCTTTTCGCGGATAACCTAACAAGTCCATGTCGTGTTTGCTTTTTCAGATCTTTTCTGGCTTTCGTCCCACCTCTTCTCCTCTTCGACAATTCGCCCCTTCTTTTATAATTACAGGTAATTAGCTGGTAATTTTCTTATGACATCATTTTAATTCCATTGTATATTGTTATTTTGTATTATATAAGTACATCGAAATTTTAACCGAATAATCCTTTTCAATGTTTTAATTCTCCCGAAAATATTCAACGTGACATTTTCTCTGGTTTGGAATTTCAACAATTTAAATAAACATTTAATTTCCTAAAATGCATTCAAGCTAGATTCTTACTTTCAAAATATTTTTCCTAAAATATTTCTTTCTTTCTTTTTCAGTTACAATCTATTTTTACCAAAACTGATTCTTTTGCAACGCTTAATTATCAAAGACTCCCATTATGAAATATCAAGAACTTAAACCATAGAATATCTTTTCAAAATGACTTGTTTTGGCATTAAATGACCCGAAAATGGTTGATATGCCGTAAAACGAACTAGCCAAACAAAACAAACCTTTCTTTTTGGTCAGTAGCTATTCACCCGTGTCTCTCTCTCTCTCTCTCTCTCTCTCTCTCTCTCTCTCTCTCTCTCTATATATCTATCTTATATATATATATATATATATATATATATATATATATAAGGCAGTTGTGTAAAGTATGTATGTCCGAGGGAAACTACGAAAAGAAAGCAATTAATGACAAAGTAAATATGTATACACATTCACTATCCCCAGAGCTTGCTTTTTGTGCAAAAATAATGAAGATTTTATCTATTTCTTGGAGATATTTTAAAACCAGGATTAAATATAAACAAATCAATTAAGTAAGACGAAAACAATCAATGGATATGCGAGACTAACTTTTTATTATCCCCCCTTTACCCAGGTGACGACGGGTAGCCACTTCTAGTTATCTTTAAAACAACAAAGAAACGATTGCAATAGCATTCTGCTTTCGTTGCTTCGTAGTTAGAAAGAGGTGAAAGAGCCATGTTGACAGGTGATATTTCTTCTGTAAATTCCCATTGAAGCATTTCACCTAAGGTAAAATAAGGAATCAACAACTAACAGATTTAAAATACAACACGGAATTGGCAATATTTCAAAGACATCTCCAAGATTTATCTAACCTCATACCAATGTACACTTTTATGTGAAACCAATATATATATATATATATATATATATATATATATATATATATATATATATATATATAGTTTTTTTCCGTAGTTAGGGTCTTTCCATGTGTGGTTTAACCAAGCTGATGCAGGTAGACCATAAGGAGAGCTCAATGTACCTAATACCAGTGAGTAAAAGGACAGAGCAAGATATTTAGTAAATGAAGAAAAACTCTAAACTTGCTTCATTACAATAATTTATTTCAACCGTATTAATACGGCATCTTCAGGTAATCACAAGAACATGACTCTTGTGATTACCTGAAGATGCCGTATTAATACGGTTGAAATAAATTATTGTAATGAAGCAAGTTTAGAGTTTTTCTTCATTTACTAAATATATATATATATATATATATATATATATATATATATATATATATATAGAGAGAGAGAGAGAGAGAGGTAGCGTGGGCTAGTAGTTAGAGTCATGGAAACTGGACTCATCGATTGGAGTTCAATTCCAAGACGAAGCTGTTGGCATTTCAAATTTCACTTGGGAAAGGTATGAATCCATATATTCTCCATCCAGCTATGGGTTAAATAGTAGGGCAGACTGGGCCCTTCAGCCTTGGGTATGTAACCAGTCTAGGAGAGGGATAACTCTGAATTCAAAATTCCTGAGGTCGGTCGTTGATTGGGTTTGTGGCAACCTTGATGCACCAATTCTTTCCTATCGACTGTGCCAAAATGTATGGATGGTCCAACACAAACCTTCACCACTACAAACAAATCACTGTGTGGATTTTCATTGTATATACACCCATTCATCGAAATCGACGAGAGAGTCCATCATATATATATATATATATGAAATTTAACATTTTTTGAAAAAAAAAATGATGTTAATAGTTTGCTGACAGAATCTGTTTCGACCGTTTGAGCGGTCTTCATCAAGAGCAACCTATGAAGGAAAGGTCTTGATGAAGACCGCTCTATTAAAATGGTCGAAACAGATTCTGTCAGCAAACTATTAACATCATTTGTTTTTTCAAAAAATGTTAAATTTCATACTGTCGGATTAACTTCCATTTACTTCATATATATATATATATATATATATATATATATATATATATATATATATGAAAAAGAACTTGTGAACATTGAAACATATTTGTTGAGGCTTAAAGCATGTTATACAAATTCTGTGAAATGGATCCTCGTTTTTTGTATGCAGGTGCAATTGCCAGAGGGACGTAATGAAGTAAAAGATAAAGGTAAATTTTCAGTTGGGTATCAGGGTTTGCATTCTGAGATCAATCTGGCAAGGAAGCAGGTGATTGGAGTTCCTCTTTAAGAAAACAGGAAAAACGTATCAGAACGCGTGGGATGTGCATAAATATCTCTGGTTATATATGCATGTATCATTCTATTTCTTCTATCTCTCTATCTCTCTCTCTCCCCATCTCTCTCTCTCTCATTCTTTCACTATCTCAATATATCAATATATATATATATATATATATATATATATTATATATATATATATGCTCCCATACATTTTGTATGAGCTCTCTAAGGAGTGAGTTAAATTAACTTTCGTTCTCTGTGATCATAAAATATATAAACAAACCTATGTATTTAATAGTTTAAACACCAGCCCCGCTACAGCAGCTGTCAGTGGCTGAGGGGATAAAAATGCAGGCTGGCAAACAGTCTGACAGAGTTCGACCCTAGCCAAGGATAGTTGTTGTGTCTAGCCCCACTGAAGAGGCGTGAAACGCCGAAATACGTATCTGTAGATGACTTATATATATATATATATAAATGTTGTTCTGGCTCCAACGGGAGAAAATTTAATATTTTTATAAAAAGAAGAAGGTCCGCAAAATGTATTATGTTTTCAGAAAAATTTTTAAAATTCTTTTTATCTCACATATGCGACACGTGTTTCTGGTCTGTTGTTTTCTTCAGCCAACCCTCTGCACAAGTAGGATGTGACAAAAGTCAATTTATTAAATGGATTGAGGTTCAAATTTATTGTCTTCCTTCTCCGAGTTTGTTTGGCTTTATAATAAAGCGACTGCAGAGAGGTAAGACTCCCTCAATGTGGCCATCTATTGGCCGGTGGTAGCGTTCTGTGATGTTTAAAGATGAAACCCAAGTAGCTGAGCAGTCAATGACATGCAACACTCTACTTTTGCCCTTACTTAGGCTAGACTAGTGGTCAGAGAGTCCCTTTCTGATCAATCGGCAGGTCATGTCAAGCCCTAGCACCTATATTATTGTCCCAACCGTATTGCTTTCATGGCAAGCCCCAACACTTTTTATCATATATGTGCTACAAGGCGGTGGCTGAGGGTCTTAATGCCCTGGGTATGCCATTAAACTCTATCTGATGATGAAGTTCCAATTTCGGAGCTCTGGGAAATGTGGATTATCCCATCATCACCATTACTCCCAGGTCCACGGAGTGGAAGTATCTTTTTAGGGTCCCATCTGTGGGTTAAATAGAAAAAGATGAGTTTAAAAAATAAAAAAAAAATTACTCATCAAAATCGAGTTTGAGAAATGCTGAACATCCATCAAGAATGAATAAAACAAAACCTCTTTGGCATAAATATCCCAATAAGGGTTGACATGCTGTAAAATCGAACCAACAAGCTAATTTAAAGCTAATTAATGAATTTCTAGTTATATGATCAATGACCTCACGTATTTACTGGTGTTGGGTTCAAAATGTAATAATGTTAATTATACTGAGTTGGTTGGCTTAAATGTCTCCCAACATGAGTACACACATGAACAAATAACTCCGACTAAGGACGTTAAATACACAATGGATTTTAATACATGGAGCACGTGGAGAAGCATTTACACGAGATACAAAAGAAACAACATGGTAGATATATGAGTAACACATATATGAGACAAGATACAAAATGGAAGTATAACAGAGATACAAAAATGTACATATAAAAGATATGAAGAGTCTATAAGTCAAAGTCACTTACTACGTAGTGTCGGGGGGGATGAAACTCCCCACACGAGAAAGGTGTAGACCAAAGTGTCTAACCCATGTGTGTTCGTGAAGTTTTGGAGAAGAAAGAGAATTCGAATCTGGCGCCCTAATGATTAAATAGTCAGTGACGCCCTGGTGGTCCATACCAGAAACACAAGGGAAGATAACTCTTCCAGCGAATATATATATATATATATATATATATATATATATATATATATATATATAAGGTTTGTCATAAAAGTATAGCGATTGAAGCTGTATTTACCAAGATAGAAAAGGACAATGAATGGAATGTTAATTTTTTTTAGAATACAAGGTGTGTCTTAAAAGTTCCGGGTTTGAAGCTGTATTTACCAAGATAGAAATGAACAATGAATGGACGGTTATTTTTTCCGAATACAAGGTGTGTCAAAAAGGTAAAAACTTTTCTGATATACCTTGTAATATATATATATATATATATATATATATATATATATATATATGTATGTATGTGTGTGTGTGTATGTGTGTGTGTGCGTGTGTATGCGTGCTTAAACGCTGTACATTTGTGATGAACTCTTTCTCTTTACAATCTATATCTTTGTAAAGGCTTGTAAAAGGAACGTATTTCAGTTAACAAATGTATAAGCAAATTAAACCCAAATAAACATTGAAGATATTCCTCTTATTCACCTGAGATTGCGTCAGTCCTCGGAATTGCAGTCCCGAAAATATTTCCTTTAATATTAAGTCGAAAGGTTTTGACGCCATAAAACCTCAGAAATTAGCATTTCCCAGACTTTTATCAAGATAAACTTTCCATCCAAACTCAAACTACCTTGATGAGATTCAAAGTGAATCTCAAATTTTTATCTAGCTTTTCAATTCTTCCTCGCATTTAAAAGACGTCAATGAGGTCAAAATGTGTTGACAATAACAACAAATGCCTCTCCTCCGCGTGTTTAAAATCTTCGTAGAATTTCGGATGAAACATTACGAGGTGAAAATGCAACTTCAAATATGTAAATAGTATAACAATCTTGATTAATCTTTACATTTACTTCCTTTCGTTTTTTTTTTGTATATATGATGATTTACTTATTACAAAGGGATTTGAAGTCGTGTCACCGTGTCTAATTTCCTAAGACGATAGCCATTACATCAGAAACCATATGTATATGTATATAGTTATTTACTAAGCTTAGCTTAGATGCGGCACAAGTTTTGCAGGTCATGGACTGCTCATCCACCAAGACTCCGTCCTTAAGCATCACGGGTCGCCACCCACGGCCAACCCTTGGCCCCATGGGGGGGTCTTACCCCTCTGCAGAGGTGCAGTCGGTGCATTCTAATGCCGCAGCCGTCAGGGCAGTACAACGTTTGATATGTTTACATAAGAACTATTGCTAAATAGTTCAATATGTAAAAAATATTATAATCATGATTTAATTATCTCTCTAACTCTTTTTCTTTCTTTCTCTCTTTTCATTATGTTCGATTGAAACAGATATTGCTCGCGCTTACTCAGCCCGCTCCCTACATTTTCTTTCTTTCTTTCTTTCTTTCTTATTATATTTTTTCTTCCTTTTATTTCTTCAAGATAAAAAGGAATGGTCCATAGTTTAGCTTAGGTGACAAGACCGTGAAGAAATAAGAATCCGGTGGATAAGCAACACCATATAATCAGGGTTTCTTCCATAAATTCTTTCTTTCTTATATTTTTTCAGTGTAGCATGTCCTTTTTCTTCCCTTTCTTCCTTTATAATAAAACATGAAATGGTCCATTATTTAGCTGATGTGACGACACTCATAAAAAAAAAATTACGCGGAATAAGCAACACCAGATAACCAGAATGTACATTTTTGCATTCCATCTTGGACGATTTGGACAGTCTCATTTTTAACCAGAGGGTGTTGCAAGTGGATAACGGTCGTACTTTTAAGGAACACGGGTATCAATACATAGTTGTTTTTTGTTTATACTTATTTTCAATCTCCTGCTGAAACATTACAATGTGAAATTGCAAACGGTTTTCGCTTGTAAATTTGCAACTGCAGTATCAACGCCTGCGTTGGCTTGTCCATGTCAGGAGGATGGACAAATGCCGCATCCCTAAAGACCTACTGTACGGTGAACTAGTGGAGGACACCCGACCGACTGGGAGATCACGCCTACGCTTCAAAGATGTCTGCAAGAGAGGTATGAAGACATGCCACATCGACATAAGCACATGGGAGGCTTGTGCCGAAGGCCGTGTGACCTGGCGCCTCCTCGTCAAAAAAGGAACGAAAGGAGTGTGTGTGGTGTGTGTGTGTGTGTGTGAGAGAGAGAGAGAGAGAGAGAGAGAGAGAGAGAGAGGGGGGGGAGGAAAGAAGCCGCCACGGAAAAGAGAGCTAAAAGGAAGGAGAAACATATATATATATATATATATATATATATATATATATATATATATATATATATCATGTACTTTTATGCCCATTATTTATAGTTTTAAGACTCGCTTCCGAGGAGACTTGAACTTACACCCAATATCTCTAGATCTCGGCTTTTATAAACGTTGACAACCATTTCAGCCATTGAAGTCTTGATAATAAGTTGAAGAAATCAAAATCTATAACCATCTCATTGACATTCCTTAAAATTCCTCATGCTGCTCTTGTAAGTAAATCTAGTAATAAAATAATTATGATTGTAATAAAATAATTATATATAATAACATAATTATAGTGAAAAACGTTAATCTCAAAAGCAGCGATAATATGATAAAGAAAACGAACAATAATAATAATAATAATAATAATAATAATAATAATAATACGGTTAATCATATAATAAGCAAATGCAGCCAACTAGCCCAACAAGAGTAAAAGACCAGGCACGACTGAGAGGGAAAGGTGATCCACTGGGAATTGTGCAAGAAATCCAATTTTCACCCTACTAAATGGTATATGCACATACCAGAATCTGTCCTAGAGAATGAGACGAATAAAATTCTCTGGGACTTTGAGATAAAATACGGATAACCAAATACCGGCTAGGAGACCAGACCGAGTATTAATTAACAAGAAACGTGTCATCTCGTGGATTTTGCCGTTCTGGCGGATCACAGTGGGAAGGTGAAAGAAAAAGAAAATATAGACAAATTCTTAGAGAACTTAGAAAACAGTTGAAAATGAAGGTAAATATCGTACCAATTGTAATTAATGGCCTTGGAACGGTCCCCAAAGCTCTAGAAAAGAATTTGGGTGAATTGGAAATCCGAGGGCGAATCGAGACCATTGAAACTACAGCATTGTTAAGATCGGCTAGAATACATAGGAGACTTGCTGTCGCTAAACCTTCAGTGAATCATTGGTGAAGGCGGGTGTTAAGAACTCAAATGGAGGAAAATAATAATGATAATGAAAAATTAACAAATATTTGTAGGGAAATTTGGGACCATATTACCTTTAGGCACCCCTTTTTGATCTTGATTAAGAAAGGACATGTTTTTCATTTACATCGTCAATATCCGGTTGTTTGTTAGGGGTTAGGGTTAGGGGCTAGGGTTAGGGGTTTGTTTCATTAAAAAAATATAAAAATCGTCTGTTAAAACAACCAGATATTGACGGTTTAAATGAAAAACATGTCCTTTCTTAATCGAGATCAAAAAGGGGTGCCTATAGGTCATATGATCCAAAGTTTTTAATGAAATAAGAATGAAAATGTTTAATCTAAAATTAGACGATAAGTTGGAGGAGCAAAATTTGTCATAAAATGATAATAATGAAAAAAAAGACCCCAAAAAACAAAATAAAAAACACCAAAAACAAAGAACAAATACAAACCGTAATTTAAAAATAATGTAACAACACGATAATTTATTCACCTTAATTTGAATGCTACTGATAATTTGATTTGTTTGGTTTGTTTGTTTTGTTTTACGGCATATCAACCTCAGTGGGACATTTAATGCCGATAAAGTTTTGAAATAAATCAATTTTTAATGGATAATACAATTTTTTTATAAATACATTTTTCTATGTAACTCATAGATGGGACCCTATCAAGTACTACCACTCCGGGTCAGAGTGGACCAGGGAGCAATGGTGATGAAGGGGTGCTCCACATTCCCCAAACCTCCAAAACTGGAACCTCACCATCAGATAGAGTTTAACGTCATTCCCAGGACATGTAGACCCGCAGCCACCGCCTTCAAGCACCCATATGATAAAAAGGGTTGGGGCTTGACCTAAGGGCAATAGGGTTGCGAAAATCATATAGGTGCTAGGCCTTGACGTGACCAGCCGCTTGATCGGAGGGGGCCTCTCCGACCGCTCGTCTAGCCCAAGAAAGGGCCAAAGTGGAGTATTGCATGTCATGAACTGCTCATCCACCTGGGCTCTATCCTTTAGCATCACAGGTCGCCACCCACGGCCAACCGGTGGCCCCATTGGGGGAGTCTTACCCCTCTGCAGAGGTGCAGTCGGTGCATTCTAACGCCCCAGCCGACAGGGCGGTGATAATTTGAGTATAACTCCTCCGTATTAAGACGCATGGCATAAGGTCTAAGACTCCAGAACCATTAAGATATCACCATGAATACCAGCTCAGAAGGAAGTAAAAGAATGGTAAGTGTAATATTAAAAAGAATTCACATTCTTTACGACTAATTTGTTTCATACATTTATTCTATTTCATTGTTATTTTTTTATCATTTCAGTTTACAGTTCTCTCGAGCATCAAATTTATCAAAGAAAAGAAACTACCGTATTTGACGGAATATAAGACGGGCATATAAGACGCTCCCTTATCTCAGCAATTCAGATTCAGGAAAAAAAAAAGTTTTTAGTGTATTTAAGCATATATTGTTGAAAACAGTCTAGCGGTGCATTACCAAGCAGAAACATAGCTGTATAAAAGCAATTTGGCAGTACAGGCAAACAATAAGCATAACAAGACATCTCAATAGCCGGAAATAATAATAACATTAGCCTAGGCCTACGGAAGGTCTCAAACTTCACCTACGATGTATAAGTTTTTGAGACAACATTTTGTTGGTTTATATACGTCTTTGTTGGACAGCCTACTCTGGCGTGCCCATGTGATGGCTTCCACAGAAGAACGTCACTTATGAATTCATCCTTGCTTCTCCAGCAGTGCCCAGTGTGTCTTGTTCGCTCACACGGATGCCTTGCGTGGTATGGGGCAGGTGGCGTACAGCTGTTTTCTCGTGGGGTGTTATTTCCACGTCTTGTTTAAGATTGAGCGCAGCATTCCTGTTCAGCTCCCATCTAGCTTATTCTCCATGCACTTCGTTAGGGTCCAAGTAGTGCAGCCGTACAGAAGCACTGATACAACAACGGCTTGGAAGAATTTTCGCTTTACCTTGTCAATGAGACCGGGTTTCCATATCACGAACAGTCTGTTTAAAGCAGGCCATGTCTTTCCTATGCGAGCATTAACGTCGCTTTCTGTTGATGAGATATTGCTACCTAGATACGAGAATTCATAAAATAATAGTGCAAATGGTTCCTCATTAAATTCACAAAAATAAATATAATTTATTTTGTGTGTATTTAATATTTTTCACAGTGACTCACTTTAAATCGATGTGTTTACTCATATCCTTCAACTTTAGTTCATTCGATAATTTCTGTTTTCCTAATTTCAGCAGATTTGTTGGCCGATTTTGGCTAAATTTATTTGACCAATGTATTTCATACATCAAATGAATAGATCATCATCGACTTCCTGTTAACATTTTCGAGAATGGGAATTGATCTTTAACCCTTGACCCTTGACCATTTAAGGGTTGATGTGTTGTCAAACTGCAAACCATTAGAGAATAATTTTACCTCTTTCATTTCACTAAAACAAATTTAGGCTTCGAATACAAAAAACGTGTTGACAGAATATCATTTCAGACTAATATTTCAAGATTTAGATTTACAGTAAAAAAAAACCAACAAAACAAAACAAAACAAAAAATAAATAAACTTTTACTGTAGCCGCTATCAAGTACTGCCTAGAATTAAAAAGACAAAAAAATCAAGAAACCTTTACTAAAAACCATTAACAAGTACTGCCTAGAATAAAAAAGTAAAGAAAATCAAGCAACCTTTACGAAAACAATTAAGAAGAACTGCCTAGAATTAAAAAGACAAAAAAAATCAAGAAACCTTTACTAAAACCACTAAGAAGTACTGCCTAGAATTAAAAAAATACAAAAATAATCAAGCAACCTTTACTAAAACAATTAAGAAGTACCATTAAGAAGTACTGCCTAGAATTAAAAAGTAAAAAAAATCAAGCAACCTTTACTAAAACCATTAAGAAGTGTTGCCTAGAATTAAAAAGACAAAATAATCAACCAACCTTTACTCAAATCATTAAGAAGTACTGCCTAGAATTAAAAAGTAAAAAAAATCAAGCAATCTTTACTAAAACCATTAAGAAGTGTTGCCTAGAATTAAAAAGACAAAGAATCAAGCAACTTTTACTGTAACCACTAAGAAGTACCGCCAGGAGTTAAAAAGACAAAATAAAGCACCTTTTACTCTAACTACTAAGGAGTACTGCCAAGAATTTTAAAAAAGAAGGTATAATAAATAAATAAATAAAACATCAATCTAGAAACATTAAACTCTTAGATTAACGGACACCCTGGAGACCGAGAATTCATCAACGACAACAATGTCCCAGTCTACAATGTATCTATTAAACGATGGGTTTTATGTCACTTCGTTACTTCCTTTTACTAAAGAAAAAGTTAATTGCTTATGATGAACGATGAATCAGTGATTTTGACGTCCGAAATTCTAATTTCACGAAAAGATATTCAAAAAAAAAAGTTGTGATCATATAATGCGAATCATAAATTATTGAAACAGTTCCTTTATGCAAATAAAAAGGCACAGGGGTCATTCGAAAAGAGTTATTAAGTTGTATTCCTATCAGTTTACAGCGTCAAAGATACTAACTCGTTAGCTGAATGTTATAACCTCACTTGCTAAGGTTATGTCTACGAGATGAATATCCATGAATATTCATCAAAAAAGATATTTATTAAAAAAATTGATTAAAATTATTATCAAAGTTTCTAATCAGGGAGCAGACAATGGAAACAAAGTGGCGAACTTTACACGGAAATGACAGACGATCTTTTTGTTCTTCATCAGAATTACAAATTGACACGCCTAGCGTCACGAATAAATATATTAGCCAATTTGTAAAGTCCTTTATTAAAAGTATTGATAACCTAATCGATACTTTCTACAACTTATATGACTATAATTAATCTTTTAAATATCTTTGGAATAATTTTTACTATTATTCATATACGAACCATATCCCCAATGAAAACGACAAGATTATTTAGTTGTAGTATCTGTGCAATTTGCCTTTCATCAAAATGTCCGTCTCAGCCACTTCTGAACTGAGAGTAGTATATGTATCTAAGGAAATCTCACGTTTCTTTAAAAACATATAAGATATGTCATATATGAAAAACGTCACCAGTCGGACCACCCATTGAACTCTGGTAGATTCTTGTGATCAGGTAAAAAGTGGGTTTACAAACTGAATTAAACTAAAATAATAAATACGACAGGAGAATGTGAAAAATGAACATTAAAATTATTTTGTAATATTCCTAAGAAAGAGGACGTTAGGCCTTATTGAATTTAAATTGACCTGATTCTTGGAATTTTAATCTCCCTCTCACACTCTCAAATTTTTCTCTTTACACTCACATAGAAACTAACATGTACAAGAAGCAGTTAATTAAGATATATATAGAGAGGAAGAAAGTGCCAGGCCGAATGAGAATATATATATATATATATATATATATATATATATATGGAGACTGAGAGAGAAAGATAGACAGATAGATAGATAGATAGACAGAGAGAACATAGACATAGAGTGTGAGAAATAAATCTAGATGGAGTGAGTAGATATGCACAAAGAACAATGCAACTCCTCTGAGCTGCCCAATTGTATGCATGACAACTAACAGCGTTGACAAATGCAATTGTCTGCTGAATTACGATTCAATCTTATTCGCAAAATCAATACAAACCATGTAACAATGTCTGTTCTCTTGAACCATGACAATACAACGACAGAAAGAAAAATTGCAACACCCTCAAAGACAATACCAATTTTGACTAAGAAACACTCGAAATACAGTTGATACATTCCTTATTTTGTAACCTTTGCATGAATAACACTATAATATATTTATAAAGTTGACTGGCGATATTAAATTAACTACTTAAGAATAATTAGGACGGTTTATTAAAAGTTAAAGTTAATATTTGTAATGAAGTGTAAAATAAGAAAAATAAAATAAAAGTATTTTTGTATATAATCATGGACCATATCATCTTTAGGCACCCCTTTTGCTTTGCTGATTCATAAGTACATTTTTCATTTACACCGTCAACATCCGGTTGTTTGTTAACAGACGATTTTTAGAAGTGTTTTTTTTTAATTATAAAACAAACACCTAACCTTAACCCCTAACCCTAACCCTAACCCATAACCCTAACCCCTAACAAAAACCCGGATGTTGACTGTAAATGAAATGTACTTATGAATCAGAAAAGCAAAAGGGGTGCCTAAAGCTCATATGGTCCATAATCATTAATAAGCGTTCGTAGTTATTGCTTTGTTGACCCGTTGATAGGATTGGTTAATTTGATCATAGTCAGACACAGCCGAATGGAAAAAACACAAAACCAGCTCTGCTTCAACAACGTGGGAACAGGAAGTTCGAACGAGTAAGTTCATCACCCTATAAGTGGCCCGCATCACAACACACATCTATAAGACGACATTCAGTCCCGTGACAAGCATAATGTTGAGAAGTTCCAGTATATAAGGTGTGTGCTAGATCCTCACCCATACTTATAGACTAGACAAGATCATGTGATCTATTTCTTGGCCAATCACTGGCAGTACTCTGACTGATACAATACTTAACCGACCCTACTGGTCATAATTACTACAGCGTTCTTTGATGACTGATATAGGATTAAATCACTGGACCTTTACCAATACGCAGGATAGGACTTATACGATCACCAAAGGATTCCATAACATAGGAATTTCTTTAAGCCCTTTTCAACATGCCAAGGATGGCATTTAAAAACTTTACACATAAGACTATATTTGCACAGAGCATAGTACCAAACATGTGTTTCAACATTTGAGGATGTCTCATTTGTTCGTTTTCCAAGTCATCTTGTGGCGGTTGATTTATTTGACGAAATCAACATAAGTTTTTTTTTATAACTTTAAATATACTATAAGGTTAATATATTACAAAAATGTGTTCTAAAAATATTGCAGGATATATTTCACTCTGATTCCTTTATATATATATATATATATATATATATATATATATATATATATATAGTTATCCACAGACAGGTGTTTCGACTTATCAAGTCTCTTCAGTGTGGCTAGACATTTTGTGGGCTACCTCATCAACAGATCGATTCAGCATCAGTCGGAGAGCTTAAACGCTCGGCCATTGTCACCCACAGAATGCAAAGGGGATTTTTAACTGTTTTAATACACGCATCTCTATGTCCGCAATAAAGTGCTCCATCCCTTTTATAGGAGAGCGTTGCGTTTACGCGTTAGTTGTCGGTCATCAGCACATACACACACACAAACCCATATAGGCAAGGCACACACACACACACACACACATATGGAAAACAAATAAAAGCAATATGTATGTATACATATAAATACACATACACACAATATATATAATTTATTTTTAAAAAAATCTAGCAGAATCTATAATTATATTTTTTGATAAAAATTAGGTTTATTCTAACCTTTTCTAAATCACACACACACACACACACACACACAAACGCATATGAGCAAGGCACTCACACAAACAAAATACGCACAGACATAACAAACACACACACACATGGTCAAGGCACACACACACACACGCACTCAAACAAATAACTCACACAAATATCCAAGAAACACACACACACACACATGGCAAACAATTAAAGGCATATATATATATATATATATATATATATATATATATATATATTTATATATGAAATTTAAAATCAACTGGGTCTTGAGAACATACAGACACTCACACGAACGCGCACACGCACATGCACACAAACACACAGAGGCAAGATACCCTACAGACAAACAGGTGTAATGTGATAGGCATGGAAATTACACACACAGACACACAGCGTACGCGGAAATAAACAAACAGGCTACTGCTTAATAATAAAACAAAAAGGGTAGGAGAGTTAATCCAACGGAAAGATCTCACACTTTTCTTAGGTGCGAAAGTCCGATCTTGTAAAGCACATGCACTTAGAAATTTGAACATTGTAATGTCTTTGGTACAATTCCGTGCCATGCAAGAACATTTGTGGGATATTTTAGGCTGCAAATTTCAAACAGTTACAAAACCCACACAGACACTCCAGGAAAAATGGCACCATATTTCCCAGATGCAAATCAGAAGATTAACACGCACTTTGAATATCTGTTTGTAATACATAATTCTTGCGAATTATGCAAATACTAAATAGACTCATATTCTCCAAATCAGAGAATGTACGAGTATTTCTTGATAATTGTGATTATGTGCAATATACCGATAATTGTAAGCTCTGTCGGCTGGGGCTTTAGAATAAATGGCTGATTCGTTGGTTGGGTTTTACGGCATGTCAACCTACTGGGTCATTTTATGTTGGAGATGTTTTTATTTTATTCATTCTTGATGGGCACTTAATTAGTTTTAAACGTTTTTTTTCTATTTAACAGGTACTCCTACATGTCCTGGGAATGACGTTAAACTCTATCTGATGGTGAAGTTCCAGTTTTGGAGGTCTGGGGAATGTGGAGCACCCCTTCATCACCATTGCTCCCTGGTCCACTCTGACCCGGAGTGGTAGTACCTGTTAGGGTCCCATCTATGGGTTAAATAGAAAAATGCGTTCATAAAAAAATTGTATTATCCATTAAGAATTGATTTATTTCAAAACTTTATCGGCATTAAATGACCCACTGAGGTTGATATGCCGTAAAACAAAACCAACCAAACAAACCAAATTAACAGGTACTCACAATCCGAGTCATAGTGGACCTGGGAGTAATGGTTATGATGTTGTACTCCACATTACCCAGATCTCCAGAGCTGGAACATCATTCTGAATTTAACGTCATACCCAGGACACTATGACCTGCAGCCACCACCTTCTAGCACATATATGATAAAAAGGGTTGGGACTTGCTATAAGGGCAATAGGTTTGGGAAAATCATATCGGTGCTAGGGCTTGACGTGACCAGCCGATTGATCGAGGGTTTAAAATTTAGCGACTTCCCTCTGCAGTGGGCCACGTGTTCTTCGTGGGTGTCGAACCGTGATTCTTAAGGATGGAATCCTTGTGGCTGATAATTCCATGACATGCAACACTGTACTTTACCCTTACTTAGGCTAGACGGGCGGTCGAAGAGACCCCTCCGATCAATTGGCAGGTGACATCAAGCCCTAGTATCTATATGATTGCCCCAACCCTACTGCCCTAATTAGAAGCCCCTTTTGTATCATATGTACTAGAAGGCGGTGGCTGAGGGGCTTAATGTTCTAGGTATGACGCTAAAATCTGTCTGATGGTGAAGTTCCAGTTCTAGAGCTCTGTGCAATGTGGAGTACCCCTTCATCACCATTACTACCATGTCCACTCTGAACCGGAGTAGTAGTACTTGTTAGGGTCCCATATTTGGGTTAAATAGAAAAAAATGTGTTTAGATAAAATTGTGTTTTTAAAAATTGAGTACCCATTAAGAATGAATAAAACAACCGTCTTCGGCATAAAATAATCCAATGGGTTTGACATGCCGTAAAACCTAACAAACCACAGTCCACTAGTCCAGCTAGTGATTCAACATAGTCTATATAGTATATAGATTTGTTCTGCCCGCCACCCCTTTATTCAAGAAAATCAAGCATTATGCGGCGCAGTAATCTGCTGTTTTTGATTGTCACTAATTCTTCGTACCGGGATGTTAGGATTTAGATTAGAAAAATAAAACCGAGCTTTGTCCAGACAAAGTAGTACAACGAAGTTAAACTGAAAATTTCCCATTACCTGTATATACACCAGATTGCTAACTCATACAACACACGTCCAAAAGTATAGTTATGCACTTGCCTTTGCTGTCCACTTGAGACATGATAAAATTACGACAGCAATATAATTTAGTCATGCTTTAATGAAACTATTTGATACTTAATTGTGTGGTACTTGAGCGATATATATATATATATATATATATATATATATATATATATATATATATATATATATATATATATATATATACGGGTGTGTGTATATTGTGTTTGTGTTTGTGTGTGAGTCGATTTTGTAGTTTACTTATTGCTTAGGATGTTGGAGGTATTAGCATTCCTTGAAGTAATTTTGGTATTTCTCAAAATTGATATTTAAAACAGACTTGTTTTCTTACACTGAACTTGGGCATTGGATGCAATGCCAAGTTAAAGCTAAATAGAAATAAAAGTATATATATATCATCATCATCATCATCCTCATCATCATCATGTCGCGCAAGTAGCATAGATATCCATGATCTCTCGCCAACCTTTATATTCATTGCCCCTGGGAGCTCTTCTGCATCCAGCATCCTCACGTCCTATATATATATATATATATATATATATATATATATATATATATTGCATGCAAAGTAAGATACATTGAAAATGAGAAAAGACTAAAATGAATATATACGAACATATATGATATACGTAATCAGAAGACAATCTTTATAACTACTTGAAATTACGAATTAATTAACATGTTGAAATATATATATATATATATATTAATATATATATATATATATATATATATATATAGTTGAAAATTGATGGTAAAATGAATGAATGGAGGAAATAAAAATGAATGAAATGATGGGGATAAATGAAAAATCCTTTCCAAGGTATCCCTCTCAAAAGTATTAAAACACTTTTTGAGAGTGGGGTCCCTGATATAAAGTTTTTCTCATCTATTATTAGACTCCTTTGAAGCATCAAGTTAATATAATTATTCTATAAGTTATTAGAGAAGATAAAATTCGTCTTTTACCTTTGCAATATCTGTTGAGAATGGGTTTGAATTTTTATATGCATATATATCTAATCTTGTCTGGTTAACTTCCGGTTAATATTGCTACATTGTAACTATCTTGAAGTCAAAATAAAAACGGTCAAATAGAAGAATTTATTTACTTAGGTTTTTTTCAGTTGTAAAATAAAATAAAATATATTAAATTTATTAGATAGATCGGTAAATAAATAAAAACCACGTGTGAAGGTGAGGTACCGATCTGATGAGACGAATTGGAAATCAGCACTTAACGTATCATATTCATAAAATTCCAAATTAAGAAAAATCCTAGGGGGATACAATTTGGAAAAATGATATAAGAATTTTTACGTTTCCAGTGGAATTTTCCCAGGGATTTCAGGGAATTATCTGATTTTAATAAAATTGTCAGTGTTTATTTATCAAAGAATTATCTTTATAATGCATTATTTATTTTATTTCAAAGCTTTCTCATTTTTTTCAGGTCACTTATTTTTGACCCCTCTTATGATGGGGCGTAACTTTTTTTCAAGTTGGTCTTATAGTTTTCTAATTACAGTATAAATAATAAGATAAAAGACCAAACTTATGAATAGAAACAAAAAAGAAATTTCATGGTGGCTTTTCTATGAGAAAATAATTTCCAAAAATTGAAAAATAAAATGTAAAAAATAATGAATAATTAATTTTTTGGAGATTTCTTTTTTACTCATTTCGATAATTATTTTTAAAAATTTTCGTCTCCGCTATTGATAAGTCTGGAGTATAAACAAGCTCTGAAGATGATTTTTATAAATCGAAGTATTGTTCAATATTAGCTATGAATATGATATAAAATCTTTTCACTTTAACAGCATATTTTTTTTCATATCTTTTTATCTATACTCATACCGTCGGATTCATTTCCCTTCTCTTCACTTATATAAGTATATATATATATATATATATATATATATATATATATATATATATATATATATATATATATTGACAGACGGATAGATAGATAGGTAGATAGATAGATACCAGGAATTTCCTTTCTCTTAACTTTATGACAGGAGAGAAAAAAGATTTTATAAACATTTTCATCTCCTGTCATCTATAAAACATCCATCATTTTCTTCACCCCAAGGTACATCCTGATGAATTTATTTAAACCGAAATGTTTAAACATCAATAAATAAATTCATCCTATTTTCAGAACATTTATTTTTTCAAATTTCTTAATATTGTCGGATTTATTTTCCATATTTACTCCCATATATATATATATATATATATATATATATATATATATATATATATATATATATATATATATATATATATATATATATATATATATATATATATATATATATATATATATATATATATATATATATATATATATATATATATATATATATATATATATATATATATATATAATATAGACAGACGGATAGATAGATAGATATAGATAGATAGATAGATAGATAGCAGGAACTTATATCAAAGTATAGGGTGATAGCAACTCAAATGAATTAGAAACGATTAGAAAACTATTGAGAGATGATCAAAAGGATTGGGTAGTTATGAGAAGTAGATGGACGGAGAGAATGATCAGAAGATAGAAAATGATTGATTTCAGTCTATTATTATTATTATTATTATTATTATTATTATTATTATTATATTATTATTAATCACGTGATTCCCGCCCACACCACCACTACTGTCAGACTATAATTACGAAAGTTTTTCATCAAGTGTTAAATGCTTCCTCGGCTGTTTAATGCGTCTGTTTCCTGTGGAAGTAGGGCGGCCATTTTATGGCTTTGCAATTATATAGATTTCATGGCTGATCAAACCAGGCGGGAAGAAATGTTGATCAGCCAAATAACAGGAGGAAAAGGGAAGATGATGATTGAAGACGTGGAGGAGGAGGAGGAGGGAGTGATGGAGGAAGAGAAGAAAGTTTAGAAAGAGGGGAGGAGGAAAGTATTGCAACCAGAAGATATAATAATAAATGTTGACACATTTCAATGAAGCAGTCGTCGTCAGATATACGTACGTCCGAATATAAACATTTTGTTCGGTGTTTGAAACGTTTACATTCTGTTTGTTTGTTTGGTGATTTATATTTGCATATATGTCATTATTTGTACTAGCAAATAAATGTACATTCCGGGCGCAAGTATTTAAGTTTTAATGTCATGAAATATATCAAATAAGAAAGACTAATGAAACTAAATAAGAATGTAAATAAAATGAATTGAAACAGAGGCGATATAATAAGAAATAGAACAACTTTGAAACAAACTCTTCCTTTCATTTTCCATTTATCTCGTCTTTCATTGCTAAATTTTCACAATTTAACTATTTTGTTAAATTTGGAAGTAAATAATAAAGTTACAGTAATTTCTTTTGTAAATGGATTTCTTTTATGATTTATATCTGTGATTTTTGCCCATGTTTATTAGAATAAAACCAAACAATTAGAAATCAATAACTCCAAGTACATATCTATTAAAATCATTTTTTTAAAAATTAGCCTACCCATTATCACCTTAAACCTCTATTTTGTTGTATATATAAATATAATTGCTTGTTATTAGTTTGTAGATAAGGCCAGCAGTATGTATAAGGTAAAATAGTTTTATTAAAAATTGAAGTTTAGATAAAAAATAAAATCATGTAGAATTCCCTTAATTATCTACGTCTCAGATAATTAAGGGAATTGTGACTTGAATAGTGATATAATTTTGGTTGTAGACAGACAAACACACAATCTCCATTATAATAAGACATATGACCCTTCTATTAGTTACAACACACATCTACTCTGTCGGCTGTGACTAATATATACCGACTGCACCTCTGCAGAGAGGTAAGAATCACAAATGGGGCTATCTGTTAGTCGTATGTTACAACCCGTGATGCTTAAAGATGGAATTCTGGTGACTGAGCAGTCCATGACATTCAACAATCCACTTTGGCCCTTACATAGACTAGACGGGCGCTCGTAGACCCCTTTCGATCATTCGGATGGTCACGCACCTATATGATTGTCCTAAATCTATTGCCCCAATCTTTTTTATCATATATGTGCTAGAAGGATATGGCTGAGGGGCTCAATGTCATGAGCATGGCGTTAAAATCTATCTGATGCTGAAGTTACAGTTCTGGAACTCTGGGGAGTGTGGAGTACCCCTTCATCACCATTACTTCCTGGCCCATTCTGGCGCGGAGTGGTTGTACCTGCTAGGGTCGCAACTTTGGGGTAAATAGAAAATGATGGTTTAAAAAAGTGTTTAAAAATTGTTTTAACAGAATTGAGTACCCATGAAAAGTGAATGAAATAAACTGTCCCGGCATAAAGTAACCCAACAGAAGTTGATATGCTGTAAAATCCAACCAACCAATCAACCAACCCACTCAAAAGTTAAACCCCTCCTAATTTATTGTTAAATAATGTTTATAAAATAGTACACTCTTCATAGTATAATAGTTAACGGTTATCATGTCTCTAGAAGAAGGTAAACGAAAATGAACTATCATCATGTGCGCATGCGCTGTGATAGTTGATAATATCCATTCATGGAAAATTAATAGTTTGATTCGGTAAGAAAGCAATTAGAAGTGAGTCTGCCTGAACAAAGAACAGTTTTTCTAATCTAACTCTAAACATAGAATAATGCAATGGCAAATAATTAATATCAGTCAAGATAATTGAGATAGATAATATTCGATTGAGAAGTCGACAAATTGAAGTCCAGCTCAGCATAAAGCACAGAGTATTAGTTGTCTGATACAAAAGCACACGACAACAGATAATATAAAAGGTGTAGTGAGATACGAGAACGTACCTCGTGGAGAGAAGAGGGCACGGATTTGTCTTGCGTGTAGGTCCATGATTTAGGTGAGGAATTGCCAAGATAGCAATAAATAAATAAATCGTGAGAGAGAGAGAGAGAGAGAGAGAGAGAGAGAGAGAGAGAGAGAGAGAGAGAGAGAGAGAGAGAGAGGGAATACGTGTTTACCTTTGCTGCAGAGAAAGAATGACATGCCTCCCGCGAAACTGGGCGTGACATAAAATAATTTTGCGAGAGAAGAGTAATCGATTTTTTATGATTAGCTACTCATGCTGATTGATCTGACCAACCAATCAGAAACGAGCTAAGGCAATATAAAAATTGAGTTTAAAAAAATTGTGTACCCATGACGAATGAATGAAACAAAATGTCTTCGGCATAAAATAAACCAAGAAGGGTTGACATGCCGTAAAATGCAACAAACTAAACCAATCAACACTTGTCGTTAATATTAATAAATCAACTCAAAGGCCAATTAGTAAATAAGTATCTAACTGAGTCACCCAAAATTTCTCTTAATCTATCATGGCTAAAAGTATATGGTGCTCCCAGTGAGAATCTAATTCACTTGTAATGACTTGCTAGCCAGGGTTGTTAACCATTACCACATTAGAGAAACAGCAAATTCCTATGTATTTTAATAAAATATAAATACAATTTCTTTTTTTTCTGATAATGGCTATGAGTGGGCCACTATCTTAATTGATTTTAATGGCATCTCAACCCATCTGCGGTTATTTCATGCCTAGAGGTTAGAGAACTGAGTACATTGTATATTTATATTTAGATCTTTTGTGTTGTTTCTTAAGAGTTTTTGTACACGGTCATATGGCATCAAGTATTCCTGTCTAATACAAATAATTTGCAAACAAATCTATTTTACCCATGACTGGGACCATAACAGGTACTACTAGCATTCCAGGTCAGAGTGCTACAAGGATGTGATTGAGGGTCTTAATGTCCTGGGTATGATGTTAAACTCTATCTGATGGTGAAGCTCCAATTCTGAAGCTCTGGGGAATTCATCACCATTACTCCCAGGTCCACTCTGACCCGGAGTTGAAGTACCTGTTAGGGTCTCATCTATAGGTTAAACAGAAAAAATGAGTCTAGAAAAATGTGTTTAAACAAATTGAGTACTCATCAAGAAGGAATAAAATGAAAAACATCTTGGGCATAAAATAACCCAATGGGTTGGCATGCCATAATCTAAAATGAAAGTTATTTCTTTTTTACCTTTTATAACTGAAATGCAATTGTAAAATCATCTGAATTACTTTTTGCGTCATGGATAAACTAATAATACTACTCATGTTTCTTAATCTTCTGAGCGTTATCATTTTGCAACACCCTCTGGTTAAAAATGAGACCGTCCAAAATGCCCGAGATAAAATGCAAAAATGTACATCCGGATTATCTGGTGTTGCTTACTCGCCGAATTCTTATGTCTTATGAGTATCGCCACCTCAGCTAAATAATTAACCATTCCGTTTTTATTAGAAAGAAGGAAAGGGAACAAAAAGGACATGATACACAGCAAAAATATAATAATAAAGAAAGAAAGAGAGAAAGAAAGAGAGAAGGGGAAGATAGAGAGACGGGGTGAGCCCGTGGAAACGATAACGCAGACATAATAAAAAGAAGAAAAGAAGGAGAGAGAGAGAGAGAGAGAGAGAGAGAGAGAGAGTTAAATCAAGATCATCATATTTTTTACATATTGAACTATTTGGCAATCGCACTCATGTAAACATATCAGACACTGTAATAATTAAGATATTATACTGTGGTATATCAACAGGTACTGCTAGTAAACGAGAAATAATAAAGAGTTTGTATTTTATTTTCTATTTTTCTAATGAGACACTGTCCTCTTTCATATTTGTACATTAATCTGATCTGGTTAAATTATCAGGCGAAACCGAAATTTAAATAATCACGAGAAAAAATATTCAAATGAAATTATCATTTGCAAAAAATAAATTAAGTTTGATAATAAATGCTTGAAACTATTTAGGTGATTGTATGAATTAAAAAAAAATTATAAAGCAAAATAAAAAAGGAAAATTATAAGATGAATTATTTTCATTCTTAATTTTGATGATTTCATTTCATCATTTTGTTGCTTTTAATCATAATGGTTGTTAAAATAATTAAAAAATCTATTTATGTTCGGACATGAGTAGAACTATATATATATATATATATATATATATATATATATATATATATATATATAATGGTGAATAAAATGTGCTAAGACAGAGATATTTATTCTATGTTATTTATTTTTTTATTGTTCTCATATATATATATATATATATATATATATATATATATATATATATATATATATATATATATTACAGCGCTATGTTTATGATATATATGTAATCTGCTGGATTTGCAAAATCTAGCAGTTGACAAGTCATTTTTTTTGTTAATCAATACTAGACCTGGACTTCTGGCTGGGATAAGGAGACCTGTCTTTATCAAAAAGACAAAGAGAATTTTATGCGCTTCATTCTTAGGAACAGATTCTGGTTTATGCATATACCATTTTGTTGTATGGTCAAAATTATTATTATTATTGTTATTATTATTATTATTATTGCTTGGATGGAGTAGTGTCAATTTAAAAAAAATTGAACTACATAGCCTGGGCGGGTTCATATGGAGGATAAGCTATTGCCCGTACAGCAAATTCCCCCTCTCCACACTGCCACTGTGATCCAAAGGAAATATAAGATACCAATGCAATTTGGCAACGGTAATATCGCAGGACTTGAAGGGTAATACTGGATTTCAGCATCACACCATCTTAGGTACTCCGGCTTCTGATTTGTTTTCAGGGTTTACCCCCTAGCCTTTCCTTGAAAGGCAGCAGAGGTTTTGTGTCGGACTTTTCCTTAATTGATGGGTTGCCGACCAAGGCTAAGGAGCCCCTTTTAACATATTTGCGGATTTATGCAAGTAGTAAGTAAAGTAAGTAAAGTAGTCGGGGCGGCCTAATGTCGGTATCAGCCAGACAGCGAGGGAGTCTATCCCCTTTTCAATAGCGCGAGACCAAGGATATTATTTTAACATCTGAGGTGGAGCGCCGCACCTACCATCAGCTCCTCACTTTACCGCACAGATCCCTGTGCTACTCATTCGCTGAGTTGGCGAGGGCCAGTAAATACCCCAAATTTACGACCATCGGTCGCCTGTTTAAAAGTTATTCACCAACGATTTTTTTTCTGCAAGATTCGAACATGACATTACTCAATAATTGTAAATTTTTATCCAGACTAAAAGTGATAAAAGGGTTACGGTTGCTTTTTCAAGGACTTTTTCTCTACTACTTCTGGCCGTTAACGTTGCCTAGCAACATCCTAATATGAAGGTTGAAGCCATACGAGCATCCACCACGAGATTGCCGCTAAGTCACTACTAAGTGGAACGTCTTCTTGGATATTTAGTAGAGATTTGTTGTTAACGTTGCACGCCATATTCGAGCTGGGCTATTAGTCACATGCAATAGAAATTGAATCTTGTCTGTGCATTACACCTGGTAGCAAAAGCATATTGTTTAAACAATACTACCACAGTACCATTGTATACGTTTCTACGCAGGAGGAGTCCAAGTTTAGGTCCCGACATGTATACCGAAAATGTATAATGAAAAATTGTGATATTGTGAAAATGACCTGGTATCTAATACTTAAGTATGCCTTTTGTTATCTAGATTCAGATATAATATTAATAATTCATTTATATATCTATTAATAATGGAGATTCGCTTCCGGTTTTTGTCTGTAACAAAAACTGCGTCACTGCTTACGTCCCATTACCCAACACATGATCCAATGTCATAACATAGAATAAGTATACTCAAAATGTGAGCATGCAACGTTAGACAATCCTCGTTGTTTCAATGAATAGATGCCCGGCGTTATATATTTATATATAGATTGTTTTATTTATAATATAATATTTAAAGTTATCGGAACTGTTTCCATTTCAAATTGTCTTTTTTTCTTTTTTTACTCCTTTAATAAATTTGACGATTTTACATACTTATGGTACACACTCTAAGAAATTAAATTTTCAGCTCCCATGCCATCAGGCAATATCTTTCAAAAAAATTATTTTTACATCGCCCGAAGGGCGTCATTTTATTTTGCTAGTCTAGATAATAGATTAAGATCATTTTTAATAAACTATTTCAATTTTTTAAATGCATGTCATCATGCTATTTTTAAAAAATATTAACTTTTAACTTAAATAATTAAGTCATTTTATAATTTTATAAAGAAAAACAGCTCATTCAACTCTTGCCCAAGGAAATCTAATAGATTTCAATGAATTTACCAAAATAATAATTGATTAGAATAATTTTATTTTTTTTGTCATTGTCAAAAAGAACTACAAAGGTTAAATTACAAAAATACTAATAGTACCATGTACTTGCTTGGTTACCTCATTTCAGGACTGAAGCCGCCTCTTTTAGAAGTACCTGCTACATTTTATAATATTCCAGTTTTTTAAGGGAACCTACGTGTGGCTTGGTGCTAGAAGCTGTCGTCAGACAAAACACCATGAAGGAAGACCACAGCCCTTTATCATTTTTAAGTGCTGCGAGATAATTTGCAATTGATATCCCTTCGATGTTTGGAATACGCTCACTGTATGCCCTATATAGGGTTACGATCCCTCAAAACATGGTGTCCTGGGTATGAGATTAAACTGCATCTGATGGTGAAACTCGAGTTCGTTCGTTTATTGGATGGATTTTCCGGCATGCCAACCCTTGTTGGGTTATTTTATGTCGAATACGTTTTGTTTTATTCATTCCTGGTGGGTACTCAATGTTTTAACTCAATTTTTAAAACTCATTTTTTCTATTTAACCCATAGATTGGACCCTAACAGGTACTATCACTCCGGTTCAGTGTATACCTAAGAGCAATGGTGACCAAGGGGTATTCACTCCAGAACTGGAACTTCGTTATCAGATAGAGTTTAACGTCACACCCAGCACACTAAGCCCCTCAGCAACTGCCTTCTAGCACATATATGATAAAAATGGTCATGGCTTGCTACAAGGGAAATAGAGATGGGACAATCCTATAGTTTTTAAGGCATGGTGTAACCAGCCGATTGATCGGAGGGAGTCTCTCCCCCCGCCGGTCAAATTATGATGCATGTCATGGACTGCTCAGCCACCAGGATTCTATTCTTTATCTTTTATCTTTTAATTTATTTTTTTATCATTACTACTACTACTACTACTACCTACACCACCACCACCACCATCATTATTATTATTATTATTATTATTATTATTATTACCACCACCATCAATACCACTACCACCACCACTACTATCATTATTATTATTATTATTATTATTATTATTATTATTATTATAGTTTCTAAGGCATGATGTAACCAGCCGATTGATCGGAGGGAGTCAAACCATAGTGCATGTCATGGACTGCTCAACCACCAGGATTCTATTCTTAAACAACTCGTGTGGCCACCCTCAGCCAACAGGCTTCTCAATTGGGCGGGTTCTTATCCCACTGCTGAGGTGCTGTCGGTATATTTTAAAGCCCCAGTTGACAGGTTACGCAATAACAGTAAGTGCCCTTTTGACAATTAACAATGGCACTCAGCAACAACTAACAGAGCCGAAAATTGAGAGGGGCAACCTGAAATAGTAATCTATATATCAATACTCGTGTTCCTTAAAAGTAAGATCGTTAAAATCTTGCAACGCCCTCTGGTTAAAAGTAAGACCATTCAAATCGTCCAAGATAAGATACAAAAATTTAACTCCTGATTATCTGCTGTTGCTTATCCGTCGAATTCTTATTTCGTATGAGTGTCGTTACCTCAGCTAAATAACAGACCATTATGTTTTCCTTATAAAGAAAGGGAAGAAAAAGAACATGCTGTACATATAATCTAATGAGAAAATAAAAAGAAAGAAAGGAAGAAAGAAAGACAGTAGGGAAAATAGGGAGAGGGGGCGCGGGCGTAAGCGATAACGCTAATCTGTTTCTGTCAAACACCATGAAAAGATGAAAAGAAGGAAAGAAATATATATATATATATATATATATATATATATATATATATATATATAGAGAGAGAGAGAGAGAGAGAGAGAGAGAGAGTGAAAGAGAGAGTTAAATCAAGATTATTATATTCTTATATATTGAACTATTTTAGCAATAGCTCTTAAGTAAACATATCAAACGTTGTACTAATTAGATTGTCATATTGTGGTAAATCGACAGGCCCTGCTAGTTGAAAGTAATCAAAGAGGAAACTTGGATTATGGCTTTAAAAACAGCGTAAACAATATGGAAACCGAAGGGATAAAAGGTAGCATCGTGAAACATTCATCATCAAAGATTATAATGGACCAAGAAAAGTTTTTTTTTCACTCCAAAGAATATATATTTTTTCATATATGTTACATATTTACAACGCATCCCACTTATGCGGGTTGAACTCAAGGTCCGATTAATATAAGATCACCCACGAACCGAAGCTCATGGGATGGTAGGCACAAACATACGTGAATTCCCTCGGCATTCTCCCTCAAGAAGGCGTCTCAAGCACTGGGCATTAAACCCAACCAGGCTCGTTTAAATCAAGGGGACAGGCGTTGCCTGGGAGATTGGGATCACGCCGTTAATTTCCTTACCAGTCCAGTAGCCAAAGCCACCCCTCCCCCCGAAGAGCTAGAAAACATTGTAAGAATGTTACCTATGGTATCGAATATGATGAAATAATTATTTATGTTTATTTAATGCCAAGAGGGAAGTTGATATTTTGTGTTGTTTTTTTTTAATGATTTTTTGCATATGGCCCTATTAAATACAAATAATCTTTAAAAAAGATTTATTTGACCCATATATATATTTACCAACCCCTCCGCACGAACAGGACGTGACACAAGGTCAATTTCTTAAGCGGAGTTTAACGGGTTTGAATTCAGAGATTTCCTTCTCCTTGACCGGTTGCCTAACCAAGGTTAAAGAGCCCAATCTGCCCTACTATTTACCCATAACTGGAGGGAGTAGAATTCATACCTTTCCCAAGGGTATTAGCGCTAAGTGAAATGCAATTACCATGCCCAGGATTTGAACTCGGTGTGACGAGTCCATTTCCTATGACTTTAACCATTACACCACGCGCTTCCTATTTGGTAGCCTATTAAGTACTATTTCCCCAGGTCATAGTTGCCCTGGGAGTAATTAAAATGAAAGCGTAATCCACACTCTTCCGGGGCATAACTGGAGTCTTACCGTCACTTGGAGTTTAGTGTCCTACTCAGGACACCGTTTTTTTTTGGGGGGGGGGGTACATCATTCAGGATAATCTATGCCGCGTCGACAGGGCGTAGACTTTATTATTTATTAATAATCATACGTCAAAATATACATCAGTGGGATGATTGGATAGACTAGCAATAATATGCGCCCTCCGGGCGTAAGTATCTATGTTTTAATGGAGCATCCTACGAGGATCGAATTCGCTATTCTGTAGTAATGTATCTGCAAGACTAGTTAGCTAAACATTACACCACGTTTATTTTATTATCTTTTTCTCTACTCAGGATTTGCCGGGTAATTGCTTCTTATATTACATATGGGGTAATGATAAACTATGTTCCAGCATGGATATACGTATCTTCTTTGAAAATCAGCATTCAATAATATTGGTCATAACTGGGATCGATTAGGCGTCCACCCCTAGGCGTAAGTATCTAAGTTTTAATGTAATGAAATATATATGAAATTAGAAAGACTACCGAAATTAAATAAGAATGCATATAAACATATTGCACTTATTTTAATTATATTTTAATTGGTTTCTATATAAATCATTCATAGGATTGATGTTAATACATTGGAGAATAAAACAATAATATTAAGATCAATAACACTAAGTGACGATTTATCAAACCCGCTTTTGTTAAAACCAGAATGCAAAATTAACCACACCATATATTATGTAAACCTTTATTTCTTCGTGATATATAGAACATATTGCAGGATTTTAAACGCACTAGTGACACGGGCCTTCGGGTCCGGAGTCCAGTGACTTCGGCCAATGGATCAGTGTTAATGGTGTGATCTCAGGGAGCAATCCCATCAGGCAACACCTGCCCCTTGATTTAAAAGCGCATGGATGGGTTTATTATCCAGAGCCTGAGTCGCTTTAGGGGGAATGTCGAGGGGATCCACGCATCTTTTGTGCCTGTCATCTCCTGAGCTTCGGTTCATGGGTGGCCCCTTATTAAATGGACATTTGTGTGAGACCAGCATAAGTGGGATGGACGATAAATACCAATGATAACATGGGTTCTTTTGGGGTAAATCTAACTCAGATTTTCATAGAGACATCGTTAATAAATATGATTTATTCTGTTATGTGGTTTTATAATTTTGACAACAGATTAAATACTCATTGATAAAATTCCAGAGGGTATTTTGACGTAAGCAGTGACTTAGTCTTGGTTACAGACAGACACCGAATCTCCATTATAATAAGATAGTGAATAACTTCTGGTCCCAATAGAAAAATAAAACAATAATTAATGTTTTGTATTAGTGTGAATTTCACTAGAAGGCAAATATATATTCACTGAATATATTAGCCCATTTCTATGGTTTCTTATTAATACTACCAATATTTATTATTTATTATTTAGAGAAATATATATTATTTATTATTATAATACCAATATTAATACTACCAATATTTCACTAACTCAATTTCAGCACTATTAACTTTGGCCGCAGAAAAAAGTAAAGAAAGGAAGATTAATGATTGAATTTTGCAAGTTTTTATCAAGGAATTATTTTAACACGTTTCGTATTTAGTTTAGTGGAGTTCTTATCTTATTATAATGGAGACTATGTGTCTGTCTATCTGTCTGTAAACAAAACTACATCATCACAATACCCTTAGTTATTTACATTAGAGTCTCAATGTTATTTCTCTGAATTTTTTAGATGAGGCTTGATAATTAGTATTATTTGGATTATTCGGACTATTGTCCTTATCTCTATTGTTATCTGTACAACGTTTTCGGACGATATGCCCCCCGGACTTCCTCGGGTATTTCTTGTTGGATTCGAGAACCTTCTCGAACTCAGGGACCTTCTTGTCGTAATCGAGAGGCTTCTTCCTGTAAAAAGGTAGGTGTAATCTTTTTTTGACTCACATTGATTCTGATTTTTCAATTTAAGAGGTTGACTTTTTCTAGTTTTAATCGTGGTAAAATGCCAAGACTGGTAGCATGTAGCTTGCAGGCTGGCGACTTGAAGATGCCGGTTTCAAACCGGGTCTCCATCGAAGACGATACGATGCACTAGAATCCGCTATTGGCGATGAAAGTAGTGCATCACTGACGACCACGCTGTACACATTCACAATACGTATCTTACGATGTGTACGTATTTAATTTCATTAGTCTTTCTAATTCAATATAATATTTAATTATATTCAAACTTAAATACTTGTGCCCGGAAGGCCTATTTTTTGTTGCTACTATAGATAATGCAAATACCTTTCATTTTACATTATTGTTTTTTGTTTTTTTTTTACATCAATGCATTAAAACTCAGAAAGGGTTTGCCAGCGGTCATGAAATAATGTAAGCATTATTGATAAAATATAATTTTATATGCATAATGTAAATGCATTGTTGACGATTTTATTCGGGAATAAAAGTAGGAATCAATATAAGCATTACTCCCAAATAGAGCTATAATATATATATATATATATATATATATATATATATATATATATATATATATATATATATATATATATCGTTTGCTTTGGTTTATTTGTTTATCAACATATTAACTCCTCGTGGGTTATTTAATGCCAAAATTTGATTCAATTATAGATGTTTGATAGTAATCATAACTAGTAGCAGGACCTGTGTATTTATCACAGTATGATAATTCAATTATTACAACGGTTCATGTTTACTTAAGAGCTATTGCTAAACCTTTATTTAACACTATGTAAACCTTTATTTCATAGTGATATATAAAACACATTGCAGGATTTTAAACGCACTAAAAACATGGGCTGTTTTGAAGCAAATCTAACTCATATTTTTATAGTGACATCGTTAATAAATAAGAATTATATAATGTATTTTACTATAACTAGCAAATATATGCACCCTCCGGGTGCAAGTATTTAAGTTTTGATATAATAAAATATCATATTAAATTAGAAAGGCTAATGAAACTGACTAAGAATGCAAATAAAAAGATCTGCAACAGAGGGGGTATAATCGAAAAATAGAACAACTTTGAAACTAACTATTCCATCATTTTCCATTACTCCCCTCTTTCATTGGTAAATTTTCCTAATTTAACTATTTAGTTAAAATAGGAAGTAAAGGATAATATTACAGTTATTTCTTCTTGTAAATAAATTTCTTTTAAGATTTATCCACGAGATTTTTGTTTATATTTCTTAAGATAAAACCAAACAATTAGAAATCAATAATACCAAGCACATATTTATTAAAATAAAATGTTAAATATCAATATGCAAATTAGCCTTCTCGTTCAAACTGTAAACCGCTATTTTGTTGTATATATAAATACAATTGCATATTATTAGTATGTAGATATGGTCAACAGTATTAATAATGTAAAACAATTTTTATTAATAACTGAAGGTTTAAAAAAATGAAATCATGGAGAATTTGACGTAAATAATTAAGGGAATTGTGACTCGAGTAGTAATATAGTTTCGGTTACAGACAGAAAAACACACAATCTCCATTATAATAAGATATACATTAAGTTGTCATTGATAAACTTACACGATTCCTGAGAGATGTATTGTGACGTAATCATTGATGCAGGTTTCATTAGATACAGACAGACATCGAATCACTATTGTAATAAGATATGTATTGTCAGGAATTAAAGAAGAATTGAGCTATTTACATGTATAATTTTATGTCCGTTTCAAACGTCTTCAACGCCAGGCCTGGAAAATAAGAAAATTGATCCCTCCCTCAAAATCTAATAGCAGACGACATTTAAGCACTTCTATAAAAACTCAAACCAAAAAAGTAAAAACAAAAAGAAAAGAAAAGAAAGACATTTTTGTCTCAGTATGTCTCTTCTCATTAAGATAGTCTTGTTGTTAACACCAAAACGTAATTTTATATCCAAGATGAACATTCGGTAAAAATCAAAATGGCATTTTGTAATTTCTGTTTAATTTTCGATCTTTCGTCGACACAAACAATAAAACAAACAAACAAACAAACAAAAACAAAAACAAAAAAAATAAATAAAAAATCTAATAATAATGGAGATTCGGTTTGTATTTGTCTGTAACCAAAACTATGTCACTGCTTACGTCACATTAGGTAGCACTCAGTGACTATCAACTTGACTTAATTAGTAATGGACAGCTAGACTAGTTTACTAACCTATTGGTCTCCAACTTTTATTCACGATACGACCCCCAAATATTGCTAAGAAACTGAGGCAGACCATTGGAACTTGATAATATAAAGATTGTTTGGTTTATTTGTGTAACGGGAAATCAAGAAAAAGATTAATGAAACGAGGTAAATATTTTTGAAAGAAAAAAAACTATGAAAATAAAATAAAGAAAAAACTAACATATCAATCCTAAGTAAATAATCAAGATTGGCTTATCTGCTTTTAAATTCTGCGTTCAAAAATCGTATTCTTACTTGGATTTGAGGGATCGGCTTAATTCGGTAGATCATCTGGCTAGGAATAGCAAAGTTCCGAGTTCAATACCGACCCCGCCAACTAAGCGTGCTAATCTGATATGTGCGATAAAGTGGGTTGGGTTGACGTTAGATGTACCCTCAGTACAAAAACAATTTCCTTGGTCTTGCGCTAGCGAAAAGGGGACGGCCTCCCTCGCTAATATCGAATGTAGGCCACTCAGCCGACTTTACTTACTTTTACTTGGATTTGTCATTAAAAAAACTCTCACTTAGGGGTGGGGAAATATCCTAGCATTATATCTTATAATGGGTATTCGGTGTCTGCCTGTCTGTAACCGAAACTACGTCACTCGTTGCGTCCTAATACCCCCAGGAATTGTGTAAGTTTATCAATGAATATTGGAATTATAGCCATAATTTACACATACAATAATTCTTATCTATTAAAGACTCTCTATGGGAATCTGAGTTAGATTTACCTCAAATCAGCCCCATATTATTAAGATATTTACCTCACATCCCACGTAAGCGGGTATGACACAAGGTCGTTTAAAGTGGGACCACCCACGAACCGATGCTCATGGGATGGCAAGCACAAAAAATACGTGGATCCCGTCGCAATCCTCCCTCAAGGAGGGTGCCTCAGTCACTGGGCAATAAAACCAGCCTTGCCCCTTTAAATAAAGAATGACGTCGTTAATTATCACTAATTGTTCAGTGGCCGAAGCCACCAGACACATAGACTCCGAAGATCCTATGTTATTAGCCCTTTTAAAATCCTGCAATGTCTCTTATGTATAACTAAGAAATAAAGTTTTACATAATATATGGTGTGGTCAATTTGCATAATGGTTTTAACAAAAGCGGGTTTAATAAATAATTACTCGGTATTATTGATCTATAATATTATTGTTTTATTCTCCAACCTATTAAAATCAATCCTATGAATGATTTTGTATAGAAACAAATTGAAATATAATTAAAATAAGTGAAATATTTTCATATGCATTCTCATTAAATTTCGTTAGTTTTTCTAATCTAATATATTTCATTACATTAAAACATAAGCATTCTTGCTAGTCTACATAACACAATAGGGAGTATACAACATTCAATGAGTATCGTGTATTTATCTTTATTTATCTCCATATAGATTTGTTTGTGGACGCAGAAAGCATTTATTTATTTGGCAGACTTATATAAAACCTTTTTGGAAAGGTCGAATATTATTTAATTGGTCAGAGTTCGTTCCAAAGCGTTACAGAGAAGAAACAGCAGCGTGAGTGTAAATATTTAATGTCGATAAAACGTTGGCCGTCATCCTAATGGCTATTGTGAAGAAATATCTTCAACGTTTTACTATGGCGGGAGATAAACAAACATTATTGCTACGAGAAGAATTGTCTTATTGAGCAAAATAATGTCTTGTTTAACATGTTGGCAGTAATTCAGATAAGTGAGAAGGAATCTAACCCTTTTTTTAAGTTCATAATGTCTGAAATTGGTACTTTAAATAATCCGTGATCATTTTGTTACGGTTCATCAAAATTGTCAATGATCGAGTGCTTTATTATCAAGAAAAACAGTAAAGATCTCAAGTTAAATTACCCAATTGGTTGGCATCCTTCCCTCTACAGGAGACGATAGCGTAGTGTCAAAGTGTTTCTTCCCTCTTTTTTGAAGTACATAGCCTGGGCGGGTTTATTTGGAGGATAAGCTGTTGCCCATGTAGCAAATCACCCCTCTTCACAGTGCCGCTGTGATCCAAAGGAAAGGTAAGGTACCAGTGCGGTTTGGCAATGGTAGTGTCGCAGGAGGTAATGGATAACACTGGATTCCAGCATCACACCGCCTTAGGGACTCCGGCTTCTGATTTGTTTTGGGGGTTTACTCCCTCAGCCTTTCCTTTGGGTTAAAGAGGCTCTTTAGCCTTGGACGGCAACCCACCAAAGTCAAGGAAAGTCCGACCCAAAACCAATTCATCTGCTGGGCATGTAATTGGAGAGAGGGTATTTGTCTCATACCCCACTTGTATGGACTGGGCACAAGGCCTCGTTTTAACGTGGGCCCACCCACAAGCCGAAGCTCACGAGTGGGAAAGAACAAAAATTGCGTCGATCACGTCGGCATTCCCCCACAAGGGGGGCGCATCAGGCGCTGGGCAATAAATCCAATCCCCCCCAAAGGGGACAGGTATTGCCTGGGGGGAAAGCACCCTGGGATCGACGCTATTATTTGTACTTTACCGGTCCAGTGGTCGAAGCACACTGGACCCCCCAGATGGGGCAGGGAAAAGAGATGTAATTAGAGAGAGAGAGAGAGAGAAAGAAGAGAGAGAGAGAGAGAGAGAGAGAGAGAGAGAGAGAGAGAGAGAGAGTTCTTATGAGGGTTATGAGAGATACTGTTACATACTTTCAAAAGCAGCTCATGATTTATGTACGTACCTGAAGTTAAAATATTTGAATTAGGGTCCGTTAAATTCAGAATATCGGTGTCCTATGGAAGGTTACCGACAGTTATTGACGGTTAGTAACCTTTTTACTTTATCCTTGAAAAACGCGCGAATAGACGAGAGATAGTTAATTAGTCAGATGCTGCAGAGAATTCAGAATGAGTGAATCTGTAGGTCGCTCGCTCTGAGCCAGTCTCGATCCGCGGCGGATGAATATGGGCTGGGTTTGGAAATAAAACTTTATGAGAAAATAACCAAGTTAAATGATTAATTCAAACAACCAATGACCAACCCAATACAAAGAATAACCAATAAGAAGTAAAACCAACCCTTACTAGAAATCCCACAAAATCGACTGAAGAAATGGCAGCCAAGTTACAAGCACTAAGCAGCGAGTCAACAAGTAGAAGTTAACAAGTAAGAACCATTATCTATCATCCGATACTACTACTACTACTACTACTACTACTACTACTACTCTCTCTGTCTCTCTTTCTCTCGATTATATACCCGACGTATTATGTGGGTATACAACAATGAGAGTATATGTCTCCCGCCTATTTAAGTCATTATCTTACTTACTTGAGTAGCTCGGCTGGTACCTTATTTCTGTTTCTTGCGTAGCTGGGACATTCCTTCTAACTGCTCGGGTCTGATTTTATTACTTCTAATTGGACTGGTTAAAAAAAATAGCGACTTTTTATAACATATTTTATTCTTTAAAATGCGTTCTATAGCTTCCCTACTACTAAAAATTGGTTTATATAAGCATTTTTGCTCAAGGAATCCAAAAATGCTATCAAAAAGATCTTAAAGTCAACCACTTTTAAGTTAATGATTTTTTATTTTTTCATTATAAGATCAATATCCCAATGTGGCACTGCATCTATGACAAAAATCTTTTTCTATTATTATTTCACATATATTTAACATTGTTTGTATTAAAAAGATAGTTTGATATTTGCTCAAAACTGAAGCTACAATATCAGTTAAAATTTTGCCAATCAGAAATCATTAATAAGTTAAAATATGCTAACCTTAAAACTTTTCTGACAGGAATTTGGATTTCTTGAGCTAAAAAGCTTTTAGAAACCAATTTCTACAAGCAGGGAATCTCTAG
>CM042147.1:50444901-50497401 GCA_023376005.1 Doryteuthis pealeii | reverse complement strand
CCATTAGTCTTTCTAATTTAGTATATTTCATTACATTAAAACTTAAATACTTGCTCCCGGAGGGTGTATATTTTTGCTAGTATATTTAATATATTTATATAACACTTCCACACTAGTAGGATATAACACATAGCCAATGTCTTAAATGGAGTTTAACAGGTTTGAATTCCGAGTTTTCCTTCTCTTAGACTGGTTACCTATACGAGGTTAAATAACCTAGTCTGTCCAAATATTTACCCATTGCTGAAGGGAGAGTAGTTGGATGCATACTTTTCCCAAGGGTATTAGCGCTATGTGAAAAATGCAAACAGCCTCGTCTAGAATTTGAACTCGAGTCACCGTGTCCATTTCCTACTACTCTAAGCATTAAACCACGCACCTTCCTACTTGTATGTTAACCAAACGAGATAATGGTAGAGCGATTGATGAAGATAGAAATAATACAGCCGCTTTGTTTTATCCTTTAAAACCGTTAGAGCTTCGACTACTTGAAATAGAGATACACATATATTTATAATTTATTGAGGATGAAGTGTATTGAAGTGTCTAATGCAACTATTGGTGAAGCTGGAATAATTTTTTTTTCAATATATTTTTCGTTGAAGTAGAAATCGGAACGTAAATATCCATGGCCAATGTGAGCAAAGGGGAAATGATTTTAAGAGAAGATTGATAATTTTTTTTTGCATTGAAATTAGACATTATTTCTTTGAATTTTTAAGCGCTTGCGAAAGTTGCTGAATACTTATGTTTTGTCACAGGAATAACCATTCCTCTTTTATGTTGAAGATATTTTACGTCAGCCAATATTTTAGATCTACTTAAAAAGATCTTAATGCTATTAATTCTTTCATTTTTCTGTACTTAACTATAGTTACTGTTACAGCTCCCACGTATTGGAATATGTAGATTTTTACACATATTCATTTAATGCTTCAAAAGAATACAGTAAAAAGGAGAAAAAATTTAATTAAAGATTTCTCTTAAAAAGTTTATTTTTTTCCACCGAAAGAAATTTTTGGGAAATTTGTTTTTTTTCATTAATTCTTAATATATATATATATATATATATATATATATATATATATATATATATATATATATATATATATACATGTAGAATTAAACAAAAGGCACATCTCCTGTTTAACAATTTTATTTTTTATCTTTTCTAATTTTCTGGCCAATTTTTTAATGTTTTGGTGGAATTGGTGGATAAGTCCACCAAAGTTTGGTTCCCGAGTACTTTCGGCACTTCGAAGTGCCATCATCATCCACCCAAACATAAAAAAGTTGGCCAGAAAATTAGAAAAGATCATAAATAAAATTGTTAAACAGGAGATGTGCCTTTTGTTTAATTCTACATATATATATATTATATATATATATATATATATATATATATATATATACTGGAACCAAACAATAAAACATGCTTGAGCTTAAAGGTTGTAAGGTAAATATCGCTCGTAAATATATGTATATAGATATATACAAACATATATTCGTATGTACATTATATGTACTAGCAAATATATGCACCCTCCGGGTGCAAGTATTTAAGTTTTAATGTAATAAAATATTGTATTAAATTAGAAAGGCTAATGAAACTAAATAAGAATACAGATAAAAAGATTTGAAACAGAGGGAGTATAATAAAAAATGGAACAACTGAAACTTACTCTTCCATCACTCTCGTCTTTCATTGTTATTTTTTCTAATTTAAGTATATAGTTATAAGAGGAAGTAAAGAATAAAATGACAGTTATTTTATCTTGTTAATAGATTTCATTTAAGATTCATTGAAGAGATTTTTGCTTATATTCATTAAAATAAAACCAAACAGTTAGAAATCAATAATACTAAGCACATATTTATGAAATTCGATTTTTTAATATTAATATGCAAATTAGCCTTCCCGTTCACACTGTAAAGCGCTTTTGTTGTATATATAAATATAATTGCATGTTGTCAGTATGGAGACATAGTTAACAGTATTAATAATGTAAGACAATTTTATTAATAATTGAGGTTTAGATAAAAATAAAATCATTGAGAATGTGATGTTAATAACTAAGAGAATTGTGACTTGAGTAGTAATATAGTTTCGGTTACAGACAGAAAAACACACAATCTCCATTATAATAAGATATACAGTATTTAAAAAAAAGTATATATGTATTGATGATAATCGAAAATACTCGAGTAATCAAATAGGTGAAATCATAGGCGTACAGACATATGGTAGGGGTAGGAGGGGAATTTGTAAACACTACCAACATCTAATTTAAGATAAAAATTACCTCCTCTAGTATGAGTGACGAAGCAATCTAACTAGGTCAAGACTAAGGTGCATCACTCATTAGGATTAATAGATAAGGACTCTCGGATGAAAATAAACACAAGGCTGAAGCAGACAAACACAAGCGCCAACACAATAAGGAAATAAACTGTTAGGAAGGAGTCGGCGAAACATCAAAGCACAACAAGCCCAAAAGGTTTAAAAGGAAGTGAAACACGATACCATCGTCATATAATTTTAAAAGGAAGTGAAACATGATACCGTCCTTGAGAGCACAGAAAAATGTATAAATGTAAGCTGAATTTGATTATTTATCAGTTTGAATAAAGTGATCTGAGAAAGCTCGGTGGGTCTCAGATATCCACGGGTGGAAATAGACCATAATCGCTATACCCCCGGTATTTAAAGCTTTTTTCTTTACAAATATATATATATATATAAAGTCGTCGTCGGGGTGGCCTAAAATCGGTATCAGCCAATCAGCGAGGCAGTCTATCCCCTTTTCACTAGCGCTAGATGAAGGAGATTGTTTTGCGTCTGAGGTGGAGCGTAAAACCTACCATCAGCTCCTTACTTTACCGCACAGGTCCCTGTGCTACTCATACGCTGAGTTGGCAAGGACCGGTATCAAACTAGGAACCTTGTGATTTCTAGCCGAACGCTCTACCAACTGAGCTAACCCGGACCTTGGATGACATGAAATATCTCCATCTTAAAAGGTATATCTTGCTATTAGCAGTTGGAGAATATCAGACAAACTGTCCATTTCACAGTCAAGTGTAGTTACTTACATTCGTTACCTCGGCAAAACATTCCCTAACTGCCAAATTGTGTCTCACGTTACCAAAATATTTAAACTTTTGACTCACCCGAGTAAAATATAATGTTGAGTTGGTTGCATTTTGAAAGGATAAAGTTAGTTGGGCAAAAACAAAAAAAAAAAAACAAAAACAAACAAACAAACAAAAAAGAAACAATTGAATAAATCTCATTCATATACATATCATAATAGAATGTTTGAAGAAGATCAACAAACACGTGTTGTCTACTTTAAAATAGAAATAAAAAAAAAAAAAAAACCAAAAAAACCTCCTGCGGACTTTGTCTTTATAAAATATTTACTTTTCTCTCATTGGATGTACAATAATCTTATATATATATATATATTATATATATATATATATATATATATTATATATATATCTGTACCAAGTCAGTTGGTATTAGTGATTCTAAGTTGGACCATTCTTCCAAGAGCAGAATGTTAGTGTTTCATGTCTAAGTTGAGAGCATGATGTTAGTTAGGCAAAAAAAAAAAAAAAAAAAAAACCAAAAAAAAAAAACCCCAAACAAAAAACAACAACAACAACAACAAAAAAAAAACGAGAAAAAAAAAAAACAAAAGAAACACTTGAATACAATTGTTCACCTTGCTTATCATTTGAATTTCTTGAAGACAGAATTGTTTTATTTATGATTTTGATTGCATGAGAAATGTTAAATTAAATCTGTTTAAAAATACAAATTCTTTCTTTTTTCTTAAGTTAAGCGAATAAGTGTTGCAGCCCATCCCCCGAATAGTCGGCCACAAAGGTATATGAAAATAGCCAAAGAAGTCAGACAGTAAAGCGAGATGTCTTGGCAGGAATTGGCAACAACGGGCTGATAAGAATTTTTAAAAAAATGTAATATGTAAAGTTAGAGTTATAAAGTAAAAAAAAAACATGAACAAATGAAACAAACACATCTAAGAGCATAATTTTTCATGGCTTTTTACAATAAGAAGATGTAGAAAGTTTAGCCATCTATATACTGACAGAAAGGAGTTTCTATGTCTGCTTAATTTGTTTTACAGCAGATCAACCTCAGTGGGTCATTTTATTCCGACAAAGTATTGAAATCGATTCCTACCGATATATATATATATATATATATATATATATATATATTATATATATATATATATCATTTACTTTTTATTTACCTCGTACCCCACTTGTACGGGTTTGGCACAAGGCCCTATTAACGTGGGACCACCCATAAACGGAAGCTCATGGGTGGCGGGTGAAAAATTGCGTCGATCCCGTTAGCATTTCTCCTCAAGGGAGGCGCCTCAGGCGCTGGGCAATAAACCCAGCCCTGTCCCTTTAAATTAAGAGGGCAGGTATTGCCTGGGGGGGTAGACCCCTGGGATCGACACTATTATCTTGTAAAGCCAGAGAACCCCACCATGAGGGGCGGGCGTATTTACTACCATATATATATATATATATATATTGGTTGTAGGACACAATACATTTAAGCTGCGATTGTTACCATTGGTTTCAAAGCAGCATGTTAGCTACTTATTGTCAAGGCAACGGGCACCTTGTTTTTGACGATAAGTAGCTAACACACTGCTTTGAAACCAATGGTAACAATCGCACCTATTGTATCCTATAACAAATAAATAGACTTCTTACACCCATTATCGACACTTTATTTTCCATTATCCAATACTAGAAAAAACTATTAATATATATATTATATATTATTATTTATATTTTTGCTTGAAGGCAATTACAATGCGTATATCGCATAAAATCTGATAATTATAGAAAATAATCATGACAAGTGAATCTCGGCAAAGAATTGTTCGGTGTGTAGAACATCGTATAGACTCTTTCAACTTTATTAAGTCTCATCAGCGATGTACACTAACGATTTCCCTCCGAATGCCTCACCCGCTCAGGCGGGGGTCCAGTGCGCTTCGGCCACTGACCGGTGAGATGGTAAATTAATAGCGTCGATCCCAGAGGGCCATCCCTCCAGGCAATACCTGCCCCCTTGACTTAAAGGGGCAGGGCTGGGTTTATTGCCCAGCGCCTGAGGCGCCCCCTTGAGGGGGAATGCCGACGGGATCGACGCAATTTTTCTACCCGCCACCCATGAGTCTCGGCTTGTGGGTGGTCCCACATAAATAGGGCCTTCGTGCCTGACTCGGTACGCGTGGGGTACTGGGAAAAAAACCAAAACTAACGATTTCCCTCCGACAGAAATCGAAACCGGGACTTCAGCAGGCATAGTCAGAGACTATACTGCTTCGGCCACGATGCGCCCCGGACAATCCAAGCGAAATTAACCTGTCAATGATACTGATACGCCTCTACCATATGAGGTACGGGGACGTGGAATGAACAACAACAAACCATATATATATATATATATATATATATATATATATATATATATATATATATGAGAGAGAGAGAGAGAGAGAGAGAGAGAGGAGAGAGAGAGAGAGAGAGAGAGATTTGAAGTATTTTTCAATTACTCATATTTTTTTAGTAAAATCCCATTTCCTTTATTAAATGTAACATACTGGATGGTCTTATTTTGTGAAAAAATCTTTTTCAAATTACTTTTCTTGATAGTATTTTATTCACAGTATATTACATCTACACACTCTAGCAGAAATTGTAAATGGTGTGACAGAAGTGAGAAAGTACTTTCGTTTTCTGACTAAAAAATCATACGTTATGTTGATCATTGTGTATTTATCTCTTACTATCAGGACCTGTGTATATACCACAATATGATAATTTAATTGTTACAAGCCACAGCTAGAATAATATAAGTAATAGCAATTGGCGGGGGAGGGGACATTTTTCTTCGACAAAATCAGGCAACATTTGAGAAGGAACCGATGAAAGAATATAATATCTATGATTTAAAAAAAAAAACAAAATCCGTGATTATACGAATTTGAGCAATTCGGAAAACTATAGCAATACCTGAAGTCACAAATTCAGAGGGGAAGGGCTGGCTGGATTTTACGGTACGTCAAACCTTATTGGGCTATTTTATACCGACAAAACATTTTTAAAAACTCACTATCTTCTATTCAACCCATAGATGGGACCCTAATAAGTACAACCACTCCGGTTCAGAGTGGGCCGGGGATTAATGGCGGTGAAGGGGTACTCCGCAATCAACATAGCTCCAGCATTGGAACTTCCCATTTAGATGCAGTTTAACGTCTAACCCAGGACATTAAGACCCTCATCCACCGCCTTCCAGCATATGATAACAGGTTTTGAGGCTTACCATAAAGGCAATAGGGTTGGGACAATCATATAGATGTTAAGGCTTGACTTGACTAGCCGATTGTCGGAGGGGGCCTCTCCGACCGCCCGTCTAACCTAAGTAAGAACCAAGGTAGAATATTGCACGTAATGACACCAGGGTTACATCCTTAAACATGACGGCCAACAGGTGGTCCCATTTGGAAGATTTTAGCCCTCAGCATAGATCTAGCCGGTGTATTCTAAAGCTCCAGCCGACTGGGCTGGGGGGTCCTTGTGTTGTCGGGTTAACGTGATGAACTGCGACATCATAGTAAGCGTGTTCGTACTATTGCATTTGAACTAATACCCTTGGGAAAGGTATCATACCCCTTATCCACATATAATAGTACCACTACTGTTCTTCCTATAGTGTAAGGTATGATACTTCTATAATATCATTAACAATCGAATTCGAATTTCGCGCCTTCAAAAAATTAATTTCAGTTATATTAATTTGACAGGGTTAAATGAGTTAACAAATAAAAACTAACAATAATAATAATAATAATAATAATAATAATAATAATAATAATAATGATCTGACTGAGAATTTAGTTACTCAGATGGCAACTAATAATATTAACAAATCGTGTTTATCACCTCTTGGCATGAGGTGGCATGACACAAGTGTATTGTTTTCTTCACCTAGTTTGATAGAGGCACGCATTGGATACAAGATGGCGCCTTTTGATATCGAAGAGGCGGTTGGTCAAAATGTAATTGAATATCTCGAGTCACAGGGGAATGAGATTTTGACATTGAATTTGATATTGGTAATTTGCAGAAACTGTTTTGAAGACAAGAGAAACAAAAAAAAAAAAGGAAAAAAAAAAAGAAAAAGGAAAATGAGTTGCAATGGTTGAGAGAATAGAAAAGGGCCGATACGTTGGAATAAGATATTACCAAAATAAGAAGTAGAAAGAAACGAAAAAATAGAAAGGAAAAAATGCGTAAAAAAGGGAGGGAAATCTATATATTAATATTTGTGTTCCTTTACTGTACGACCGTTATCATCTTGCAACACCCTCTGGTTAAAAAGGAGACTGTCCAAATCGACCAAGATGAAAAGCAAGAATGTAAATCCTGATTATCTTGTGTCGCTTATCCGCCCGAATTCTTATTTCTTATGAATGTCGTCACCTCAGATAAATAATGGACAATTCCGTTTTTATTTCAAAGAAAGAAAGGAAAGGTAAAAATGCTACAGAGAAAAATATAATAAGAAAGAAAGAAAGAAAGAAAAAAAAAAGAGAGCAGGGAAAGATAGAGAGAGGGTGCGAGCGCGCGGATGCGATAACGCAAATTCGTTTCAATCGAACTTAATGAAAAGATGGAAAGAAGGAAAGAAAGAAAAAGTGTGTGTGTGTGTTGAGAGAGAGAGAGAGAGAGAGAGAGAGAGAGAGAGAGAGAGAGAGAGAGAGGTAAATCCAGATCATTGTACATTTTACATATTGAACTATTTTGTAATTGCACTCAAGTAAACATCAAACATTGTAATGATTAAATTTTCATGCTCTGGTATATCCACAGTTCCTTCTAGTTATTATTATTATTATTATTATTATTATTATTATTATTATTTAATTCACCGCCTTTGTGTCAGCTTCTTAAAAAAAAACAAATGAAAAATATCTGAAGAAATATTGTATTTACTTGTCTGTATTAATAAGATGAGGCTTGATATGAATAATATTGGTATTTCGGGGTGTATTATTGTGTATAGCCACAATGTTCAGGCCACTGTAGCCTCAAGCTCGATTTGGAACCCCCTTGAACTAGTGGCAACGATTTCAGCTCTGAAACCTTTATGGTCTACCCTAGCTTACCTGGGGAGTTAATGAGCTGGTCCAAGACTATTTGTACACAGCTGTTTTAGAACATCTGGGTGAGTGCTTCGGCCTCTGGGGCGGCTAAGTAAAATTAACAGCGTTGATCCCAGGGGCAATACTTACCAGCTTGATTTAAAGAGGCGGGGCTAGATTTATTGCCCAGTGCTTGAGGTCCTCCTTAATGTGGAATGCCGAGGGGATCAGCGCATTTTTGTGCCTACCACCCATGAGCTTCGGCTTGTGGGTGGGTCCACATAAAAATGTCCTTGTGTCACGTCATCATAAGTGGGATGAAAAGTAAATACCTTGCTTAGCCTGCTTCAGAGTGCTTTGGCCTCTGAAGCGGCTAAGTAAAATTAACAGCGTTGATCCAAGGGGGCTATCCCCGCCCCAGGCAATACATGCCCCCTTTTAATTAAAAGGACGGGGCTGAGTTTATTGCCCAATGAATGAGGGCCCCCTTGAGGAGGAATGCCGACGGATCAACGTATTTTTGTGCTTACTGCTCATGAGCTACGGCTTGTGGGTGGGCCCTCATAAAAATTTCCTTGTGTCACGCCCCTCATAAGTGGGATGGAGGCAAGTACCCTGAGACTGCGATGATTACGCGACCATTACGCGAACTGTTTACCTCGGTGTTTTAGCATTCTGTTGTTTGAATTCAGAGTAATCGCCTGAAATTGATTTATTTTAAGGTAATTTTAAAAAATCAGCTAAACAGAGCCTAAGTTTACAGAAGCCTGAACTGAAATGTTTATACGCAATAAATATGAGGACAACAGTCCGAAATATCAAAATTATTCAAATATTGTGTTATCCCGAGTTTTCAAGTGGTGAGGGGGTTTACTGATCTGAATACGCACATCAGATATGCTGTCTGTTAGGTAGTTTGAAAAACTGACCTTTGACATTATTTAGATATTTGCAAGTGCTCCAACCCCCGAGGCAGACCATTAGAATCACAAAGCCAATGACTTTTATCAGCCATAAGTCCAATATACAATTTTTGGAATTACTCTTTTTTCCCTATTCTAAGCTAAAAGTATCGAGACGTTTATAAATATTCAATGATTTTTGCGAATTTGTTTATCAAGAAGGAAAATCAAAAAGACGGAAAAAGCCACTAAGCATAAAATCCAGACAAGATTCTTTGCAACTAATGCAACTTTTTTGTTGAAATTTTTATTAAAGTCAGACAAAAAATGCACAGAAATGACACATACGACAAGTGTCAATATATAAAAACAAAACAAAACAAAACAAAAATAAAAAAAATTAGCAAGAAGCAAAAGAGAAAATTGATCATTCAGTTTCTGTTTTGGGTATTGCCAATAATAGATATTGTGTGATGTTAGTCCCAACAGTAAAAAGAATTCAAGTCGAGATAGGGTAAAATAAGACAAGTGTTATTTACAATAATGGTACATGTACGACTAGCTTGTCGTTAACGGAACAGTACGACCTTTCCACTCGGTGTCTCACTATTTATAGTGAGAACCGGTGTCTATTCTCCACTGTAGGAACGGCCGGTACAACAGATATAAAACAAATACTGTTCATAGGAATTTGCACCAGGACAAAATCTGTTTGTAATCGCTTACGTCGGGAGGTGGGCTATTAAGGATTCTGGGTGGGGAGTTTAACTAATGTTAACTAGTTTTTGAACTAGTTGGATTCGACGAATCCATTTCCTACGGCTCTAACCATAACTGAATAAAGGAATAATCTTGCTGAAAGTCAGTTCTTTATGTCTGAGTTACATTGCTTACTAACAGCTAAAGAATGATCGTCTGTATAAGAATTGCAATAAAAATCAACTGAAATTTTGTTGAAAGGAATTCTAGTTAAAAAGTTAATTGTCAGTGGCACATATAATAATTTTTTAAAGAATTTATAAATATATAACATTTTTTTAAAGAATTTATTGATATTAAATGTTCATCACTAGGCTATACACTGTGTTTCAAATTATTAATGAGGTGACATTTTTTCATTTGTTCCAAAGACTACCAGTCAGAATTTAACAAAACTTTCACAGTTTAATGAAAATAGATATATGTGTAGGCTGTATAAAAACTGTATTGTTCTGGTCAACAAGAAACAATATTAACACCTCCAAGTAACATAATAAACAATACTGTTCATAAGTATTTGTACCAGCACAAAATCTGTTTATAATTGATTAAGTTGGGACGGGAGCTATTAAGGATTCTGAGCGAGAGGTATAAAATTTAACTATTTTTTTAACTCGGGTGGACGAGTCCATTTCCTACGACTCTAACCATTAGACCAGGCGCATCCAACTAACAGATATAAAACAAAATCCTCTTCATAAGTATTTGTAGCAGCACAAAATCTGTTTGTAATTGCTTAAGTTGGGAAAGGAACTATTAAGGATTCTGACTGTAATCGCTAACGTGCTGGACTGAGACATTGTAAGCAAATTTGAACCCCAGTCTCGCTAGGAGGTTGTCACAAACGATTGGGTATCCAAGTCTGTAAAAGTTAACAAAAAATATTTAACACCCAAAATTCGTAAAAAGGTTGTGTTATAACTATTTTTAGTTTTATTTAGAATTTTTTACTGGCTAAGGAGCCATGCCTTTTTACTTCAACGTGAGTTTAGAATTTTTGTTCTTTGGTAAAATAATTCACTTGTTTTTTTGTAATTAGCTATGGCAAGTTTTTCCTTTGTAGTATTTCCAAACATATAATTATCTTAGGATAAATCAATTTTAAACTCTCATGTTTATATAAGTAGAGTAACTAGCAAATATATTCACCCTCAGGGTGCAAGTATTTAAATTTTAATGTAATAAAATATTATATTGAATTAGAAAGGCTAATGAAACTAAATAAGAATACAGATAAAAAGATTTGAAACAGAGGGAGATACAATCGAAAAACAGAACAACTGAAATTTACTCTTCCATGACTTCCGTCTTTCAGTGCTAAATTCCTAATTTAACTATTTGTTAAAAAAAACAATTCATCCCCAAAAACTACTCGTCTTAATGAGGCGAATCTCGTGTATGAATTCAAATGCTCAGTAGGAGACTGCCTCTCCAAAGATGAAAGCACGTATAATGGTCACACGACGACCACATTGTCACGCCAGTTAACACTACACCTAACTGATACAATATCTTGCTCCATAATGCAACACTTAAAATCACATTCATGCCCCCCTCTAACCACCGGAAAATTTATATATATATATATATATATATATATGTGTGTGTGTATGTGTGTGTGTGTGTGTGTGTGTGTGCACGCGCGCGCACGTGTGTGTGTGTGTGTGTGTGAGAGAGAAATGGAAGTGAATCCGACAGTATATAATATAGTGGAAAAATTTGAAAAAACACAGGTCCATAAAATGATTGATGTTTATTTAGCCAACGCTGCAGTGTTTCAATCTGTTTTAGTAGATCTTCATCAGGGCTTTTGTTTATTTGAAGAAATATAAATTTAACACAGAGAATAAGGAGACCGTGAGAGTATGTTGTTGGTCAATCTTGGATTGGGTGAACATTATTCTGCCAAATACCCAACAAGTTATGCACACTCAAGCTCGCCGAAACAATAACTGATCCCCCCCACACACACATACATATATATATATATATATATATATATATATATATATATATATAAGGACATACGTAGTCAGATGCTATCTACCTAGGTTTCACTCGAATGGTTCTTCAGAAAAATTCTGACTGAAGGAGGTTGTTACAAACGTCTTTTATTATGGGATTGGGTATCCGAGTCTGTAAAAGTTGGCATAAAATATTAAACACACAAAATTCGTAAAAAGGTTGTGTTATAACTATTTTATTTTTATTTAGAATTTTTTACTGGCTAAGGAGCCATGCCTTTTTATTTCAACATGAGTTTAGAATTTTTGTTCTTTGGTAAAATAATTCACTTGGTTTTTGTTTTTTTTTTGTAATTAGCTATGGCAAGTTTTTTCCTACGTGCAAAGTCGGCAAAATTTGCCTCCTGAAGTATCATACGCATTTGAGAATAAATTCTTAATCTTTATATATATATATATATATATATATATATATATATATATATGGTGTTCTCTGCAGCTACTCCCACTAGAAGGAACAACCAGAAGCCAGTAACACTACTGTCCTAACACAGTCTGAAGAAGGGAGCATAAAAATCCGGAAAATTTACTACTACTAAATAAATTAAACTCTACTAAAAACAACCGAGTTTCTGATATTTATTTCTATAATGCATCTACAAATGCCCAAACCTGATATATGTACCTCTCACAATCGGAAACAAATACCAAAATAATCACAAATAGGGCCAGGTTAACTCAGTCGGTAGAGCGTTCGGCTAGAAAGCACAAGGTTCCCAGTTCGATACCGGCTCTAGCCAACTCAGCGTATGAGTAGCACAAGGATCTGTGCGGTAAAGTAAGGAGCTGATGGTAGGTGTGGCGCTCCACCTCAGACGCAAAAACAATTTCCCTCGTCTAGCGCTAGTGAAAAGGGGATATACTCCCTCGCTGATTGGCTGATACCGACTTTAGGCCACCCGACGACTTTAATTTATATATATATATATATATATATATGTATAAGATTATGAATCTATTCTCAAATGCGTACGATAATGTTGGTCTAAACATTACTATAAAGAAAACTCGTGTTATGTTTCACCTGCCGCATGTGAACCAAACATCCTAGTTCCAGGCAAGAGAATTGGTATCGTGGGTTCTTGTATACTCCGACAATTCGCTTTCGAAGAATGATTGGTTGGGTTCTAAAGTTGAGATTCCAAAAGACCTCAACAGCTTTTGGGACTCTTGAAAAAGATGCATTAGCTGAAAGAGACGAGCATCTGTCAATAAAGTTAAGTGTTTATTAGTCTCATATTATCATATTCTCATATCCTTTTTATACGTTTTAGAGACACGGATACTCTACTGTCGCCACATTAAGTCTCAAGAACGTTTTCTGTCAAAAGTGACTGAGACGTATGAAATCTAATACATCTGGCAGTGAAGTTCTTGAAAAGATTGGATGTCTAAGTATACAGAATCAAATTATTAAACATATTAGTCAGAATATGCACCCTCCAGGTTCAAGTATTTAACTTTTAATGTAATGCAATATATTAGATTAGAAGGACTATTTAAACTAAATAAGAATGCAGATAAAATGATTTAAAACAGGGATGGGGATAATAGAAAAATAGAACAACTTTCAAATTAACTCTTCCATCATTTTACATCACTCCCGTCTTTCATTACTAATTTTTCCTAATTTGATTATTTAGTTAAATTAGGAAGTAATGAATAAAATTACATTTATTTATTTTTGTCAATGATTTCATTTAAGATTTATTCCCGGGATTGTTGCTCATATTCATTAAGTTAAAACCAAAATTAATTAGAAATCAATTATAACGAGCACATATTTATGAAAATCAAATTTTAAAAATAACACTGTAAACCGCTATTTTGTTATATATATATATATATATATATATATATATATATATAATATATATATGTAGAATACACTTGCATGCGTTAAGTATACAAACGCCTCTCGGAACGGGGGTCCGGTGGCTTCGGCACTGGATCTTAGTACAAGTTAATAGCATCGATCCCAGGGGGCTAGCTCCCCAGGGAGTACCTGGCCCCTCGATTTAAAGGGATGGGACTGGCTTTATTGCCAAGTGCCCGGGGCGCCCCCTTGAGGGGGAATGCCGAAGGAATCGACGCAATTTTTTTCCACATACCACCCATGAGCTTCGGCTTGTGGGTGGGTCCACATAAAAATGTCCTTGTGTCACGTCCTCATTAGTGGGATGAGAGGCAAATACCTGTAAACTCACCAACACGGTGGGGTCCGGTGGCTTCAGACCTGGATCTTTACAAGTCGATCCCATGGAGCTATCCCCCAGGATATACCCGTCCCCTTGATTTAAAGGGGCAGGGCTGGGTTTATTGCCCAGTGCTTGAGGCGCCCCCTTGAGGGTGAATGCCGACGGGATTGACGCAATTTTCCCCACCTACTACCCGTGAGCTTCGGCTTGTTGGTGGGCCCATATAAAAATGTCATAAGTGGGATGAGAGACAAATACCTGTAGATGAGGCTAACAGGATTAATGATGTAAAACAATTTTATTAATAATTGAAATTTAAATAAAAATAAAATCATGGAGAATGTAACATAAATAATTAAGAAAATTGTGACTTGGGGAGTGATATAGTTTCGGTTACAGACAGAAAAACACACAATCTCCATTATAATAAGATTTGAACTCAGGTCGTCGATTCTATTTTCACGACGATGAATCTTTTCACTAAGCCCACCTCTAATATTGTAAACCAAGGTAAAATTAGCCAGGGTGCCTTACCTGTAGAGATATATTTATCAAACTAGTCTTGCAAATCATTCCTAGACTAGTGACTTCCATCCGCAATGAGTGACCTTAACTTTTGATTTTTTAATGTACTAAGAGAAGCTTCGAGAATTGCAACATTTAATCCAACTGGGGTTCCCAACGAGGATCTACGTCGCTGGTAATGGATATTGTAAAAACATCATCAGTGCCAACAACGCCATCGTGGTTTTCGAAGCCGAAATATCATTACCCCTAACGAGTCTTTATATTCCCCCTCGTTCTGTAGAAATGCGAGTGGCTGCATTCGTGCCAAGTGGTCAGAATGCTACTCAGTTCCGTCCCAGCGCGTAATAACATGAAAGGTATGAATAGATAAATGTATTTTGGTTGGGCATATAATTCGTTTGGTGGATCAGAGACTTGCAAAAATGTTAGCTAGCTTTTAGCAAAAGAGCTAAGCATTAACCTCACCTAAAATCACGAAGCAAATGCTTTATTGACACTACAAAACAGATTCTGAAGTCTCTGAACCTTAACACTGACAATAGTCAAAACCTTCCAGTCTCAAAAAATGATTGGAAACTAGCAGGATCTACGAATAGACCAGAGTATGCTAAATTGATTACTAAAACTTTTGATATGTTTATTTAAGAGTTATTGAAAAAATACTTCAATATGTAAACACATAAGAATCGTAAGTTAACTCTCTCTCACTCTATTTTTTTCTTTCTTTTGTTTAATTCATATTTTCATTATGTTCTATTGAAACTAATTAGCCTATCGCTTCCACACGCTTATACCCCTCTGTATCCTTCCACTACTTTCTTTCTTCTTTATTATATTTTTCTGTGTAGCATGTCATTTTTCTTCCCTTTCTTTCTTTATAATGAAAACGGAATGGTCCATTATTTTGCTGAGGTGACGATACCCATAATAATTAAGAATTCGACAGATAAGCAACACGAGATAATCAGGATTTAAACTTTTGCATCTAATCTTGAATGATCTGGAAGGTCTCATTTTTAAGCTGAGGATGTTGTAAGATGATAATGGTCGCACAATTAAGGAACACGAGTATCATTATTATTTATTATTATTATTATTATTATTATTATTATTATTATTTGTCTATTTAAAATAAGCCTTTAGAATTAAAGTCTTTTGAAGATGTCAAAATGAAGTCTGAGATTGAAAAGCGAAAGGCTGAAAACAATGAAAATGCTGCCAAAATACATTTTACAGTTGTCAAGGTCATCGTCTGTTTTTGTAAATCGTTTCTGGTCTTGTACCATGGGCCATAATGAAACCCAGTTTATTTGCAGGATATCCTTCCTTTTAATATGCTAAGCGACTCTTTGTTGTTAGAGGTTTTATTTTGTCTTTGATTACCATGGGCCATAATGATAACCAGTTTATTTTGCGAGGATATCTTCCTTTATAATATGCTAAGCGACTCTATGTTTTTTGTTTTAGAGGTTTTATTTTCAGTCTTAGGCGAATTGGGTTTTTTTGTTTAGTTTAAAAGGAAAGGTAAATGACTTGCAGAGATGTGAGTTAGTATTAGAAAAGAAGAATTGGGTTCTTGGACGCTTCTGAAAAAAAAAAGACAAAAAGAAAAAATCAATCCAATTCATCGAAAATCCGTATTATAAACTGATTGATTAGCCAGAATCCTAACTAATTAAGATTCTTGGTTAATTGTTCGCTTTTGGGAGATTTGGGAGATAAAATTTCTTTTTCTTCAAGGGCCGTATTTTTTTAAATTTTCAACAATATTTTTATTTTTTTCATTTTCATTTATAAAAAGTAAATTTTAATTTTTTTTTTAAGAACTAGAGGCCACAGTAAATTTTTCATTCTCAGCGATTCCAATCAGAATTCGTGTACGTGTACTTTTTTATGTTTCAATAACTTTTTTGTTTCATATTTAGTGGATTTTAAAAATTCCCTCTTTTTTGTCCTCTTTCATTTTTTAAAGTACAATTGGTTATGTAAAATATCTTACTATTATGTTAAATTCTTTATAAATCTTGTTATTCAGATTTTTAACAACATTCTTTAGCGTTCGTATTTCTTATTGTTGTTTACGTCTTTCGCTTTTTCCCAATTTTTTCCCATATTTTCTTTTTCCTCATTACAATATATCACCCTCAATATTTTTCCTTTGTCTTTTGTTATTCCTTTCCTTTCCTTCTTTTCTGTTCTTCGTCATCTTTGTTATTCATGCTGCCCACAGCGGGTTCTCTTTATCTTATTATTCTGTTTATTTTATATCTTTATCGTGTTTCTTTTCTTCTTTTCCTTTCCTTTTATTTCATATTTTTCTTTTTCTTTCACAAGTCTTATCTAATGCATAAATTTCTATTATAATTCCTTCCTATTTTCTTTAAGTCCTGTTCCCACATTTTTAATTTCTGTCTGTTTTTCTTTTTCCTTTTTTTCTTTCCTTCTATTTCATATATTAATTACTTCTCTTTCTTAATTCCTGTCTTCTCTTAATTTTTCCCTTCTTCTTTCTCTCTATTTTTATTTTATATTTATTTATTTTTTATTATATCATTTGTCTCTTTAATTTCTTCTTCTATTTCATTCCTTTCTTTCTTTTCTTCTGTCTAATTTTCTTCTTTCTTTCATTCACTCTTTCTTTCGTCTTTCTTTTTTCTTTTCTTCTTCTTTTCTCTTTTTGCTGTCTTAATCTTCTCCTTTTCATTATTTCTTCTTTTGTTTTAATTTTTACTTTCTTCCATTTTCTCTTATTCCGACTCCACGTCGCTTAAATTTCTCTTTTTCTTTCTTCTTCCTTCCTTCCTCTTCCTCATTTCTTCTTTGTTTCAGCCCTCTCATATCTGTCTTTCCCTTTAATTGTAGGATCAATTTTTTAGAGGCCAGTTAATTACCTTACTCACGGCCGAAATAATGATTCACTCTTCAAATTTAAAAGAAATTCAATTTACATGTATTGTTATTGATTTTTAATCTAGTAGAGATTTAATATAGCAAGGAAGACAGAAAGACAATATTTATTAGAGGAGGAAAGGAGTAAAACCCACGCAAACCGCGACTACGGCGTGATGGCCCACAAACAACACACAGATGCGAGTTACTCAGACACTCAACCAGCGCAACTCACTCGGACGATAAAAACCCACCAACACAACATAATTTTCTCTTAACCGCTCAACCAGAGACATCGGCAGACCCGCTAGCCCAGCCGCACCAATTTTTTTTTATATTCCCTCGATCCGGGGGTTTCTGTAATTTTTTTCTTCTCTTCTTTTCAAAAGTTTTTTTTTGTATACAACCATTGTGTTCGTGTTACATGGTCTTTCTGAAAATTAAGAAATAAAAGAATGAAAAAGACATTAATCTAATGCCTTTTTTTTTTTCCTTTGTAAGAAAACAAAAAACAAAACTCGTATTCTATAAGGATTTTATCAAGGATAATATTGAAACAATTTTTCGTGAAATAGAAACTTTTTCTTCTTCTACGCCATGTTCAAAAGAAAACTAATAAAAAATCCTGTTTTGTGGTTGTTGTCAAGGATTACTTTTCACTAATACCAATTTACTTGTGAAAACACAAATTATAAAATTAAAAAACAGGAAAAACAGAATCTTTCGAACTCCCTCCCAACCTCTCCCACTTAACATCCAATCTCATAGCTTATCTTACACCTAACCACAAATCTATAAATGAATGATCCATAGCTTCGAAAAAACTCATATCTTGTCCGAGTCCAGTTTACATAAAGACCACCCTCTACTTACTAAGCGCCTTAACAACAACCACCAAAATACAATCAACATATACTATTCTCCGGGATCCTCTCAAAAATGAAGATGCTTAAAATAAGGAATGATATGTTCCTTTTTCTATTTTTGCTTTTTTTATTCATATTTCTTCTATAATAATTTTCCACTTTCTGGTCCATTTTTCATTATAACCTACTAGTCCCCTATTCTTATATCTTTATACTAAATCAGTTTGATCGCATTACGATGGGTAGTTTCTGAAGTAAGCGGCTATTGATATGATATTAACTCTCTCCACCTCCATAAGCGATAGGAGTTATATATAGAAGCCAAGAAACATGTATTATAGTCAGTAATTCTTCTAAGTGTTTAAACAAGGGGGTGGCTTCATCTTAACAATCTTTCTTTCAATAGGAATTTCATATTAGAATCAGGGGTTACTCAAATTGTCAAGTCTTGAGGAAGATGAAGGATAGAAATGGATGGTAGATTCTTCATTTCTTTACTTCCTTTGATTATTTACTTATATAAGTCTTAAGAAATAATATACTTTATTTTCTTTATACTTCAAGACTGATAATAAAAGTGATCAGAAAGATCAGAAATGGAAAAAAATATTTTAAAACAAAAAGAAAAGAATTAGAATCAACTGAAAGAAAGGGAAGAAAGTTTTATATGAATTCAGAAGAAAAAAGAATAGTATATATCTAAGAAGAAAGGGAAAGACAGAAAGATCAAAATTCGTCTCGTGTATATCTTTCTACTCTATCTTTTTTTTTCTTTTTTTATTAATTTCTTATGTCATCTTCATAAATTTTTGGTAATTTTCTTTTCTTCTTTCCCTTCAGTAAATGTATATGAAGAGTATTATTGCTTTTTTCTCTTATCTTTCGTCTTGTGAGTGATCCTGTTTGGGCCATAATAGAAAGTTATTTATTGCGTAATCTTACTCGCTTAATTCTTTTCTTTTCTTTTCGTTTCAAATCTTATTATCTTTGTAAGTATATCACGTAAACTTTAACCGATCAAGAAATGCATAATATGAAGATTTAATTTATTATCTAGAATCTTTTACTATGAAGAATTTTCAAAGGCTTTCTTATAACGCTTTAATTTCTGCATATGTGTGATCTCATCATCTGCTTTCATAATATAACTGAATTTACAATATATATAATCATATAATTAAGTGACAACATATATGTGTATATGCTTTCTCAAATTTCTTTTACCTATCTACTCTTTCAAATATATCTATTCATAATATATTCTTTACAATCTTTCTATATTTTAATCTTTTTTCACCATTACAATTATCATAGTATGACAGGGATATACGACTTAAGTAAATTCCGGATTCATAAGAAGAAAAATAAGAACAGTTTCTGGTGTTTCATCTTAAACATAAAACTCACAGACCCAACTCAGCCAAACCTTTCTTTCATCCGATTTTCATTTCAGCAATGACCAATTTTCAAAGGAATAACCACGTTACGCCTTTTGCAAAACAACATAAACAGCAATTAGAAAGAAGTAATTGAAGGTGATAAATATCAAAGACCGGCCAATATATTCCTTATTAGAAAAAATGTGAGTGGAGAGAGAGGATTGACTAAAAAATGCAGCATAATCAACTGCACTTATAGCGGACTCACTCACCAAAGTGTTCACTGAAGATAAAGAAAGATTATAGGAAATACAGATCACGTCTAAGATATACTAACTCAAGACAGATTCTGCGATAAGTACATAGAGTACATAAATAGAACGATAATCTAAGATACGAAAACGTAATCAGTATCTATCTATAATACTCATGATAGATATATCAAACAGTAATTCAATACTAATCAATATGAGAATTCTGCATCTAATGAAAATAATCACAATTATGATTCCGACAAAGTGAACATATAGTACATAGATTCTTTCATTCGTTCTATCTATATACCTGTTCATATTATATTCTTTCTTTCTTTCTTTCTCTTCTCATATAGTCGTTAAGAAACGTCTCAGTATCTAATACATATGAATACATAAATAAATATATACACATATAACAAACATAATAAAATCATAAATATATATCATATACAATATACAAAAGTCACAAAATAGAGACCTGTGAATGCATAATATGTGAATACTTCTATATTCTTTGCATATTCATTGTCGTCATGATGGTGTTCACTTAAATCACAAATATCTAATATAGATTAATAAATATCAACAATACAGCTTATAAGATACATTGTTAAACATATTCTCGATACTTATCTCTTCTATCGTTTCTATCAATAGGAATTACACCTCGAGAATTCGATATTTATAATACAATGTATATTAACATAAAAAGCGTTATAGTCATATTTTTTACACTAATGATACTCATCATCTCTCACTTTTAAAATACTATATGTATACGATATAAAAAACCATGTGATCGAATATTCTTATATCTACTATATCTATCGATTTCTCTCATCATTCTCTCTAATATACACTGAAAACTAAATACAAAATAAAATTTATATCGTTATTCTATATCACTCTCTAATCTTATCTACTTTACGTACATCATGTGTTCTGCATATCGCAAGATAATTACTGTGCCTATTATTTCTATTCCTTTCTTAAAATTATAATAACAATCTCTCCCAAAATAGATCATACCGATCTAAAACATCTCATTTCATTTACCATAATAAGATACTTAATTAATTTTAAGATTTGCTAATCAAGTTCAGTTTCTATAAACATACTAGTATTTCAATTGACAAAACTCTGGATTGGAATTTTTCTTTTCTTTTTTTTTATCCATCTATCACTTGTACCACTTTTCTTTTCCTTTTTCTCATTGTGTTCATTCCTCTAATTCTAGTTCTCTTTAATATCTAACATATACCTAATACACTCTTTGAGCCCAACGCGTCTATCCTTATCGTCCCTTCTATATATCACCAAAATTTACCACCTCATAAGACTGAATAATAAAACCAGTCATATTTATCTCTTTCTTTCTTTTTTATCAACTAGACAAAAGAGTCGTGCATCCATTAGTCATCATTAAAAAAGGCTAATAGGAATCCCTATTTCGTGAGTCAAAACATATAACTTCGATGATCGCTTTTATCATTCTTTATCTAGTGCGTCCTCACTGGTTACAAGACCATACAAAAATTACCACGCCATAGTTTAACTAATATATACAGGACGTAATTTTGACCTTCTCTTTCTTTCTTTCTCTTCGTTGTCCATACTCACTCCTATCTATTATTTGTTTAATAATATCGCTATTTATTCTTTTTTCGGCTCATCTCTTATTTCTATTTATGATTTCTAATCTTCTTGTTCTCTTCAATCGCTTTCCGTCCATTTCTTCTATCTATACGCCTGTTCATATTTATCTCTTTCTTTCTTCTTCTTTCTCATGTGTTCAATCTCTACTATCTATTATTCTATATACCTTATCATGTCTCTAATTCTCGCACTCTCTTTTCCTCTTCTGTTTTGTTACGATTCCTTTATATCATACGTACTTCTATCATTGCTTACTAGGCTTCTATTTTAAAATCTAACTAACCACTTCAAATAATTTTTATCCTACTTATTCTTCTTTCATATTATTCTTTCTCATTGAATAATCAATGAATAATAAGTAATAAATATAATGATATGCTCATCGCTTCGCTTTCTCCCTTAATTTGTTATTATTCATCATATATCTAACTATATCTCTCCTCAGATACTCTACATATAATGACATAGTCTCCTTTCTTCCATGCTTCATTTTTCTTCCAATACTAGAGTAGTATCTTATCTACATATTCTTTAATCATTCCTCTGTTCTCATCTCGTGTTGCTTATCTATACGCCTTGATCTGTTCAGATAATTTATCTCTTTCTTCTTCTATTCATTCATTTTCTTTCTACTGAGTTTGTGGTGTCATCTTTCCATTCTACACTTATTCTACTCTAGCAATTATTCATCAGATTTATGGCTTGTCCACCATTTCCTTTCTCTGTTCTTTTTCTATTATAATAAGATAGACATATAAAGCGTGTATGATCTCTCAATTAGAATCGTTTCTATCATAAATATCACGTACTACGCTACCACAAATATCAATATTAATAATCTCTTATATTAATCATTGATACTAGTTTCATATTCATATTCATGTATGTGCTCGAGTGTGATGTTGGACTCTAATCCTCTGCATAGTTTATTTGCTTATAAGAGTGCGTTGTGTAGAGATGTTGCCTCTCTTATTTCTTATCGTGTCTCTTTATTCGCTTTCTTTCTTTTCTCTCTCTCTTGAACATAAAGTGAAAATATGAGATATCTTAATACTCTCTCCCATACTATCAATGATACATAAATCTAATACAAGTGATTTAGCTCATATTATAGCTCGACGCAATGTACTGTGTCTATGTTTACTTTTGCTTGCTTATTTCTATCCTATCTATTTCTGCATTTGTGTTCTACATGTATTGAAGTATTTTTTCTCTCTATATCTCTTTCATCTATTTGTTCTATTTATATACCTTATTATTTCTTTTCTTTAATTATTTCTTACTTTCTTCTCATTAGATTCTTATCTCTCTCTATAGTTCTATCTATACGTCTGTCCATATTTACCTCTTTCGTTCTTTCTTCCTTTTTTCTACTTATCTGTCTATCCCATTGTGTTTCATATCTGTATCTACTGTTCTAACTACATACCTTATTATATTCTTTCTTTCTTTTTCTCAGTAGGTTCGTATCTCTCTCTATCGTTCTATCTATACGCCTGTTTCATATTTACCTTTCTTTCTTTCTATCTATAGGGTGGCCAAGAAGTCACTGAGGGAACAGATATCATATATTTTTGATTATAGAATTACGTAAGATAGGATATCCATTACACAATATACATAGTTTGCCATAAGGTCATGGGTGTAAGATAGGAAATAGACACGTCGAGACGTGTTCGAATTTTGAATGATGCTCTTTGCATTTCCCATAGCGCTAATTAGCGACTTCTTGGCCACCTTGTATTATATTTACCAACCCCTCGACATGACCAGGATGGAATACAAGGTCGGTTTTTAAGCGGAATTTAACAGGATAGAATTCCGAGTTTCCTGATTCTAGGTTGGTGGCCATACCCAGGTTAAACTGCTCAGTCTGTCCTACAATACAATAACTGATGGAAAACATTTGGAATCCTAACTTTCAAAAGAGTATTGGCGCTACGTAAAATGCAAACAACATCGTCCAGGATTTGAACTCTGGACGCAGTGCCCATTTCCTACACCACAAATACTTCCTATCTTGTTATATTCTGTTCATTCTATCTATATCTGTCTGTTTGTCACTCAAATCACTCAGTCAGTCAGTCTGTCTGTCTGTCTCTCTCTAAATATATATGTATATATACAATATTTTGTTGATAACATGGGAGATATATTTTCTAAGCAGATAGAGCGTTTACATTTGAGTTAAGGTAGCGTGGACAAGGAGTCAACATCTGGTTACTGATAGTTTTAAGCCTATGCGATCTTCAAACCAAACTGAAGATTGCACAGGTGTTGACTCCATGTTCACGCTAACTCATATATATATATTATATATATATATATATATATATATTATATATATATAGAGAGAGAGAGAGAGAGAGAGAGATGGAGAGAGAGAGAGAGAGAGAGAGAGAGAGAGAGAGTTTGCGGTTTCAAATTGCATACCAGTATGAACTGGGTATACAGTACAGGTTTTCAAATCACCAACGCATAATTCTTTTTGTCCACATTTTTTCGATTTTTTAAAAAATTTCTCAAAATCTTTCTTTTCCTGTCTGATGATTGCTTTATTTAGACGAGCATGAAATCAAATGGTCGCATGTAAGCATCCATATAATTAAATATATATACCAAAACTAATATTCATTTATCATTATTATAATTGCTCTTTCACAGATAATGAGCACTCATAAAAACACTGGACAGATTTGCATCCTAATGTCTCATCAAGTGAGATACTTTTAACCATACACTGTGGTTATATATATACACAAACACATGCAAACACACGCAAACAGATGCACACACACACACACCACACACATATATATATATATATATATATATATATATATTATATGTACCTGGTCATATTTATTTTATTGTGTTCACTCTATCTAATCTATCTATCTATCTATCTATCTATCTCAGTCTATTTACATCTATCTGTCTATCTATCTATTTGTCAGCCTACCAGTTCATATTTATTTTATTTTGTTCATTTCTATCTATCTATCTATCTATCTATCTGTCTCAGTCTGTTTACATCTATCTATCTATCTCTATATATCCATGTCTCATTCTGTTCCTATCTATCTATCTATCTATCTATCTCAGTCTGCTCAAATCAATCTATCTATCTCAGTCTGCTAATATCTATCTATCTATCTATCTATCTATCTCTATCTATCTATCTCAGTTAGCTCATAGCTATTTATCTATCTATCTCAGTCTGCTCTTATCTATCTATCTATCTATCTATCTATCTATCTCAGTCTTCTCATATCAATGTATATATCTCAGTCTGCTCATATCTATCTACCTATCTATCTCAGTCTGCTCATATCTATCTACCTATTTATCTCAGTCTGATCATATATATCCACCTATCTATCTCAGTCTGTTAATATCTATTTATCTATCTATCTCAGTCTGCTCATGTCTATCTATCTATCTATCTATCTATCTCATTCTGCTCATATCTATCTATCTATCTATCTCATTCTGCTCATATCTATCTATCTATCTATCTATCTATCAGTCTGCTCTTATCTTTCTATCTATATATCTATCTCAGTATGCTCATATCTATCTATATATCTATCTCAGTATGCTCATATCTATCTATCTATCTATCTCTCTATCAGTCTTCTGATTAGCAATACCGAGCATGTAGTAGCAATTCTTTTGGGATTTATTTAATGAGGTAGCGATGTCAGCATTAAAACCGGGATACCTTTTTGGTCAAAGGATTCGGTGTAATCTCGTTATGATTATGTTCACCAGACATTGCCATTAAATATATAAAAAATCAAAAAGAGAAGAAGAAAGGGAAGCAATGAATCAAAAAGAAAGAAAGGAAGCGAGAAAGAATGAGTGAAAAAACTAAAGAAAAGGAGGAAGAAACAAACCAACGAAAAAAAGAAAGAAAGAAAAGAAAGGAAAGAAGAAAGAAAAAGTCAGTAATGAAGGAAAAAAGGGAGGTAGGAACAAACGAACAAACGAAAAGGTAAGAAAAGAAAGAAAGAAAGAATATATATCAAAGAAGGAAGGAAGTAACGAAAGAAAGAAGAAAGAAAGAATATACATCATAGAAGGGAGAAGTAACGAAGGTCAGAAGGATGAGAGAAAGAAAGAAAATATATCAATAAAGGAACGAAGTAACCAAGAAAATAAGAAAGAAAGAAAGAAAGAAAGAAAGAAGAAATTACATCTAAGAAGGAAATAAGTAACGAGGTAAGAAGAGAGAGAGAGAGAGAGAGAGAGAGAGAGAGAGAGAGAGAGAGAGAGAGAGAGAGAGAGAGAGAGAGAGAGAAAGAAAATACATTAAAAAAGGAAGGAAGAAACGAGAGAAAGAAGAAAGAAAGAAAATACACCAAAGAAAGAACGAATTAACAAAAGAAAAAAAAAAAGAAAGAATATACATCAAAGAAAGGAGAAGTAACGAAGGTGAGAGAGAGAGAGAGAGAGAAAGAGAGAGAGAGAGAGAGAGAGAGAGAGAGACAGAGAGACAGACAGAGAGAGACAGAGAGAGAGAGAGACAGACAGACAGACAGAAGAAAGAAATACATTAAAGAAGGAAGGAAGTAACGGCAGAAAGAAGAAAGAAAGTAAATACACCAAAGAAAGAACGAATTAACAAAAAAAAAGAAAAGAAAGAAAGAATATATATCAAAGAAGGGAAAGTAACGAAGGTAAAGAAGAGAGAGAGAGAGAGAGAGAGAGAGAGAGAGAGAGAGAGAGAGAGAGAGAGAGAGGAGAGAGAGAGAGTGAAATAAAATACATTAAAGAAGGAATGAAGTAACGAGAGAAAGAAGAAAGAAAAAATACACCAAAGAAAGAACGTATTAACGAAAGAAAAAGAAAGAAAGATAGATAAAATATACATCAAAGAAGAAACTAAGTAATGAAAGAAAGAATGGTTATGTAAGTAAGTAAGTAAGAAAGAAAGAAAGGAAGGAAGGAAGGAAGGAAGGAAGGAAGGAAAATAAACATATAAAGCGAAAGTAAAAGTGAAAGTTAAATAATGATTTGTAATCGGTGATGAGTCTAGAGAGAAAAACAAAGAGATAATGTCTTAATTAAGGGAAATTAATAAAAGACCAATGAATAAAACCAGAAAGAAAAAATTGCCGAAGAAATTTGCTTGAAAGAATCATTTAATGATGGCGATAACTTAACAAGCAGAGAAAACAAAATGGGTATGGGAGGATACGTCTGATAATTTCAAATAGTTTAAAGAAAATCAACTTTTCGATATTTGAGGGAATAATAATTACCAATATTTACAAAGTTGAACCGCGTAAGGCACAAGGCCGAATTGAGAAAACTGTAATAGGAAGTTGCGTTGCGATTCTTTGTTATTTTATAAGAATATTTTAAAAAGTTATATTCTCTTTTCCTCTCTTCTGTGACTCTTTCATAGTGTTCGTGGTGTAACGGTCACCGTTGTAGAAAATGGACACGGTGACACGAGTTCAAATTCTGTTTGCATTTCATATAGCACTAATAATAACCTTGGGAAAAACGTACGATTCCAACTATTCTCCCTCCATTTATGGGTAAATAGTAGGGTAGACTCAACTCTTTAACTTTGATATAACAACCAGTCTCAGAGAAGGAAAACTCTGAATTCCAACCTGTTAAACTCCGCTCAATAAATTGACTATGTGTCACATCCTGTTCGTGCAGGGGGGGGGGGTAAATACGTATATGACTCTTTCTCGTCAACTGTTCCTCCGTCCTGTCGGCTTGAACTGTAGAATACGGCGACAGTACCTCTGTAGAAAGGTAAGACCACCCCCAATAGGGCCACATCTTGGCCGTGGGTAGTGACCATTGATGCTCAAGGACTGAATCCTTGAGTAGTCCATGACATGCAGCATGGGTTAAATAGAGAAAATTAGTTTAAAAACGATTGGGTAGCCATCAATAATGAATAAAAAACGTCTTCAGTATGAAATAACCCAACAAGGGTTGACATGCCGTTAAATCTAACCAACCAACCAACCGTCCCGATCAGTCATCGCTCCCGATAAGTCTTCCGCAGGCACCCAAAATCCGCCCAGAATTTATTGATGTTAGTTTTTGTTGGTCGGCCCAAATTACTGTGTTCATGTGTTAGTGTTCATAAGAGAACGTCACTTATAAGTTCGTCCTTGCTTCTTATTTCTGTTATGAGACATTGCTTAAAACACAAAAAGAAGGAATAATATATTGAAGTAAATGTATTGGTTTGGTTGATTTATTCATTGATTGTTTCTAACCACATGTCACCTCGTCTCGAGTTACTTGATGCTTATAGGTTAGGGAATCGCATTTATTGTACGTTTATATTTACATTTTTATGTAGTTGTTTCATAAAATCTTTTGCACATAATTTCGAATACAAATAATCTTTTAACAAATCAATTTTATACGATACTATGTTCTGTATGGTTTCATTTTTCCTCTGACCTTCAGTTCATCCAGGCTCTTTTTTAATTTCTTGGACCTGTTCTGAGATCTCTAACTACGATTGATCATCTTCATTACTATTTTCCACAATTTCTTTCAGCTCTCAGACATGGTCCAGTTTGACGTCTTTTATTTTCACTCTGTTGTCCGCTGGAACGTCAAAATCCACTAGATGAGGACAATTTCTGTTCTTAATTGTTAATTAACTTTTTGACCAAGTGCTTTCAGCTATCCATTTAGCCATTATTAACACCAAAATACCCACAAAAAATTAAATTTCAAAGACATCTATCGTCTATCTAGCAGTGTCCTAAATCCTTAATATATTGCATTGTGACAACGGTTTCGACGAATAGCCGAAAGCGCTCGATCAAAAACTTTTATATATTTCGGAGATAAAGTAACTTGTGACCTATATTTCTTTGTACAGACAAAGGAAAGTTTAAAGATAATAAAGACATTTTAGTAGTAGTAGTAGTAGTAGTAGTAGTAGAAGAAGAAACAGGGAAGATGCAGACACAGATACAGGCGGTTGTGGCCCTGATGTTGCCGGGAGTTAATATGGACAATCGAAGAAGATTGCACAAGATCGAAGTTCGAATAAAACCGGAGATGACTTAAAGGCAAAATAAAACTTTATAGCTTTAATAAGAAATGACTTGAAATGTCAGCCTTTTATGTACAACTAAAAGAAACCCTAAAGAAATAAAGAACAGTAATATATATATATATATATATATATATATATATATATATATATATATGCTCCCCATTACCTAGTGGGTTGAGAGCGACCGAGTGGTTAAGGGGCCTTAATGATGATGAATCGATCAAGTTTCCATCCCAGCTGGAGGTTGCCTGCAAATTTCTAGCCATACTAAACAGGCGTGATACGTCGAAACACGGTGTCTGTGGGTGATATAGATATATATATGATGAGGTACATGCTATGAGTAATTACTTAGGGTGATTTATAAAGGGAATACCAACAGAAGTTTTATCGTAATATGGAAATCCTATTATAATAGAGATTCGGTATCTGTTTGTCTGTGACAATAATTACGTCACTGCCTACGTCACAGTACCCTCAGAAATTACGTCAGGTTATCAACGAAGATTCAAATATTGTCAGAATCATTACTACATTGAATAAATCTGATTTATTAACGACGTCTCAGTGAAAATCTGATTGTCTCAATGTAATGAAATATATTAAACTAGCAAAAGTACCCGGTCCATGACCGGACTAAAAAAAAATAAGAACACCAGGGAGTGAATGGGTAAGAGAGAGAATAAGAGGAAAATAATTTATAGAATTAAAAATATTACCGAGAATATGTATATTACAATGTTTATTTAAAATATTATTTAAAAAAAGTAATCCTTAACTTTTGCATGTTTTGGAATATAAATCTATTTTTCTAAAAATTGTTTTGTACATATGACAAAAACTCAAATTCATTTCTTAATTGCTTATTGCGTTTAAGTGATGAAAAATATTGATTTATTTTTTTAACTCCTAAAATGTAACAATTAAAAAGAGCTAAGTATTAAACTTGTGTTCTTATACAACTATATGGGCTGAGGCTGTAGAATACACCGACAGAACCTCTGCTGTTTAGTAATTTTCTGTACATAGTGTATTTAATTTTTTTGTTATTGATTTCAAATCTTAACGTGTTTATGTAGTACGTAATTTACTTGACACAAAGCGCCCATTTTCGTCAAATCTTTGGCAGAATTTAATGTTTAAAATGTACCAGAAATTAATTACATATGTAATATTAATTTGCTTTTTCGAACTGATGCTCATTATGTTACTACTTTTCGACTAAAACAAAAATTGACATTAAATCAATTAAATTAATTTTAATTCATTTTTAAAGTGAAAATTGACGCTTGAATTGTTGATACCTAATAAAAATACATATTAGTAAAATAAAATCATTTTTGCTAAAATCATATGCTAAAATTATATACTTAAAATAAACAGCCCCACCCAAACTCTACTGTTTTAACTGTAAGTTCAAAACCTGTGGCGTGGGTTGGGGAGGAATTGTCTTTTAACGGTAGTGTTGTTCATTTCAGAATTATTATTTTTTTAATTTTTTGTGAGGCCTACAGATGGCGTTGGTCTAGGTCGGCTGATGCCACTTCAAAGGTGGCTGGAGTTGAAGATTGTGTTAACGGTAGTTTTTGATTTTCCGTCCTGAAAGTTAAAAACTCGACTCGTTTCGACGGTAGTGGAGTGAGGATGAAAGTATCTGTATACGGTATTTTTTTTTTCCTAATTTGAATTATATCGCTTAATTATTAAAAATCAAAAATACAAATTCTGTGTGTTTCTTAGTTATAAGTAAATTAAGTGGTATGCAAGATCTAAAATCTGAATGACCTTTGTGAGTTATAAGTCGACACGTACATATCAAACTTACTTATATATATATATATATATATTAGAAAAACTAACGAAATGAAATGACAACACATAAAAAGAGATTAGCGAAGAAAATCTGATTTAGTTTTGCCTCAAAACAGCCCATGTTATTAGTGCGTTTAAAATCCGGCAATATATCTTACATATCACTAAGAAATAATATTTTACATAATTTATGGTGTGATTAATTTGCATACTAATTTTAACAAAACCGGGTTTGATGAATAATTACTTGGTGTTATTGATCTCTAATATTATTGTTTTATTCTCCAACGTATTAAAATCCATCCTATGATTTATCTAAACATAGAAACCAATTAAAATATAATTAGAAAAGTATAATCTTTTATATGCGTTTTCCTTAGTCTTTCTAATTTGATATATTTCATTACTTTAAAATTAAATACTTACGTCCGGAGGACACTTATTCTTGCTATTATCAGTAAACGAAGAAAGCAAACCAACTCCCCGACTAGAAATGCATTAATAATGCCGGTGTGGGAATGAGATGATGTATAATAGTCCTCGGAAATTTTGAAAAGAGGCAATTTCCTGGCTGTCATTTCATTTCTTTGTCCAGTTGAAAAAAGATAAAACTACCAATTACATTCGTAAGCATCAAACCTGGAGATTTTGATAGTAATTAATGTTAGAATATTTTGACTATATAAGATGTGCTGGAGGTCACAACTTAAATTTATAGACTTTTCCAAACCGCGTGGTCTTAATCGGCTAATCAATACGTTCTAATACATGGTTGGTTAACTATTTAAAGGCCTTGGTGGAAAGGCGTTCGCTTGCTCGTGAAACACAAGGATCATAGAATTCAAGATACACGGACCAACGGAAAAGTATTACAGGATATTACACAAGACAGATCAAACTTAATGCCACAAGGGATCTCCACTAAAAATGGTCACAAGAAACTTAACAATAATCATCAGCATCATGTCGCACTAACAGCACACATTCATAAGACTTCCCTCGCCAACCACCCCTATCGCTCAATAGTGTGGCAAAATCTAAAAAGGAAGCAAGATTTTATGTCCTTTAATTTTACTCCGCCTGCCCCGCCGAAAAAATAAGATAAGATTTTATATCTAAAAAATATGTGTAAGGTGTTTGTGTTAGTGATTTGCTACTCTTTGATTGGCTTCTAGTGACCACAAGAATTTCGTACACCAACACATAATACCCTGACGAGAATAATCTTTATGATATAGGTTGTTTTGTAACTACTTTAGGTAGGCGATAAAAAATTGTCTGCGCCCACGTAACATATCAACAGTCTTGTCATTCACTTATAAAGACATGAAAAAATGTGTGACTTACCCAATAAACTGTCTGTTGTTTTTACTTAAAACCGGATTAACGAAGAAAAAACTAAAAAAAAAACCTAACAAACTAACTAAATGCATTGTCAGCTGATATTACTCAAAACAGGAGTAATAAAAAAAAACTAACTTACTAACTAACAAAGTATAGTTTTTTCGTTTTCAGTCAAAAATATTTAAAAATCTTTTCAAAATTAACATAATTAACTAATTAAAGAAATTATTTTTTTGTTTTTACTGAAAAAATAAATAATTATTACAATAAACGTCAATTGTTTTGGCATTGCAGGATACTAATTTTTCAGACGCTAAACTGCAAATGGTGGTGAGGCGTAAATTCTTTATTAATATTACTCCCAAGTCCACTCTGACCCGGTAATTATAAAATATATTTTCATATATATGTATAGAATATATGTGTCATTATATATATATATATATATATATATATATATATATGTACTGCAATATCACGCACATTATCAATTCGGAAACAATAGGTAAGTTTACATCATTTCTTAATCATTAGTCTATTTTAAGACGGACATCCGCCATCCATTTATGCTTTAAAAAACAGTATTTCCATTCTATTTTATTTTCTTATAAAATTATATATATATATATATATATATATATATATATATATATATATATAATTTTATAAGAAAATAAAAAATATATATATATATATATATATATATATATATACACGGTGTTGCGCTAGAGTGACTTTAGTTCATGTCTGATGTCACCCTGGTGCAACACCTGGTGCAACACCATGAAGCTAAAAGATCCAAAGAAAGCAGAGGCAACAGAGCACCGGCACATCAATATCTTCAGGGACAGCTTTCACATGCGACATCTGTGGTCGAGAATGTTTTTCACACATTGGTTTTCCCAGTCATATATATATATATATATATATATATATATATATATATATATATATTATACATATATATATTATAACATATAATAATATATATATATATATATATATATATATATATATATATATATATATATATATATATATATATATATATATATATATATATATATATATATATTATATATATATATTATACATATGCATAATATATATATATTATAAATATATATATATATTATAACATATGCATAATATATATATATATATATATATATATATATATATATATATATATATATATATATATATATATATATATATATATATATATATATATATATATATATATATATATATATATATATATATATATATATATATTATGACATATGCATAATATATATATATATTATAACATATATATATATTATGACATATGCATAATATATATATATATATATTATAACATATATATATATTATAACATATGCATAATATAATATACATATATATATATATATATATATATATATATATATATATATATTATAACATATGCATGCGAGCAGGGGGTGAAACAAGATCAACTTTTATGCGGTATAGAGTTGATTTTAATTCAAAGATTTCCTTCTCCTAGGCTGGTTGCCTAACCAAAGCTACAGACCCAATCTGCTGTATTATTTACCGATATTTACGCATAGCTGCGAAGAGAACCGGTGAATATTCCAAGGGCATTATGCGAAGCTAAAAACAAACAGGTCCGTCCAGGATTTGAACTCGCGTCACCGATTCCATTTCTTACCTCGATAACTGTTACACGGCCCATGCCTTCGAATGTACGCTTGATAATCCTCGCTTTACTATAAAATCTAACGCAAAAATGATGAAAATGATGATGATAATGATATCGGCTCATTATGATGATAATCATACTTATCGTTATGAACTTATTTAATTCTGATTAAGTTTTCTTTCTCCCAGACTGGTTGCCTAACTAAGGCTACACGACCCAATCATTCCTTACTATTTACCCATAGCTGGAGGAGAAAAGATGATCTATGCATTTTCCAAGAACATTAATGCGAAGCTAAAAGATAACAGCTTCGTCCAGAAGTTGAACCGGGCCGCTGATTCCATTACCTTCCTCGATAACTATTACACTGCGCGTTTCTCTGATACACGCTTGATAATCATCGTTCTACAATAAAATATCTAACAGAAAAATTATAAAATGATGATGATAATGATATCAGCCAATTATGATGATAACCATGCTTATTATTATGAACTTATTTGATTCTGATTAAGTTTATAAAAAAAGAAATAACGTTATCATTATAATAAGTAAAGATTACTTTTAAAGTTTCTAATGAGGGTGGCCAGAGCTGATAAGATAATATTGATAATTTTATTCTTCTTCATCTTTCTTCTGATTTCTCTTCTCCTTCTTATTGTTTTTTTTTTTTTTTTTTTTTTTTTTGGTGTTGAATTTTGATTGTTATTAGTGTTATTATGTTTCATTAAAGACAACAAAAGCTGCGCTGTAGCGAAGCGTTTCCCAGAAGGCGCCAATATTTAAATGTTCCTATTGTCTGAAGAAAGAAAAAAAATGAAAGAAAACAAAAGCGAAAAGCAAAGGAAAATTATACAAAGAAAATTATACAAAGAAATATACAAAGAAATTTAAAAGGCCACAACGAAAGAAAAACTCACACACACACACGCACTCACTCACACTCACTCACACACACACACACACACACACACACACACACACATACACACACACACACACACAAAGAAAGAAGAATACCGGTGTTTTAGAACTCTCAACAATTCCCGGTAAGTTTTGAACTACTGAAAAAATGTACGGTTTTAAAACCCTTATAATCAAGTCGTAATTACAACCTAATTGTTATTATTTATTATAATTATAGTATATTTCGTTAATTAACTTTACGTAGATTTATATCTAAGGCTACGTATATATATATATATATATATATATATATATATATATATATATATATATATATATCAAAAGAGTTGGCTGATAAAACACAACTTTTACTTCATGAGAAGGATACAATTAACTTTATACAAACACATACGCACGCACACAAACGCCCTCTCTCTGTCTGTTGTGCGTTTACTTTCTCTTTCGTACACACGTTCGTTCTCTCTCTCTCTCTCTCACACACACACACACACACACACACACACACACACAGAGGCACATATGCATATATATATATATATATATATATATATATGTGTGTGTGTGTGTATATAATTTCCAAAAAGTTGGCCGAAAAACTACAAATTTTCAGTCATATGAATGATACGATTAACTTTACACACACACACACACACACACACACACAAACATCAATATATAGACGCGTACAAGCGTTCGTGTGAAAACATTGTTTAACATTTTCTCCTCCTTCGGATAAGACGAGTTTGACGAAGAAAGTCAAAATTCAATCAGCTTAAAATGTCCGATCGAAAAATCGAAAACATGGGAAAAATTGAAAAAATAAAACCCCAACTCTAAACAGTAAAAATGAGTTCGTCAATGTCTGAATGACACAGAAGATTTTCAAATAACTTTAACTTGATAAACTCACCAATGTCCCCTTCAGTTCATATTATGTCAAGTGTCTTACTCACTGTCAGTTTATGATCCTGAAAAAAATGAACAAACTATAAGGTTTTCTAGAAGAAAGTTCTCTCGATCATCTAACTGAATTAAAGTTTGGTGGTCAAAATCGCAACTGATAGGCTTGTCTATATAGACATTGAATAATCATAACTTTCAGGCATGAGACGTTTTCTCAAAAGATTTTTTAAGTTCTCAGGTCGAATTCTTATTTTTGCAGTTTCTAACCCGGGTTTAACTGTTGGTTAAAATGATAAAATATCATAGATTACAAAGTTATAGAAGGCCGTAACAACACTATGTATTTTTTTGTCTCCGATACACTGATAGCAAAAGTAAATGTTGTAACCAATACTACAACATTACCATAGTAAAGATTCCTACGTGAGTTAGGAATAATCCTCAGATAAAACATCATTCTGTAATGGGTAGATATTCCTTCAAAAGATGAGTATGCCTCACAATTCATAACGCTATTTATCAAGTTTTTTGTTAATTCATATCTAGTTGTTCTTTTGAGTAATTTCCTTAAGTAAAAAATACACAGTTTATTCTTTTCTTTTCCAATATTTGTTAAGATTCTTGTGGCCATTTTTACGCTACAAGTGAGAGCACTTTACAGTGGAGATACCTTGTGGCATTAGGTTTAATCTGCTTTGAGTGGAATCCTTGTGTTCCTCAGTGTGAAGCAAAATCCTTGTGTTGTTGTGTTACATAATCTATGCATAGATTATTGTCAACACCCTGTATTTCTGAAGGGATGGCCCCTTTTCATATCACGGGCGGGACTTTCCATGGAATATTACAGAAAGCCCGCGCAATACGTGAAGTTACGTGGGACCTGGTTGGCTCTCAGTTTCAGCTTGGACGTCAGGCAGATAAGGTCTTTCTGCCTTAGCTAAAGCTCACTGCACACGCGCGTTATGTTAGTTACATGAAATGTTTAGTTAAGTAAATAAAAGCTTACATAAATAATATGGTTTTGTGGTTGATGAATGTATTGGCAACAAGACTGATCTAGAAGAAGAAATAAATTAAGTGCGACCGACCACCAATACGAAGTCCAGACGCTAGAGATGAACGTAAGATGCCAAAAATGAGCAGAAGAAAGGAAAAAGCGTATACAACAGTTGATCCGATCGTCTGTGTTAAGCACGAGCAACTGACGCTTTTCATTGAAGGCCATTAAATTCTTAACCAACCACGTATTTGAGCGTGTTCATTGGCTGATTGAATCCGCGCGGCCACGAAGAGTCTATACATTTAAGTTGTGGTCTCCAGCACACCTTATATAGCAAAAATGTCCAACACTATTTGTTTAGACATAAAAGCCTGTTCTCGAGAGAAAACTCGGCTCACCGTTTTGTGTGGGTAGTTGTGAAAAGATAATTTTCATCTTTGTCTATCGAAGAATTCATGTCTCCTCCAAGGATCAGGGCGTTGTATTTAGAAATGCGTCAAATTATGGAAGATAGCTCAGTGTAAAATGTTGTGATGTCCTTTTCATCAACGACGTTGGTGGGAGAGTAGCATGAGATGAATGTTGTGCAGGGATTGCCATTATAAGTGGTACACATCATTCTCGGTTGGATTTTCCTTGTAATTATTAGTGATTTTAAAGTACGAGTACTGAGAAGCATTCTTAGGCCTTCCATACAGAAGCCGATACAATAATCCATTACCGGATTTATGATATTTTAGTTCTTATTCGCCATGATAATATCTATGTCATTGTACGCATATGATGTTTATATCCTTATCAGTCGCAGACGCTGTACGCTTGGGTAGTTGATTCATTCGTTATTAATGTTCTAACGTTAAATTTGTTATGTTGAATTAATTTTGCTTCTAAGTATTTTTTTTTTTTTTAGCTGTGTTTGTCTTTGGGCTCTGTAGCTGATTTTTCGATTTTTTAGAATTTAATAATCATTGAGAATATAACGTAAATAACTAAGGGAATCGTGACGTTGGTGGTGACTAGTTTCAGATACAGAAAGACACATAATCGCCATTATGAAAAGAAGGTTCCCCAGTCCAAAAGAAGCTTCCCGAGTTTGAGAAGGCTCCCGTGTCCGAAAAGAAGCTTCCCGAGTTTGAGGAGGCTCCCGAGTCCGAAAGAAGCTTCCCGAGTTCGAGAGGCTCCCGAGTCCGAAAAGAAGCTTCCCGGGTTCGAGAAGGCTCCCGAGTCCGAAAAGAAGCTTCCGAGTTCGAGGAGGGTCCCGAGTCCGAAAAGAAGCTTCCCGAGTTCGAGGAGGGTCCCGAGTCCGAAAAGAAGCTTCCCGAGTTCGAGGAGGCTCCCGTCCGAACGAAAAGAAGCTTCCCGAGTTCGAGGAAGTCCGAGTTCCCGATCGAAAAGAAGCTTCCCGAGTTCGAGGAGGGTCCCGAGTCCGAAAAGAAGCTTCCCGAGAGGGTCCCGAGTCGAAAAGAAGCTTCCCGGGTTGGAGAAGGCTCCCGAGTCCGAAAAGAAGCTTCCCGAGTTCGAGGAGGGTCCCGAGTCCGAAAAGAAGCTTCCGAGTTCGAGGAGGTCCCGAGTCCGAAAGAAGCTTCCCGAAGGCGAAAAGAAGCTCCCGAGTCCGAAAAGAAGTTTCGAAAGAAGCTTCCCGGGTTCGAGAAGGCTCCCGAGTCCGAAAAGAAGCTTCCCGAGTTCGAGGAGGCTCCCGAGTCCGAAAAGAAAGCTTCCCGAGTCGAAAAGAAGCTTCCCGAGTTCGAGGAGGCTCCCGAGTCCGAAAAGAAGCTTCCCGAGTTCAAGAATGCTCACAAGTCCGAACAAATACTGTAGAAGGTCGGAGAGCACATCGACCGAAACGTTGAACAGATAACAATAAAAATGGGGGCAATAGTCCGAATGATCCAAATTATACAGATTATCAAGCCACATCTTAAAAATTCAGAGAAACACAATCTCCATTATAATAAGATATTTAAAACAATCTACTGAATTTTTGGCGGCGTCACTGCTTGAACAAACCTTAATACTGATCTCTTGCTCCGTAGAAATGAAATATTTTTGTTTGAACATTGGAATAAATGTGTTTGTTTAAATACCGGCGCCGACATAAATGCAATTGCGCTTTATTTATTTTTGTGTGTTATTTCCTATTAACTCCATTAAAAAGAGAAAGCCATTACTACTTTTCAATTTAATTCTACTAGTGTGTGCATCTTAGTAATTTAAATTCTTACTATCAACTTTTAGCGCCAAAAGAAACAAATTATACGCAAATATACTTCTTCTTTTATTACGTGAGAACAATAGCAACACAAACAGGTGAGAACAGCAGTAGCGAAAACATAGCAAGACCAAAAATAATATATATATATATATATATATATATATATATATATATTGGTATTATCATAACAATATCAATAACTATATATATATATATATATATATAGGGATATATTGGTATTATCATACCAATATCAAAACAATATATATTATATATATATATATTGGTATTATCATACCAATATCGAAACAATATAATATATAGGGATATATTGGTATTATCATACCAATATAAAAACAATATATATATATATATATATATATATTATATATATATATATATTGGTATTATCATACCAATATCAGAAACTAATATATATAGGATATATTGGTATTATCATACCAATATCAAAAACAATATATATTATATTATATATATATATATATATATATATATATATATTAAACAGTAAAGGACTGAGCAAATCAGACAAAATGTGGCTAGAAATACAGAAAAAAATGCGGATAAATATATATATAGATATAGATATAGATATAGATATATATATATATTGGTATTATCATAACAATATCAATAACTATATATATATATATATATATATATATTATATATAGGGATATATTGGTATTATCATACCAATATCAAAACAATATATATATGTATATATATATATATATATTGGTATTATATACCAATATCAAAAACAATATATATATAGGGATATTTTTGTATTATCATACCAATATCAAAAACATATATATATATATATATATATATATATATATATATATATATATATATATTAGAAGTAAAGGACTGAGCAAATCAGACAAAATGTGGCTAGAAATACAGAAAAAATGCGGATAAAACAACACAACTAAATTCAAATGATATTTAACCTCGATATTTTGCAAAGCTTTGTCAAATTTATTCTGAAAACAAAATCAACTCTACAGTCTACTTTCATGCTGAAAAGGTAATTTTGGGTGGGGCAGAATATTAGGGGGGCGTACTAAGTGATAAGATGTAAGGCAAAAAGAAAGGAAATAGGGGCGGGTTGGATGTGTGATTGAGGAAGTGATGAGGAAGGGAATGGGTTTATTTGTGGGGTTGGTATTTTTATGGGGTCATTTATTGCCATTGAAGAAATTTGATAGTCTGATAGGAAGTTAGTGTGTGGCGACTACTGTCTGTGAAAGTTTGTGAAGTAGGAGGAATATTTTTTGCTTTGGAGTATTTTAGAGATTTTTCTTTATTCCTTTTTTTTTTATCCGTTTTCTATTTTGATTTTGTTCTCTTGAGTTACAATTTTTGCGATAGGTGTTGCCAGGTGGAAGAAACCTGGCCTTTAGTTTACAACTTTTGAGTTCGAAATGTCTGCTGACCTCTAGTACTCATTTTGAAAAAAAGATTACTCAGTTTAGACAACACTATACTCATCCTAATGTTCTGATGAAGGTTTTATGACGAACCGAAATGTTTTAACGTCGACTTCACGATCTACAAATAAATTTATCTTTTGGAATAACTTGTTTTTTCTTATTTCTACCCGAATTTTTGTGGCTTGCCAAACAGAAAACTTTTAAAAACTTTCTAAAAACAATTTCTTTCACAAGAAACTTTCTCCTGGTGATGACCTAAGGTCAAAACTAGTTGAGAACAATTTTTAAAAATAACATACGATAAATATTTCTATTTATCTTATCACTTTTTTCATTCCCCCCTCCCTCTCTCTGTCTATGTCTGTCTGTCTGTCTGTCTCTATATATAACACGCAGACACACACACACACACACACACACACACATATATATATATATATGTGTGTGTGTGTGTGTGTATGTGTGTGTGTGTATGTGTGTGTGTGTGTGCGTGTGTGTGTTTTCTGTGTGTGAAAGCTTATTAGTACTGCCTTCATATTTAGTAGACTGTGCCCAGAGCGAAAAATTGACTATTTGAATGAGTTTTTTGTAAAATATCTGAGAATAAGCAATGACGTTGTCAGCTGTTGAATTCTGTTAAGTTCTCTTTAATTAAATATGTACATATATTGGTAGGTAAAAACATGTAGAGCAAGAGAAACTTGTTGATTGTATAATATGTCAAGCGATTTATATTAAAATTACATATAATTTATTAATTATGATTATATATAATTACATATATGATTATAATTATATATAATATATTAATGCTTTTTTTTAAATAGTTTTATGAGGATAGCTCAGAGTTAGAGTCTGTGTCAGTAAATGTGAACAAATTGAGATTTTTTAAATTTTTTCTTCTTTTCTTTTCCTTTTGCAATTAGCTTAGGTCAAAACATAAACTAATTTAGATTTCTCTGAATGTTTGGGATGAGGCTTGATGATTAGTATTATACTGTGTTATTCGGACTATTGTCCTCATCTTCATTGTTATCTGTACAACGTTCCGGCCGATGTGCCCTCCGGCCTTCTTCAGGTATTTCTAGTCGTACTCGGGAAACTTCTCGGACTCGGAACCTTCTTGTCGTAATCGGGAACATTCTTGTCGTAATCGGGAGCCATCACGGAACTTTTGAACCAAACCCTTAATTCAGTCCGCGGGGGTATCCTGTTCTCATTCCACTAACCATGCTTGGGTAGAGGCGTTAAGCCGTGTTAATTATTATTCTATGTTACTGCTGCCCTTGGCCAGAATTGAAATTTCAGTTCCAGAGTTCGACAAGACATACCTGAGGAAGGCCGGAGGACACATCGATCGAAACGTTGTACTGAAAACAATAAAGTTGAGACAATAGTCCGAATAACAGATAATACTAACCAATTAAGAGTAAGATTTTAATCTGTCTTATGTCTAGTCAGTAGATTAATACAACTCATCTGATTTGATTAGACAGCTCTGTAAAATTCCTTCAATGAAATAACAGACACAAGAATTTTAAATGACATCAAGAAGAAAACAACTCGCTCGAAAATTCTAAAATCAGTTATGACCATGAATTGGACTTGTGAACATTGTGAATCTGCTGTTGAAATCTTTTTTAGACTGGTGAATCTGTAATTGTTACACAGGTAGCTTTTTGTGCTCATTTTATGTTACGCTCGAGTGATGGGGTTCCGTATAATATATATATATATATATAATATATATATATATATATATTATTGGATCCTTTCTGTCCACTAAAGACGATGGCGTAGTCCAAAAAAATGATCTGCATCTTCGCAAGTGACTTTGCAGGCCAATTCTTGAGTTACAGTCTTTGGTGCACTGAATGCATACAAACTGTGATGCTTTCTTGGGCTGCTGGCTTTTCTCTCTCTTTCTAGCTCTCTTTTCTGTCGATCCTACTCTACTCTCTGCCTCACTCCTCTCTGTCCCTTGCTTAACATTGAGGTGCCATTATTTATATTATTATATTATCTTTAATTATAATTATATGTACTAGCAAAAAATAGACTTACGGGTGGTGTAAACATTCATGTTTGAAAGATATTGCAGGGGTGGGGAGTTCAAAATTCAGTGTCAATAAACTAAATCTTATTCAGTTAATACTATAGACAAATAGAATTTTAAAAAGATTAAATTAAAAATTATTTTCGATAAATAAAATTTATTTAAAAAATGTTTGTACAATCAATAACTGAATATAACATATGCGGTTTTATGCTCTTAATTCATTTTCTTAGAGATTTCATGTTTATTAAAGTAAGCATTAAATTTATTGAATAACTTTATTATTTAATTTTTAAAGAACAAAATAATTACTCTTTCCAACGTACAGAATATAAACAAAACAAAAGCTTATGTAGGAAGAAAAATAAACTCAGAACTTTTTTCAGTTTTTTTACAAAGTTAAACATTTTAATATTTTAATATTAAAATTAACCCAATTTAACAGTAGATTAGAATTTAACATCGAATAGATTATTAGTAATACAAAAATAGAATGAAATTGATTTGAATACTTGAAGTCACGTCTCTTCCGTGCGGCGTTCAAATATATCACGTAACGCCGTGTTTATAATGTATATAATCTTATTATAATGGAGATTGTGTGTTTTTCTGTCTGTAACCGAAACTATATTACTACTAAAGTCACAATTCCCTTAGTTATTTGCATCACATTCTACATGATTTTATTTTTTTTATTTAAACATCAATTATTAATAAAATTGTTTTACATTATTAATACTGTTAGCCACATATACATGCTAATTACATGCAATTATATTTATATATACAACAAAATAGCGGTGTACAGTGTCAACGGGAAGGCTAATTTGCATATTGATATTAAAAATTTGATTTTAATAAATATGTGCTTGGTATTATTGATTTCTAATTGTTTGGTTTTTCCTCAATGAATATGAGCAAAAATCTCTTCAATAAATCTTAAAAGAAATCCTTTAACAAGAAGAAATAATTGTAATTTTATTCTTTACTTCCTATCTTAACTAAATAGTTAGGAAAACTAAATAGTTAGGAAAAAAATTTAGGAAAAATTAGTCATGAGAGACGGGAGTGATGGAAGAGTAAGTTTCAAATCTTTTATCTGCATTCTTATTTAGTTTCATTAGCCCTTCCAATTTAAATATATTTCATTACATTAAAACTTAAATACTTGCACCCGGAGGGTGCATATATTTGCTAGTGTTTATAATATATATTAAAATTTAAGGTATGTGAAGGTTAATGTGACAATTCCTTTTTGCAAATAATTTTCTCGTAAAACTCTATACGTTAGATAACTTTAAATACATATTGGAATAAAACAAAGTATGTATAAATAATACCGCACATGTATTTATTAAATCTTTTTAAAAAATCCCACCATGGGCCATCCTTTTTTGCGTACTACTTTCTGGACATATAAAAATAATAGGGCGTTTTTTATTTTACGTAGTTATGTTATTGACTATAAATTAAATACTCATTGATAAAGTTACTTAATTCCTGAAATGACTGTAAGCGGTGACGTAGTTACGGTTACAGAAAAAATAGAGACTGAATCTACATTATATGTACTAGCAAATATATGCACCCTCCGGGTGCAAGTATTTAAGTTTTAATGTAATAAGATATTGTATTAAATTAGAAAGGCTAATAAAACTAAATAAGAATGCAGATAAAAAGATTTGTAACAGAGGGGGCTATAATCGGAAAATAGAACTACTGAAACTTACTCTTCCATCACTCCCGTCTTTCATTGTTATTTTTTCTAATTTAAGTATTTAGTTAAAAGAGGAAGTAAAGAATAAAATGACAGTTATTTCTTCTTGTTAATGGATTTCATTTAAGATTCATTGAAGAGATTTTTGCTCATATTCATTAAAATAAAACCAAACAGTTAGAACTTAATAATACTAAGCATATATTTATTAAATTAAAATTTTTAATATCAATATGCAAATTAGCCTTCCCGTTCACACAGTAAACCGCTATTTTGTTGTATATATAAATATAATTGCATGTTGTTAGTATGCAGATATGGTTAACAGTATTAATAATGTAAAACAATTTGATTAATAATTGAGGTTTAAATAAAAATAAAATCATTGAGAATGTGATGTCAATAAGTAAGGGAATTGTGACTTGAGTGGTAATATAGTTTCGGTTACAGATATACAAACACACAATATCCATTATAATAAGATTAATAATGGAGATTCGCTTCCGGTTTTTGTCTGTAGCAAAAATTACGTCACTGCTTGCGTCACATTACCCAAAATCGTCATAACACTCAAAATTTGAACATGCAACATTAGACAGTCCTCGTTGTTTTTTAAAACAAGTTTTAATAGATACATGACTGGTATTATATATCTATATATAGTTTATATTTAAAGTTTACATTTCAAATTGTTTTATTTTTTAATCCATTAAAGAATTTGATGATTTTACTTACTTAGGGTACAAACTCGCTGACATTGAATTTTTTACACCCACCCCTCAGGTAATATGTTCCAAAAATCTATTTTTACATCGCCCGGAGGGTGTTTTTTTTAAAATTTTGTACTAGTATAGATAATTATTGTAATTATATTGGCCACCCCATTATCATCGTTCAGAAGTCAGTCAAATATTAAAAGCAAGAGATTTGCTCTCTTGAATGATGAATAAGAAAAACAGAGATTGTTTCACAATGCAAAGAAATCGACAGTGTTTCTATTCCATGTGACTCTAATGTAAAAAAAAGGATTTTCTACTCCACGTGACATTAATATAAAAAGAAACAGTAATAAGATGGAGTCAAACCTGTAATAGAAATTACAACAGTACACTTCCACCTACTTAAACAAAACTTTCTGAAATATAATATTTACTCTTCCTAAAGGTATTTAATTATCAACCTAGAGATAATTTTCTAAGAAGAAGAAAAAAAATACTGTTCAATAAAAAGAAGCACAGATCATAAGTATGTATTTATTCATACCTTTCCCAAAAGGTTTTTAGCGCTACAAGAAATGCAAATAGCCTTGTTCAGAATTTGAACCCGTGCTGTCGAGTCAACCTCCGTTGATACTGACTGTTGTGTGGCATAATAGGAAGGAACTCAGTTGGAATCTCCTGCAGTGTAATCTCAAAACCGACCATTTATAGACAATTATTTGTTTTGTTCTATGGAACATGCCTTATCTAGCTAAAATCTCCAACACATAAAAAGCACTAAAAATTCATTGAATTATTATTATTATTTTAACCCTTATGACCCAGAGAAAACCCCGCCTGACGGTCTTGCAATCTGCTGAGTGAAAAATAGCTGAAAAGGGTAAAATATTATAATCTGTTATTTAGAATTCTTGTTAGCTGTATTGTTGCTATGTAATAGGGAGGCAAAACAAGGAATTCTACGGACGGAATTCAGGGTTTTGCATAATTACGGATCGCTGAGTTGGTTGGTTGGATTTTGCAGCATGTCAAACCTTGTTTGGTTATTTTATACCGTAGACATTCTGTTTGATTCATTCATGATGGGGACTCAATTTTTTTAACCTATAGATGTGACTTAAACAGGTACTACCACTACGGGTCAGAGTGGACTTGTGAGTAACGGATTACTAGGGTTCTAAGGGATAACTTAATGAACACACACACACACAGACAGACACACACATATATATATATATATATATATATATATATATATATCTTCTTATTATAATGGAGATTGTGGGTTTGTCTGTCTGTAACCGAAACTACACAAATCACAATTCCCTTTGTTATTTACACACATTCTCCATGATTTTATTTTTTATTTAAACCTCAATTATTAATAAAATTGTTTTACATCATTAAGACTGTTAACAATATCTACATGATATTAAAATGCAATCATATGTATATATTCAATGAAATAGCGATTTACAGTGTGAATGGGAAGGCTAATTTGCATATTGATCTTAAAAAAAATGATTTTAATAAATATATGCTTAGTATTATTGATTTCTAATTGTTTGGTTTTATCTTAATAAATATGAGCAAAAATCTCGGGGATAAATCTTAACAGAAATCTATTAACATAAAGAAATAACTGTAATTTTATTCTTTTCTTCCTATTTTAACTAAATAGTTAAATTAGGGAAAATTTACCACTGAAAGACGGGAGTAAGGGAAAATGGTGGAACAGTTAGTTTAAAAGTTGTTCTATTTTCCGATTATACCCCCTCTGTTCCAAATATTTTTATCTGAATTCTTATTCAGTTTCATTAGCCTTTCTAATTTAACATGATATTTTATTACATTAAAACTTAAATACTTGCACCCGGAGGGTGCATATATTTGCTAGTACTTTTAATAAAGAATAGTATAAATTCATTTTTATCAGAACTCACTAAATCAGCCTAGTCTCATCAGAAAGCCAACTACATAATGACCAAGAAAACAAACAAACATAGAGAAAATATTTTTTGTTTTCTTTCTGTTTTACAAGGTCGGTAAAATCTCTCCTCTTCAAACAAACTTTTATACATACAAAACCTTTATACATACAAAACATTAAAATTCATTGGGTTATTAATATTATAACTCTTATGACCTTGCAAAACCCACGCCTCTACATCTCCCAACCTACTGACTGAAATAATGAATGATATAGAATATTTTAAACAGTTATTCACCAGGCTGGTTAGCTCTTGTTGGTAGATAATAGCCAGGCAAAACTAGGAATTCTACGGACAAAATTCAGGTATCCTCGCACATTTAAAAATAGTACTTTTATAAAAAAAAAACAATGTGAGTTTTTGTGCCCCCCTAGGGTGTCATATACCACCCATTGAGAAATTGTGATATAAAAAATAAATTAGGAGTTTTAAATCTTAAGAGGACTTTTTATTTTATGGGATCTAAGAAAAAGGCTTCACACTAAAATATATTTTATCCCGCACAGACGATATCCCGCACAGACGATTATGGATGCGGACTACGTAGATGACCAGACACTTCTTTCAAATACAAAATCTGCACAAGCCGAATCCCTACTACATAGCCTAGAGAAGGCAGCACGGAACATGTCTATATATGAACTGCGATAAAACAGAGTTCATGTACTATAAAAAGAAAGGTGACATCTCCCACGCCCGACGGTATGCCTGTAAATACAGTAGAACAATTTATGTACCTAGGTAGTAATATCTCATCTACATAAATCGATGGTAATGCGCACATAGAAAAGTCATGGCCTGCTATAAAACAGATTATCAGTTATATGGAAGTTAGACCTCGTTGACCCGATTTTTTTGGCTTTTCCTTTGAATCACCCTCTATTCATTATATATATATATATATATATATATATATATATATATATATATATATATATAAATTTCTGGTACAAGCAAATTTAAATAATACTTTAAGGGTAATCATTATGATCACCTATATAGGTGGATACGAAGGAAAAGAGTGAAAAAAAAATTGTTTTATTTGATAAAAACAAGGGCCCTTTCGTCCGGTTGCTCATCAAGGTTTATACAGCCGGAGACGACTAAAAGTCAAATTGTAAATACATATGGGTATATATATGAGGGGGGTTTTAGGGAAAAGAAGAAAAGAAAAAAAAAAATTTTACTTCTTTTAAGTCCCCATTAAGTGACACCAGGCCCCAGACACTCGCCCAATAAAATAAGCGAGTGCCTAGGTCTGATCTGTCTGCACAAGGTAGGACGAAAAAAATTAATAATTACGGCCTCAAGGACCTGTAAATGGTGTTTCGTCCTAGCCCTGTGCAAAATAGAGAATTGGTGATCATTATAACTAGACCGGCAAGCGCTCATGTTGATTAGATGTTCGCAAATCGAAGACTCGTTGCTCTGCGATAACCCGGATGTTATGGGTTTGTGTTCGCGTATTACTCGGGGTATGTGCTGGTTAATTCTGACAGCCAATCTTTGAATCGTACGGCCAATATAAGTGGCTTCACACGCACACGTATATTTATAAACAAGTAAACTTTGATTGAGTATTGGCAGTACGTCCTTACTAGCAGAGCGAAAAGCGGCCCTGGTAGAAAATATTGTTCTAACTTTGGCTGCGGGATAGCAACGGCCCACCGAGAAAGTAATTTTGTCGGCTAAAGTCTGACTAGCCGGTCCAACCCAAGGTAGACGAATATACACTGGGCATTTGGATGGACCAAAAGGTCCATCACGATAGAATTTTGCCACAGTAATTCTAATTATGTCTGTGATGACATCCTCGGGATACCCATTATTTAAAAAAATTTCCGTGATGTTCTTGAGTTCTCCATTGATTTTGTTACCTGAACAAATTTTAAGTGCTCGAAAGGTTAGGCACTTAATCAAATTAATCTTTCTGGCTTTTGGGGCAAATGAATCCCAGCTCAAGTACAGTCCAGTGAACGTCGACTTTCGAGACACGCTGGTCTCAAAAGAAGAAGAACACCTTTCTACAAGAACATCAAGAAAGGCCAGGGCACCATTATTTTCCTCCTCCATAGTAAACGTTAAGGAGGGGTGCAGATTGTTTAAGCTCTGGAACAATTTTAGAGCTTCATCCCGGTTACTGAAACACGCGAATGTGTCGTCAACATACCGTAAATATATATGCGGTTTGGGGACTTTGCTGAACAACTGCCTCTCAAGAAACCCCACGAATACATTGGCCATAAGAGGGCCTAAAGGACTACCCATACTAACACTGTCTATCTGACGATACTTTATGTCGTCAAAACTAAAGGACACGGATTTCGTAGCCAATTCCATCAGTTCCACAAAGGTATTCTCCGGAAACGGGGGAGACTTAACCCCAGGGCGACGGTACAAAAAATCCGCGCAAATGGAAATGGTCTCATCTAGTGGGACATTGGTGAACAAAGACGCAATATCAAAGGAGACAAGATATTGCGTGTCACCACTCACAGGCAACTGACGGATAGTAGAGGCAAAGGAAAAGGAATCAAGGATACAGAATCCTGAATAAAACTGAAGTACAGGATTCAGTAAGATTACCAACCATTTAGCCAAATTATGTTGGACTGAATGGCACATAGACAAAATGGGTCTAAGTGGGACGCCGGGCTTATGAATTTTGGGCAGCCCGTACATCCTAGGTCGTTGAGATCCCACAGGACGGATTAACTCATAAACTTCCTTTGACAGAAATTTGCACTTTGACAGTTCAAGGAACCGCTTCTGAACCCTAATTTCAAGTTTATGGGTATCGTCAAAAGACAGATCACCCAATTTCTCGAATTTATCTTTGTCGTCAAGAATAACAAGCATCTTGGCTATATAGTCAGAGCGATTAAGGATAACCACCCCAGCCCCTTTATCAGGTCTACTAAGGCAGATATCGGTATTTCGCTTTAGACTATTAGCCGTAATGAAATGGTTTCTCTGCCAAATGAACCCCTTACAATCAGTAGGGTGTTCTAAAAATTTATATGCCAGATCTGCAAGGCGAGCCTTCAGATAACTGACATGCGGTAGAGAAACAGGGGACAATTTACATATTTGAGAGAATAACATCTCAAGTTCCGTAAACAACGTAACCTTATCGGGGTTACGTGAGGGGGGAATACAAAAATTCAAACCTCTTGATAGCACCAGTTTCTCACTCTCAGACAATATATAGGAAGAGAAATTAAAGATGTGTTTGTCCGAGGTGACTGTACATCCAAATCTTTTACGAATGAGGAGGTTCAAAAATTTGTTATTCTTGACAAGGATTCTACTATTAATTATTTGGGATTTAATAATCAAGTATTTAGCAAAGCGCAATTTGTCAAAGAAAGTGAACGTTGTCCAAACTTGCCTCCATAGAGAATGTATTTGGGCAGTAATTGGGGGAATAGAGTCACTAAAGAGATCTCATCCTTGAGAAAAGCACGTTCAACATTACGTGAGTTACGACATTTAATCTTAGTAAGCCGTCTAAATATGTAGCCGGGTACCACATTGTTATCCAGGCAGGAATGGAGAAAACTCAATTTAAAGCGGCGCTTGATGATTTTGTCCTTCAATAATATAATTTTATTGAGGACATCAATAATAGTGGGGCTGTACCTTCCCCTAAAATGTATAAATAAATTTCTGGCACAAGCAAATTTAAATAATACTTTAAGGGTAATCATTATGATCACCTTTTTTTTTCTCTTTTCTTCTTTTCCCTAAAAACCCCCCTCATATATATACCCATATGTATTTACAATTTGACTTTTAGTCGTCTCCGGCTGTATAAACCTTGATGAGCAACCGGACGAAAGGGCCCTTGTTTTTATCAAATAAAACAATTTTCTTTTTTTTTTTTTTCACTCTTTTCCTTCGTATCCACCTATATAGGTGATCATAATGATTACCCTTATAATATATTATATATATATATATATATATATATATATATATTTATATATATATATTTATATATATATAATTAGGAAAAATAATGAAAAAAACATTTAGGTTTAAAGCATAATAGACTATTTCAGAGAATCCAAAAGGAATTATCTAGTTGTTCCCTGGAAATAAAGTAATCCTCATTTTGCATCTAATGATGGAAATAACTAGATCATTCCTCTAGTTTCCTTGAAATAGTCTATCATGCTTTCAGACTAAATCTTTTTGTTATTTTTCCTAATATATATATACATATTCATGTTTACAAAATTGCTCAGATTTATGTAACCTTTTAACTAAACTATAAGTTTAATATTTTATTTTAACTAATAATTCTTAATTACAAAATACTCCATGAATATATATTTTGTGGGTCCTAAATTTTCCGTGGTCCCACTCTTGGCCCCTAGTGGTTCCCCCATTTATCCAATTTGGTCTTGTGCACCACCCCCTCCAAAATATATAGAGAACAATGTATATAGAGAACAAAAACCTCCTCTCATGTCTTCACAAACCTATTCTAACGCCCTTACAATTTTTCGAAATAGTCTGTGGAATCTTTTTTCGTGATTTCATCAGACTATTTCATCGAGTTCTTAATCTCATTCAACAGGCGAGTAACTGAGGGGGGGGGTGTAGTCAAATCTTGGCAGTGTATGTGTTGTGGAGGGGGAGGCGTGCTACAAACGTGGGTATATGGAATGCATTAGCGAAACATGTACCAAGGGACGTGAATAATATACTCGTTTAGTAATATTGTGAATGCAACGGTCATGCGCAGGTAAGGTGACGTCTGCTTACGTCTACCTAATGACATAAAAAGTCATGCAACTAGTGTTCCACCAAGTCGAAATGGGTGGATACGTTCACGTAATACATAGTCCCAATGTATATATATATATATATATATATATATATATATATATATGACATCGACTCTATCAACTAATATAGTATATTATATATTTTCCTTATATATTTCTTGTAATATATATATATATATAAAGAGAGAGAGGAGACTGTATATATATATATTGTATATTATATATATATATCTATAATATATATATAGGTATAATGTAAAAACAAAATTTCTTTTGCGATGAAACAAGAAAATACAAGTGTCAATCACGAGTTTGTAAGATAGGCTAATATTTTATTTGAGAGAAGAGAGAGAGAAGAGAGAGAGAGAGAGAGAGAGAGGAGAGAGAGAGAGAGAGAGAGAGAGAGAGAGAGAGACTGTATATATATATATACTATAATACTATCTATATATATCTATATAATATATGTGTGTTACATAATCTATGCGGTTGCATAAGATTATTTGTCATCCCCTGTAATTCTGAGGGGATGACCCTTTCATCCATGGGCCGGGTCATTCTATGGAAAATTTACGAAGCCGCGCCAAATATGATGAAGTCACGTGGAACCTTTTTCAACGTCCCCGTTTTTGCAGTTGGGACCGTCAGGCAGAGCAGTCGGCCATTTTGTGCTCTTGCTAAGAAGGCTGGAAACCTCGCGCGCGCTATGTTAGTTCAGATATTAGTTACGTGAAATGTAATAAGTTAAGGAAATAAAAGTTTATATAAGTAAAATGTTCTGTGGTTGATGAATGTCTTGGTACAAAGACTAAGAAATGAATCCAGGACGACCAGCCAGCAGGAACATAGCAACAGAGACCTTAGAAGAACCAGACCGAAGACGTTAGAAAGATAGACGATCAGAAATAGCAAAGCCGGCCAGAGGAGAAGACGACTTAGAAGTATAGAGTAAGAAAGGGCTTACAACTTATTCGATTTGATACTGTGAAAACCCTTCAGTACCGTAACACACACAAATCCCACATGATATATATATATATATATATATATATATATATTTGACAGTGTATATATTATATATAAATATATAATATATATAGTATTATATGTATAAGTTAGCAGTGTATATATAATATAATAATATAAAT
>CM042147.1:50420268-50444801 GCA_023376005.1 Doryteuthis pealeii | reverse complement strand
AGAGAGATAAGGTTCAACATAAAATATATTTTATTGTCACGGAAAGACGATATAACGCACAAGACGATTATTGATGCGGACTACGTAAGATGATCAGAACTTTTTCAAATACAAATCTGCACAAGCCGAATACCTTCTTACATAGCCTAGAGAAGGCAGCACGGAACACATGTCTAATTTATGACTGCGATAAAACAGAGTTTCATGTACTATAAAATGAAAGGTGACATCCCACAGACCTGGACGGTAAGCAGGCTGTAAATCCAGTAGAACATTCACGTACCTAGGTAGTAATATCTCATTACAAGAAATGGATGGTAATGCACGCATAGAGAAGTCATGGCCTGCTTAAAACAGATTATCAGTTATATGGAAGTTAGACCCGTTGACCCTCGATTTTTTTGGCTTTCCTTTGAATCACCCTCTATTCATAATATATATATATTATTATATATATTTATATTATATTATATATAAGGCATCACACACACACACATCATATATATATATATATATATATTATATATATATATTTAGGAAAAATAATAAAAAAACTTTGGTTTAAAGCATAATAGACTATTTCCAGAGAATCCAAAAGGAATTATCTAGTTGTTCCCTGGAAATATAAAGTAACTCATTTTGCTTAATGATGGAAATAACTAGATCATTCCTCTAGTTTCCTTGAAAATAGCTCTATATGCTTTCAAGGAATAAATTTTTTTGTTATTTTTTTCCTAAATATATTATACTATTCATGTTTACAAAATTGCTCAGATTTTATGTAACCTTTTAACTAAACTATAAGTTTAATATTTTATTTTAACTAATAATTCTTAATTACAAAATACTCCATGAATATATATTTTGTGGGTCCTAAATTTTCCGTGGTCCCACCCTTGGCCCCTAGTGGTTCCCCCATTTATCCAATTTGGTCTTGTGCACCACCCCCTCCAAAATATATAGAGAACAATATATATAGAGAACAAAAAACTCCTCTCATGTCTTCACAAACTTATTCTAACTCCCTTACAATTTTTCAAAATAGTCTGTGGAGTCTTTTTTCGTGATTTCATCAGACTATTTCATCGAGTTCTTAATCTCATTCAACAGCGAGAACTGAGGGGGGGGTGTAGTCAAATTTTGGTGTGTATGTGTGTGGAGGGGGGCGTGGGTATATGGAATGCATTAGCGAAATATATACCAAGGGACGTGAAATAATATACTCGTTTGGTATTATTGTGAATGCAACGGTCATGCGCAGTAAAAGGTGACGTCTGCTTACGTTACCTAATGACATAAAAGTCATGCAACTAGTGTTCCAGCAAGTTCGAAATGGGTGGATACGTTCCAAGTAATACATAGTCAATGTATATATATATATTATTATATATATATATATTATATATATATATATATATAGTCTTATATATTGTCTGTATATATTATATTAATATATATAGGAGAGAGAAGAGAGAGAGAGACTTGTTATATATATATATATTGAGAGAGAGAGAGAGAGAGAGAGAGAGAGAGAGACTGTAATATATATATATATATATATTATATATATATTATATAATATGTTACATAATCTCTGAGGTTGCATAAGATTATTGTCAATCCCCTGTAATTCTGAGGGAGATGACCCCTTTCATACCATGGCCGGGTCATTCTATGGAAAATTACAGAAGCCCCGCCAAATATGTGAGTACGTGGGACCTTTTTCAGAGTCCCAGTTTGCAGTTGGACGTCAGGCAGAGCAGTCGGCCATTTTGTGCTCTGCCTAAGGCTGGAACTCGCGCGCGCTATGTTAGTCGGATATTTAGTTACGTGAAATGTATAGTTAAGGAAAATAAAAGTTTATATAAGTAAGAAAAATGTTCTTGTGGTTGATGAATGTCTTGGTAACAAGACTAGAAATGAATCCAGGACGACCAGCCATGCAGGACATAGCAACAGAAGACCTTAGAGAAAACCAGACCAAGATGTTAGAAGATAGACGATCAGAATAGCAAGCCGGCCAGAGAAGAAATACGACCAGAGTAAGAAGTAAGAAAGGGTATACAAGATTATTCGATTTGATACTGTGAAAACATCAGTACGTAACACACACACACACACAAACACACACACACACACACACACGACGAACACATAATATATATATATATATATATATATTTATATATATTGCATGTATATTATTATATTATTATTTATATATATAATATATATATATTGACAGTGTATATATATTTATATATATATTATATTGACAGTGTATATATTATATATAATTATGTGTGTGTGTTGGTGTGTGTGTGTGTGTGTATGTGTTTGTGTGTGTGTGTGTGTGTGACAGTTAAACAAATGCACACTGAGCATGAATCACTAAGACCGATGTAAATATATGAGAAATGTTTAGTAACTTTATTTATAATTATATATATATATATATATATATATATATATATATATATATTGTCATCCCAAGAAACAATGTTCGATGTTCACACGCGTTTCTCAGAAATGGCTTAGACTTAGAATAGAAACCTGGCGTCCTTACCTACCACTGGCCATCAGCCACTTACAGGGAAGGAGTAGAATTTCAACACACACACCACCCACACACACACACACACATATTATATATATATATATATATTAAAGAATGAAAAAACAACAATTGCTGTTAAAATGAAATATTTTATATCATATTCATTTTATATCATATTTCATTTTAACAGTATTGTGTGTTTTCATATTCTTTTATTTATACTTATATATCGGATTCATTTCCTTGCTCTTAACTTATATATATTATATAATATATATATATATAATATATGTGTGTGTGTGTGTGTGTTGTGTTGTGTGTGCTGTGGGCTTCCATAAAAAAATATTCAGGATAATTTGTTTCTCTGGTGGTTTTTTTTACAGACGAGAGATGGGTCTCTACCTCTGGATGGTCAACGCTGAGATTTATCCTTTTTGTACACTGTAGCACTGGCGTGGCGGCTCGGTTTTGAATATTAATTATTGCAGTCTCATTTCTAACTTTTTTAACTCATTCGGAATTACATTAAGAATGTTCAGTGTATTTTTTATTGTTAAATAAAGTCAGGTTTTGACAAATTATCGTAATACTTGATTATCTCCTTTTCATATTGTTAGTCTACTTGTAACCCTCGTTGAAAAAGATAATCGAATCCCTTTATAATTTTCTATTCGTCTATCTAAATATTATTACTTGCGAACTACCCATCTTCAGGCAGAGTTCAAATTTCGGACAAATGTGTTAGCGTTTTCAATTAGCACTCATACTATTGAGAATACATGAATCCATCCCTTATTCTCCTCTCCAAGATACTTGCAAATAGTTAACAGAATAGAGTATCTAGCCTCTGCATAGCAGACCGTTTATGCAGTATGTGAAATCACAACATTTTAACCACTGTATTAAATAAGAAAGGAGAAAAGAAAGAAAGAAAGGAAGAAAGAAAGAAGTGAGAATCCAATTAAGTAACAACGATAGGAAAAGAGAAAGAAAGGAAGAAAAGGAGAAGGAAGGAAGGTAAGCAAGGAGGGACGGACACGAAGAAGAAAGGAAGGAATGAAATAAGGAAGAACGAATGTAGAGTAGTAAGAAAAAGAAAAACAAAAGACAAGGAGAGAGTAAGGAAGCCAGAAAAGAAGTACGAAAGGTATGGTGAACGGAAAAGGTATAAGAAAAAGAACAGAGTAAAGAAGAATGGAAGGATTAACATAAGAGAAATAAAAATAAAGAAACGAGAGAAATAAAGGGGGAAGAAAATGAAGGAAAGTAGAAAGAAAGAGAGGATGAAAGAAAAGAAGAGCAGGAGAAAGAAAGAAAAGAATAGAGAAAGCCAGTATGGGAAAAGTAAGGGTTCAAATGTAGACTAGTGTGCACAAGATATTATCATTAGAATCGCATTTTACGTATAAATAGCATTATATTACGGAAACTCCCGAAGGAGCCTAACGTTAAGTCTAACCTTAAAACTAACCCTAACGTCTCAAATGTTTCGGGTATTTCCGTGAAATGCAATGAAATGTAATGCTTTTTATATGTTTATCTTCGTTCGTCGTAGTGGCCTCCGTATGAAAAGAAAGAAAGGCTAAAAGGAAAGGATAACAAAATAAAGGATGGAATAACGATGTGAAAGGGGGGGGGGGTGAGGGGCAGAAAAAGGTGAAAAAAAAATTAGAAATGATGGTACAAGATTATTCAGTGAAGAAGAATGAAAGACAAGAGAATTCAACGAGAAAAATTGACGATATATCCTATTTTTCAATCTTCACACAAAACTAAACGTTTTCCTATAATTTGTTTGTGTTTTTACTTGTTTGAATTTGGATGTGTGTCGAGAAGCACCTGCAGATTTACAGAAACAAAACAGGGATTGGATTGTGTAATCAGTTGACTGCAAAGAAACATCAAGTAAAAAGAATGTAAAAAAAAAAGAAGACTAATGACATTTCACAATGCGCAGGTGAGACGGGAAAAGTTTCTCGATAAAATTGCTACGATTTATGGATTTGGTTAAATGTCTTAAAATTTCTCTTCTTTTACATTCATTAAAGTTTTATATCGAAGGAAATGAAATCGACTTTCACATACAAATTGAATACGGAAAATGTTTGGCGAATACAAGGGAACTAACTTGTTTTGCGAAAATAGTTATCTATCTATTTATCTATTACACACATTTGTATATTATTAAAACTAGCAAATATATGCACCCTCCGGGTGCAAGTATTTAAGTTTTAATGTAATAAAATATTGTATTAAATTAGAAAGGCTAATGAAACTAAATAAGAATACAGATAAAATGATTTGAAGCAGAGGGAGTATAATAAAAGATTTGAAAACATAGGGAGTATAATAATGGAACAACTGAAACTTACTCTTCCATCACTCTCGTCTTTCATTGTTATTTTTTCTAATTAAGTATTTAGTTATAAGAGGAAGTAAAGAATAAAAATGACTGTTATTTTCTCTTGTTAATGGATTTATTTAAGATTCATTGAAGAGATTTTTACTTATATTCATTAAAATAAAAACCAAACAGTTAGAATCAATAATACTAAGCACATATTTATTAAATTCGATTTTTTAATATTAATTATGCAAATTAGCCTTCCGTTCACATTGTTAAAGCGCTATTTTGTTGTATATATACTATAATTGCATGTTGTTAGTATGTAGACATAGTTAACAGTATTAATAATGTAAGACAATTTTATTGATAATTGAGGTTTAGATAAAAAATAAATCATGGAGAATGTGATGTCAATAACTAAGAGAATTGTGACTTGAGTAGGAATATAGTTTCGGTTACAGACAGAAAAACACACAATCTCCATTATAATAAGATGTTATTAAACACACACATACATCTACACACACACACACACACATATATATATATATATATGTGTGTGTAAAGTGTTTTAATACTTTTGAGAGGGGTCCCTTGGAAAGGATTTTTCATTTATCCCCCTCATTTCATTCATTTTTATTTCATCCATTCATTCATTTTACCGTTAATTTTTAACTAAATAATTTAGAAGCATACGCGAAAACTTAAATGATATGCCACAATAACTCAGAAAACTTATAAATTCGCGCTTAAATTACCTTAATTTATATATATATATATATATATATATATATATATATATATACTGAGAATTTCCCAAAGTAACATCGCTGTCAAAAAAGTATCGAGATTTTTTGTACTTTTGGACACACCTTCTTTTCTGAAAAAAAATAATAATGTTCCACTCATTATTTTTTTTCAGACTACAAGGTGTGTCAAAAAAGTACCAAGTTTAAAGCTGTATTCACTAAGATAGAAATGAAGAATGAATGGAACGTTATTTTTTTTCAGAATGCAAGGTGTGTCAAAGAGTACAAAAAAAATATCGATTCTTTTTTGACAACACCTTGTATATATATATATCTATATATATATATATTATATATATATATATATATTATAGGCGTATATGTATAACAATATAAGCCTTCGCGTATGCTTCTAAATTACTTAGTTCAGAATTTATTGAAAATTTTTTTCCAAAAAAATTATTTTTAAGGGAAAAAACATTTTAAGAGAAATCTTTTTCGGAAAAACATATTTTTACTGGAATCTTACGAAGTATGAAAATAATATATGTAAAGATATTAAGAAATTGAAAATTGAAGAATTAAAACAAACTAATATTAACGGATTTCTCACCTTTGTAAAATTATGTTAAGAAATGAATAGAATGACAATATTAGCCAATTCTGTCTGTTTCATTTCCGGTTTAGATGTAATTTAGGCTATATTTAAATTAGAGATAATAAAAGTAAACTGGAATTTTAAAAAAATTATATAATACATGATTTCATTTTTAAAATATAATAATTAATATATATATATATATATATATATATATATATATATATGTGTGTGGTGTGTGTGTGTGTGTGTTAGGATATCGCATATGCTTCTAAAATAGACAAGAATTTATAAGAGATTTCTTAAGAAAATCTTTTAAAAAATCTCTTAAGAAACCTTTTATGAATAACTAGACGCATATGACGCATTTTTAAAATTAAAAATTTTAATTGAGAATTCAAACACCTAATTTTTAAATAATTTCTCTGAGTTGAAAAAAATTGTCCATACCTATTATGGACAATTTTTTTTTTTTAAGGTTTTTCTTGAAGGTTTTCTTGACAATTTTTTTAATAAACTTTGACAATATACAAACACACACACAAACACACACTAATATATATATAATATATATATTATATATATATATATATATATATATATATATATATGTGTGTGTGTGTGTGTGTGTGTGTGTGTGTGAATAAATGGATACCTGGGTACAGATATAGATTTATTTCAGTATTTCTTTGTCTCCTCAGGCTTATTTTTACTCATTCGAAGACCTCATACCCGGTTTTATTGTATGATCTTCCTGTTTCACTGATTTTTTTTTCAGTTTGTAATTTCTCCTTCCGCGTTTTTTAAATACGCCAGCTCACGGGCACGCGCACACTCGCGATTTTAAGAAATTCTATGATGTGCGTTTGTTGGTCGTGTTTTTTTTTTAATCCGATTTCTTTACTTGTGGATATGTTTGACTCTTTCTCGCCATGACTCTTTCTCGCTAACCCCCTCATTTATTCATCTCCTCTGGCAGTTCTCTGTGCGTCACCCAGAACAGACCCGATTGATGTAGTTTTTTGTAGTCAACCTACACGGATGTGTAGGTTTCCATAGGAGAACGTCACTTATGAGTCCGTTCTTGTTTCTCCAAAAGTCCAGCATGTCTTTGTTTGTTTCAGCTGGATGGTTTGTGTAATAGGTGACGGTACAGCTGTTTCCTCGCGGGGTGCAGTTTCCAAGATTTATTCAAGGTAGAGCGCAACATCCATGCACAGCTTCTAACTAGCTTTTTTCTCGGTGTATTTTGTTAGGGTCCATGTGGTGCTGCTGTATAATGGCACTGATACGGCTACGGCTCGGACGAATTTTCACATTATTGCTGAGATCGGATTTTCATATGATAGATAATGTCTTTAGTATATTATGGCTTTACTATGTGTGAATTGATAACGCATTTAATAGATGAGATATCACTACCTAGGTAGAGAACTGGTCTTCTAATTTCAGGAATTTACTATCCATTGTTGAGATTTTGTCCATTTGAATATTTGGCGAACTTTTTTATGGGCCTCATTACACTGAAATTAGGTCAGGGCATGTTATATATATATATATATATATATATATATATATATATATATATATATATATTAATATATAGTATAAATATATATATATATATATATTATATATATATAGCCTAGATATAAATCTACGTAAAATTAATTAACGAAAATATAATATAATTTTCATGAAAAATAACAATTATGATGTAATTACGACTGGATTGTAATAGTTTAAAAACGTACATTTTTTCAGTAGTTAAAAATATAATTTGAACTGAGTGTTCAGAAACATTATATATACTAGAAAAATAAAAATAACACCCTCCTGGCGATGTAAAAATTATTTTTTGAAAAATATTGCCTGAGGGGATGGGAGCTGAAAATTCAATGTCATACAGTGTGTACCATAAGTATGTAAAATCGTCAAATTTATTAAAGGAGTAAAAAAAAAAGAAAGAAAAAGAAGACAATATTAAATGGAAACAGTTCCGAGAACTTTAAATATTATTTTAGAATAAAACAATCTATATATAAATATATAACGCCGGGCATCTATTTATTGAAACAATGAGGATTGTCTAACGTTGCATGCTCACATTTTGAGTATATCTATTCTATGTTATGACGTTGGATTATGTAACGTAAGCAGTGACGCAGTTTTTGTTACAGACAAAAACCGGAAAGGAATCTCCATTATTAATACATATAAGGAAAAATATGATTTTCCTCTGTGACTCTGCCTATAAGAGCACACATTGAGCTCTGAAAATTACGGAAATTGAAAAACTACTGAGTGGTAAGGAGGAGTTCTTCCCTCGATCTTTGGATTATATATATATATATATATATATATATATATATATATATATATATATATATATATATTTCTGGACTCTTAATAAATCTCAGTATATTTGAACTACTGAATTGGCGTCATTTTGGATTAAGGGTATATATATATATATATATATATATATATATATATATATATATATTAAATTCATTAAAATTAGTTTCGAAGAATTTTCGGAAAAGATTATAACACGTAGTTTAGAATTAACACACCGACTTTTTTCCCCTCACATTTGAAGATCAGCAAAAGCAGCCACGCACCAAACGCAGAGGCTAGCAGACTTTTGTTTTCTTTAATAATTCATTTTTCCTTAACCCAGCAAAAGCCCTAATGAAGGTTTGTTAAAATAGACCGAAACACTGCAGCGTCGGCTTATCAAACATCATGCTATGAAGGAAGGATTTTGTCTATCTGGCTATATATAGAGAGAAGTCACCACTGGGTGGGGAGGGGCGAGAAGAGGTCATAGGCACATGGACAGTATTTAAGAATTTTAAAGTCGAATTAACAGAAAAAAGCATAAAATAAAACAAGGATGCTTTTCTTCAGTTAATTTGACTTTATATTTTCTAAGTTGTGACTTAGTATAAGTCCTTGTGTTCAATATTTTCTAAGCAGTGCTGCTATGAAAGGAAGAGTTTTGTCTATCTGGCTATATATAGAAAAAGTCAGTACTGGATGTGGAGGGGGAGAGGAGGTCATAAGCACATGGACAGTAAGATATTGAATGAAGTTTTCATTCTGGCCAGCGTATGACTCTTGAAAAAAAAGAACTCACAGATACAGAAAAAAAAAAACTTACAGATACATGGTGAACAAAATATATGTTCTGTTTGTAATACCAGCTATAGTTATTACGCTAAAGCTAAAAATAACTTTCTTTTATACATACATACACACATATATAAATATTTATCTATATACAGTCAACCACGGGATCATTCGTACACTCATCAATTTTGAATATTTTATCTATTTCTCAGAATCTGATCCCGTACAATGCCAGGTTTTTCATATACTAAAAAGTACAAAAATGGAATATAAAACTCAATTTTTAGAACAATAGGTAAAATACAACAAATTTTCACAGGCGAATTACGAAAAAATAGGGAAAGACAAAATTATTATTATTGGTAGTTATTATCATTCTTCTTCTTCTTCTTCTTCTTTCTTATTATTATTATTATTATTATTATCTATATATTAATACTGGTGTTACTTAATTTTCCGTCCGTTATCATCTTGCAACAGCCCTCTGGTTAAAAATGAGTCCGTCCAAATCGTCCAAAATGAAATGCAAAAATGTAAATTCTGATTATCGGGTGTCGCATATCCGACGAATTCTTATTTCTTATGAGGGTCGTCACCTCAACTACATAATGGACCATTCCGTTTTTATTATGAGAAATAAGAAAGGACATACTGCACCGAAAAATATAATAAGAAATAAATAAAGAAAGAAGGAACGAAAGAAAGAAAGAAAGGAGAATGTTAAAGTGATGGGGTGAGAACGCTAAAACATTGCTAATCTGTTTCAATCGATGATAAAAAGAAGGAAATAAAAAAAACAGTCTCTGTATGTGTGTTTGAGAGAGAGAGAGAGAGAGAGAGAGAGAGAGAGAGAGAGAGAGAGAGAGAGAGAGAGAGAGGGGGGGGAGAAATCAAGATTACTTTTACATATTGACCTATTCCACAATAGCTCTTAAGTAAACATATCAAACGTTGTAATAATTAGATTATCATCCTGTGGTATATACACAGGTCCTGCTAGTTGTGGTTGTTGTTGTTGTTGTTTATGTGAGTTTTTCACACCAGCGTTGGCTGATAGTATTTCACTGGAGTCTGAGTGACAACAAGTGTCCTCGAGTCCTGGAGACTCGAGGATACTTGCAGTAGTCTGGAGAGTCTCAATTCTTCCTCTGATTTCCAGTTCCTCCAGACTTTTTTCCAAGCTTTTTGGGACCGTTCCAAGTACAACAAATACAATTGGTATCACTTTTTCAATTCTCTGTCAAGGCCCAATTATTTGTCAATGTTTTCGTTTTCCTTTAACTTCAACCTGTGATCTGCTGGAACTGCAAAGTCTACCAGTTTTCTTTTTTGTTAATCAATTCTAGGTCTGGTTTCCTGGCTTGGATAAGGTCATTATTATTATTATTATTATTATTATTATTATTGGCAAACAAGTTGAGACAATTTTCCAAAATGACGTTTGCCGCTGCATAATTTTTCAATCGCTATCCGTGACATTTGAAAACTCTGTGGTAACGATGGTATCCAAATATCTACTTATATTTCACGAAGATTCATACTGAGATTGTTTTAATACGAGATGAAAGAAGAAAAACGGTAAAAAAAAACAAAAAAAAAACAAACGCAAGAAAAAAAAATGGCTACTTTGGGGAAAAGAATAAAAAAAGGCGCGCACACCACGGTAACAGAATCTTTGCCGTATCCGGTCATATCACCTGACAGAGAATTTGCAGATGGCCGCGCACTGGAGCCAACACGAAGCCGCCATGAACGCTGAAAAGTCCAACTTGTATCACGTGGTCGGAACCCGCCTTCCCCCCAAATCCTGGAAAATACTTTTTACGTTTCCCACCATTTGTGTCTCTGATATTTAATCTGTTTCTTTAGAAAAAGATGACAGGCTTATCTCATTTCACCAAACCCCAAGAAACACTGGTGGAAATAAACAATGAAGGTGAATATTTCACACTGGTTGGCGAAATAAAACACCTCCTATTATTATTATTATTATTAATTATTAGCAAAATAAAAAAAAATCAATGTCAACGAGTGTGTACCCTAAGTAAATAAAATTATCAAATTCATTAAAGGATTAAGAAATAAAACAATTTGAAATGTAAATTTAAATATGTATTAAAATAAAACAAACTATATATAGATATATAATACCAGTCATGCATTTATAAAAACTTATTTAAAAAAAACAACGAGGACTGTCTAATGTTTCATATTCAAATTTGGAGTGTATTTATTCTATGTTATGACGATTTTGGGTAATGTGACGTAATTTTTGTTACAGACAAAAACCGGAAGCGAATCTCCATTAGTAATAGATTATTATTATTATATTATTAGATTTTTCCACACCCGCCTAAGCTGGTGGTTCACTGGAAGCTGGAGTCTTCTCTGGTCTCCAGGATTATTCTGAATATTCTAGCCGAACTTGTAATTTGGGTAGTCTCGATTCTTCATTTGATTTCTACTTCACCCAGACTCGTTATAAGGGCCCCAGTTACAATTAGTACGACCTTTACCTCCATGTTCCGCTGTTTTTTCAGCTCTCTGGCAAGGTCCACATATTAGTCTATCTTTTCAGTTTCTTTCATTTTCACTCTCTGATCCACTGGGACGGCAAATTCCGCAAGATGGCAAGTTTTCTTCTTGTTAATTAACACTAGATCTGGTCTCCTGGACGGGATTACGTGATCCGTCTGTATCTCAAAGTCTAACAAAACCTTATGCGTCTCATTCTCCAGGATAGATTCAGGTTACTGTTATTGTTATTTCACTCCATGAGAGTTATTATTATTATTATTATTATTATTATTATTATTATTTCACTCTTTGAGAGTTATTACTATCATTATTATCAATATTATCATTATTGATATTATTATTATTATTTTCCTCCTTGAGAGTTATTACTATCATTATTATCAATATTATCATTATTGATATTATTATTATTATTTTCCTCCTTGAGAGTTATTATTATCAATATTATCATTAATGATATTATTATTATTATTTCCCTCCTTGAGAGTTATTATTATCAATATTATTATTATTATTATTATTTCCCTCCTTGAGAGTTATTATTATCAATTATTATTATTATTATTATTATTATTATTATTATTATTTCCCTCCTTGAGAGTTATTATTATCAATATTATTATTATTATTATTATCAATATTATTATTATTATTATCCCTCCTTGAGAGTTATTATTATCAATATTATTATTATTATTATTATCAATATTATTATTATTATTATTTCCCTCCTTGAGAGTTATTATTATCAATATTATTATTATTATTATTATTATTATTATTAATGTTGTTGTTGTTGTTGTTGTTTCACTCCTTAAGAGTTATTATTATTATTATTATCATTATCATTATTATTATTATTGTTGTTGTTTCACTCCTTAAGAGTTATTATTATTATTATTATTATTATTATCATTATCATTATTATTATTATTGTTGTTGTTTCACTCCTTAAGAGTTATTATTATTATTATTATCATTATTATTATTGTTGTTGTTTCACTCCTTAAGAGTTATTATTATTATTATTATTACATCCTTAAGAGTTATTATTATTATTTCATTCCTTAAGAGTTATTATTATTATTATTGTTTCTCTCCATGAGAGTTATCATTAATTTTTCCCACCTGCCGTAGCTGGTGGTTCACTGGAGGTTGAGTGACAACAAGTCCCCTCAGGTCTCCATGACTCTTCTTAGTATTATTATTATTTCATTCATTGAGAGTTATTATTATTATTATTATTATTATTTCCTTTGAGAGTTTTATTATTATTATTATTATTATTTCACTCCTTGAGAGTTATTATTATTATTATTATTATTATTATTATTATTATTTCACTCCTTGAGAGTTAATTATTATTATTATTATTATTATTATTATTATTATTATTATTATTATTATTATTATTAACTTATTGAGATTATTATTATATTATCATTATTATTATTTATTTCACTCCTTGAAAGTTATTATTATTACTATTATTATATTATTACTCCTTGAGAGTTATTATTATTATTATTATTATTATTATTATTATTATTTCACTATTGAGAATTATATTATTATTATCATTATTATTATTATTCACTCCTTGAAAGTTATTATTATTACTATTATTATTATTATTTCACTCCTTGAGAGTTTTATTATTATTATTATTATTATTTCACTCCTTGAGAGTTAATAATAATAATAATAATAATAATAACTCTCAAGAGTGAAATAATAATAATAATAATAATAATAATAATAATAATAATAACTCTCAAGGAGTGAAATAATAATAATAATAATAATAATAATAATAATAATAATAATAATAATAACTCTCAAGGAGTGAAATAATAATAATAATAATAATAATAATAACTCTCAAGGAGTGAAATAATAATAATAAAATAATAATAATAATCTCAGGAGTGAAATAATAATAATAATAATAATACTCTCAAGGAGTGAAATAATAATAATAATAATAATAACTCTCAAGGAGTGAATAATAATAATAATAATAATAACTCTCAAGGAGTGAAATAATAATGATAATAATAATAATATTATTATTATTATTATTATTATTATTATTATTTCACTCCTTGAGAGTTATTATTATTATTATTATTATTATTATTATTATTATATGGCACCTGCATTCTTTTTGGACAAATTCAAATTTCCGCTGCATTTCTAGGAATTGTTGACTATTGAAATTGAAACATGGCAATATGATACCTCAACCAAAACAATATTGGCCTGGGGAAAAACAGTCTGGCGTCAAAAACGTAACACGATATTTCTTTCACTCATTCATTCTTTTTTTTCCAACTATATCAGGAAACGCTGCTTAGCTCATCTCTAAATTCGTTTCTGTTTTGATAAGTTTAATTCTCACTAGATGTGTCACACATGTAGACTCAAGTTGAAAGCCTTATTTATTTTGGCCAAAACAATAACAACTGTTGATTTAAAAACAGATATGTTTGCCCTCTGAACATTCTTTGAGTGTTATATAGACGTTTTGGTGATTGAAATACATGGGTCAATTTTTTTATGGTGCCAGTGGACAGTGTTCAATTCCAGATAAAAGTTTGCATTTCAAATGTTAATTTTTTTAAATTGCTTGGTCTTCTACGTAACTTGATTTTTCGTCTTGAAGAAGCCATTAATTTTCTGGACTGATAGAGATTATGTGTATATCTAAACCGAAACTACGTCTCCCCCGACGTCACAATTTCCTTAGTTATCTTTCACTTATCATATTTCTATTATTTTCTCAAATATTGAGAAAAATATCTAATATTATTAATACTGTTGGCCTTATCTAAATACCAATAACATGCATTTGCATTTATATATACAACTGAATAAGGTATTATAATGTGAACGAGAATGATAATTTACACATTGATCTTAAAAATGGTTTTAATTAACATTTTCTTAGTTTTATTGATTTCTAATTGTTTTGTTTAATTTCAATAATAATAAAAATCATTACCGAAAAAAATAAGTGTAATTTTAATGGCTGATATTTTTAACTATCTGAATTAAGAACCTTTTTGCAATAAAACCCGAAACTGATGGAAAGAGCTAGCTTTCAAACTGTTATATCCTTCGAATATAACCCCTTTGTTTCAAATAGTTTTAAAGTAATAGTTGATAGTTTATAATTAATAGAGAAATCAATAAAAATAAGTGTAATCTTTTTATATGCGTTCTTATTTTATTTTGTTAGTTTTTCTGATTTAATAATTTCATTACATTAAAATTTAGATAAATGGCGCATATTTTTTTCAGTATCTCTAACTCCGAATAGAATTATGAGTGATATAATCCCTAAACTAAAAAGCAATCTCAAACTAACCCCAAATCAAGGATTAAAGATTAAAACTTACGGCACAAATAAATGTGCGGTTCACACAAAGACAATTTCATAGGTTATTTCATATAACTCCAACCTAAAAAGCGTGATATTTATTTATTTTTGGTTTGTTTTAAAATATTCTATTGGGTTTTAATTAAATATTCGAATATATTGATTTTTAAAGCAATTTTCTTATGGGATTCATTGTAAATAAGACGCATTCTAATAAATCATGATTTAAATGGATTTGAGGAAGCAAAGATTAACATAGACATTGAGGCACTATTCACATTGTGCAAGCTCGAAATGCATTCAGTTGAAAGCATTCGCTGTAATATGTCTCCATCAACTCATAGAAGTAGATGTGGTATATTTTACGAAACAAAAACAAAACAAAAGAATAAAAAAAACAAAAAAAACGGAACAACAAAAAACAAACTGAAGTAAAGATCGGATTATTTTATCTTATCAGATTCGATGTCTGCCTGTCTGTAGCCGAATCTACGCCAATGCTTACGTCACAATACCCTCAGGAATTGCGTGTTTATCAATAAGTATTCTATTTATAGTTAGAATCATTAATACATAGAATGAATCTAATATATTAACGAGGTCTCAACACATCATATTATTAGTGCGTTCAAAATCATGCAATGTGTTTTATGTATCACTAAGAAAAATGGTGTGGTTAATTTGCATACTGATTTTAACAAAATTCGGTTAAATGAATAATTACTTGGTGTTATTGATCTCTAATATTAACGTTTTATTCTCCAACGTATTAAAATCAATCGTATGAATGATTTTATATAAAAACCAATTGAAATATAATTAAGATAAGTGTAAACTTTTTATATGCGTTCTTATTTAATTTTGTTTGTCATTCTAAGTTAATATATTTCTTTACTTTAAAGCTTAAATACTTACACCCGGAGAGCGCATGTTCTGGCTAGTGTGATTAATAAATATTAGAATAATAAATATGTGCACTGATAACGACTGCACTGTTTGAAAATAAGAATGCCACCGTAGAATTCTTGAAAACGTTGTGATAAAAAGCAAAGAACATTGTTATCTTTTGTCTAGTATTTATCCAATATTTTGATATTTGAAATAAACCTTTTTTATTTATTTAATCTCAGTTTAAGTAGATTTGTATCGCAACTTAGCAGATTTTAAAGAAACCTTTTTTTGCTTTTTTACTCAACAGCACAATTGGTGATTATTCATAAATTTGTTTTTTTTCTTCCTCCCACCATTTCAAACTAACTGTAAAAACATTTCAATATTTTGTTGGAAATGTATTACACACTATAGGGTATAAAGTAGGGGCTAGACGGCTTTAGTTGTTCATAGATAACATCTCTAAAATTTATTAAGAAACTTTAGTTGGGACCCATCAAATTTTCTGGGGACTCATTCAAATCAAATCCGTGCATCCCAGGACGCACTAAATTAAAAAGCGCTCAGCATCACTGAATACTTCAGAAACCTTTGGAATTAATTTTTTTTTCTAATTTTATTCCTTTATTTATTTATTTTTATTTCCCGTTTGCATTTAACTTAAAAATTTAAATCTTGTTTTGTAATTGTATATTTTAGTCCCATATTATATTCTTGAAATTTTTTTTGTTTTTTTAATTTTTAGTCTTTTATATTCTTAGTCTCTTTCAAAGGTTTCTGTTTTAGAAACTGTTATAGGTGATACACCGTATAAGACTAATGGAATGCGCCTACGGGTTACTATAAGTAACAGCGACAAATGTGGCTTGAGAGTAAGCCAATGCGAGTCAACTCACAATTTGTCGGACGTAATTCCCACTTCTCTGTATTGTATTTGTCTACTTTTTGTTAATACATTTTTCTACATTTGTTACCTGTCGTTTTGTTCTTATTTGACCCCTTAAAACCTCACAACAGAAACCAACTAAAAATATTTATTTTTTACAATAGTAATTACTGAACTTTTGAGTTGAGAGCAAGATGGCAGCGGAGGGGTAGTGGTAGAGTGAAAGGCAACATAAAGTTTAGCTCAGTCGGTATAGCAACAGCCTAGGAATCGAAAGGTTCTTGGTTAGACACCGGTTCCCGCCAACTCAGTAGCACAGATTGGGTAATCTGATCTGTGCGGTAAAGTGGTGAGCTGTCAGTTGGTGGGGCACTCTACCTTAGCCAAAACAATCTCCCTGTTTTAGCGCCAACAAAAAGGAGATAGACTCCCTCGCACTCCGGCTGATACCGTTAATAGGCCACTCCGCCAACTTTACTTTACTTGTAGAATATAATTATGCATTTTTATTAAATGAAGTGCATACATTTTGGGCAAGAATTGTTGAATTGAATTCAAATTGCTTTCCATCCAGAAATCTGGTCAATAAAGAATAAATAAAAACTATTTTCAAAATCAGCAAGATTATAATTTATCCATTACTATTTAAAAAAAAAACTATTTCTTTTTTTAATTTGATTTTTTTTTTATCAATCTTCCTCTTTTCATCGATATATCCAATGCGAAATCTTCATCAGTTTCGAATAAAGATTCAAATCAATAACACTGACCTGCGTTAAAAATATTTTTTTCAAAGGTCAAAGTTTTACCAAGTGATATAAGATCACAATTTTAAATTAAAAAATATCATTTATTGTGTTTGGTCAGGTCTGTTTTTTAATACTTGCTTGAATACTTCGCAAGTTATACATAATAATAACACTTATTCAAAAGCCTATAGATTCTTCTTGTCACAAATAAAACGTTATAATACTCTTATATAAATTTCAAGTGAGAACATGTATCGTTAAAAATTGATTTGATTAGAAAAGATGATTATATTTTTGAATTCAGCGTAAAAATATATCTTAAAATCAGCTTTTATATATTTGACCATAAAACATCGCAGGCCAGTGTAATTAACTCAAAAGAACATTTATATTTTAACCGTGAAAAATATTACATTAATCTTACAAGCCATTAATAATATATATATATAAATATAATATATATATACTAGCACGCACTGTGGATATACCACAGTATGATAATTTGTTTATTACAATGTTTAGTATGTTTACTTAAGAGCTATTGCATAATAGTCCATTATGTAAAAAGAATAATAATCTTGATTTAACTGTCTTTTTCTTTCTTTCCTTCATTTCATGATTTCATTATGTTCGATTGAAACAAATTAGCGTTATCAATTCCGCACGCTATCACGCTCTCTTTATCTTTCCCTTTCTTTCTTTCTTATGATATATTTTGTGCGAAGATCTCATTTTATTCCCTTTCTTTCTTTATAATAAAAATATAATATTCCATTATTTAACTGAGTGACGACACTCATAAGTAATAAGAATTCGGTGGATCTGCGACACCATATAATTCAGGATTTACATTTTTTTCAAGAAATACAAAAATGCATGATTATCTGGTGTTGCTTGTCCGCCGATTTTTTTTCTTATGAAAAAATATTTCTTGTGAAAAAAAAAATGAAACTGTCCAAATCGATTATTTAACCAGAGGGTGCTTCAAAATGATAACGGTTGTACAATTAAGGAACACGAGTATTAATATATAGATATTTGCCAACACTTCTGCACGAAAAGTATCGTCAAGAAGACCATACCTAGTGTTGATAAACAAAAAAGAAAGAACTTGTCAACTGGTGGATTTTGCAGTTCCAGCAGATCACAGGGTAAAGCTAAAGGAAAATGAAAAAATGGACAAATATCTGGACCTTGCCAGAGAACTGAAAAAGTTATGGAATATGAAACTGAAAGTTATACCAATTGTAGTTGGTGCACTTGGAACGGTCCCAAAAGGATTGGAAAAGGGTCTGGAAATTTTGGAAATCAGAGGAAGAATTGAAACCATTCAGAACACTGCACTCTGCAATCTGCCAGAATACTCAGAAGAGCCCTGGAGACCTGAGTAGACTTGCTGTCACTCAGACTCCAGTGAAAGACCATCAGCTAACACTGATGTGAAAACTAAAAAATAATAATTAATTTCTGTCGCCTTCATTAAAACAATTCCCTTCAGCATTAATACAAAGCATACAACTCACAAAGAGTAACAGATTCTGTAGTAGATTCGTATTAAATTCTACCATTTTCCCTATCAACTCATATTAGATACCTGCCCTGTCGGCTGGGGTTCTAGTATACTCTGACTGCACCTCTGCAGAAGGGTAAGATCCCCCCCTCAATGGGGATGGCTGTTGGCCGTGTTTGTTATCCGTGAAGCTTAAGGAAGATTCCTAGTGGCTGAGTATTCCATAACATGTAACACTCCTCTTAGGCCCTTATTTAGGCTAGACGGTTGGTTGGAGAGGCACCCTCCGATCAATCGTCTGGTCATGTCAAGCACTAGCACCTATATGACAGTTTCCAACCCTTTTGCTTTGCAAATTCCAACCTTTTTTTATCATATATGTGCTAGAAGGCGTTGACTGAGTGTATTATTGTCCTGGGTATGACCTTAAACTATATCTGATGGTGAGGTTCCAGTTAAAAAAGGGTTTTAAAAAGGGTTTGAAAAAATTGAAGTTAAAAAAAAATTGATTACCCATGAATTAATGAAACAAAAAGTGTTGGGCATAAAATAACCCACTGGATTCATATGCCGTAAAAACAAACCAACCAACCAACCAACCAACCAACATATTAAATACAAATTACAAACAAGAAAACTTTCCCACCCAAATGGATTGATAGAGAAGGAGCAGTTTTCTTGGCGGCCATGTTTACCTAATCAATATCTATTTGATTTATGTGTAGCGCAGCGGGAACGGATACATCAAAACATTTATCTACTCATCAAATTCTCTTTGGATAAACTCAGGTTCAGAATAATAGACACAAATCAAATAATATCAGAGCATCAATTATGAAATCAACTGACAGGTTTTAAGAATAAACTTGAAAGATATATCAACACATAAAAAAGCGTTTAGAATGAAAATTCAAATAAAAGCTTCATTCTTAACATTCCTATCATAAAACTTTTATAAGATTATTTTTTTAAACAGGATTATATATCATATGTTTATTCATAAAGTTCTGTTTCTTTATTTCTTTTTATTTTTTATCATTTTACTTTTATTTTCAGAGTGAATAGTGAAATTATACTTGAATAGATTTGCTAGTTTGAAGGAAACTCAAATTAATAGAATTGTGAGTTATCTACAGAAGTTAACGGCTCTATACTATACAGGGTGTTCGGGATAAATTTGACATATTTATATTTAGGTATTTTTCTCCGTATGTTGGAGGTAATGACGCACACTACGCATCATTTAAAAGCTTGGAACCTTCTTCATTCATATACATGATGACAGAATGAATGACTGGAACCCACCTGAATCATGGAAGAGAATAACTTGTGTCATGATGATCTGCACCGGCCATCAAAATAAGGAGAATATGGTTGCTGCCCAATGCTTTCTGAACATTGTAAAAACAATCAGGCATGAACTGGAGAATTGCAATAGAGACTACGAGTCTGTGGTTAGAAGAAAGCAACATAACAAACGATCTGATTGTGTTCGTACTGCAGAATCCCAGCATGTGGAATACCTTTCATTGCCAATACTCCCAGATTCACGCTGCCAGGGGAAATATAGAGTGGGAAGCGTGCGGAAGCAATAACGCTAATCTGTTTCAATTAACAATGAAATCTGCAGAAAAATGAGTTGGAGTACCCTGGCATTGGGATTCGGGCTTTGTCACGTGAATTGAATGTTTCAGCCTCTACCATGAAGCTTGCACTCAGTGAAGACCTTCGCTACTACTCGGGAAAGCGTCCCAGAGGTCAACTGCCCCCAGAAAAGGCCCGTGAAAATCGAAGAAACGTCTGAACAAAGGAAATATCCTGCTGAACCACAAACAATCTGGTTCCTTTTCGATGAGAAAAACTTTTGCCAAGATCAACGGCACAACACGTAGAATAACAGATGGCTTGCATACAGTCCAAAGGACACTCCTCGTGTCATGCAGACAAAATTTCCCCAAACTGTGATGGTTTTCGGATGTGTGTCCTCTGAGGATGATGTGATGCCTCCACATTTTTTCAGAGAGGGTATCAGGTTAGATTGCTATATGTATGGCAGCAGGATTCGATCCCCTCCACTCCTCTAGGAAAAGTCAAGAATGGTTGTCGGCGAGTTTTTACTACACCAGTCTTAATGTTTGGCCTCCGAAGTCCCCATATCTTAACCCCATGGGTTATTTTGTATGTGGCGCTGTTGAGAAAGACACCAATCGCGGTGCCAGTACTACAAAAGCCCAGTTAATCGACAGAATTAAGGTAGTTTTAGGGATCCTTCCCAGGGAAACTGTAACATCAGCTTGCTCCAGGTTCCCGAGTAGGATTAAAGCTGTGATCAACGCTAATGGCACTTATTTTGAGTGAAACTTGTTGACGGTAGTGTAATTCCTGTGCCTGTTTTTAAAACTTGGTTCAGCAACCAGTCTAGAAGAGGGAAAACTCTGAATTCAAATTCGTTAATGTCCACTTATTACGCTATACCATTTGGCAGTTTTATTTATTTTACAATCCATAAAGAAAGTGTTTTTAGAGTTTTTCGTTTTTTTTTTACAGAATGTTTGACAAACAGAAGAGAAAAGGTGACTAAAATACTGACTAGCTTGTTTCATTCCAAGAAAATTGATGTAAGAGGTATGGCTTGTTGGATTTTACGGGACTTTAACTCTTGTTAAAAAAGTAGAGCGTCTGCCTATGAACCACAAAGTTCCGGGTTCGATACTGGCCCTCACCAACTCAGCGTATGAGTAGTAGAGAGATCTGTGCGGTAAAGTGAGGAGCTGATGGTAGGTGTGGCGATCAACCTCAGACGCCAAATCAATCTCCTTGGTCTAGCGCTAGCAAAAAGGGGATAGACTCTCTCGCTCTCTGGCTGATACCGACCTTAGGACATCGAGATGAAAAGAGGGAGGGATATTGTTTTGTTTCTGATAATTTAAGCAAGGATAGCCTGCTTACCTTGAAATTCTGAGTTCAAAATCTTAGTGTTTGCCTGGACGGGAACGCGAACCCCTGGAGTTATTAGAAAATAAACAACTATCTCAATAAAAAAAGAAGAGCTCAGATGTTTTTGTTAGAACGAAAACGCCCAGGGCAAGTAAAAAAATGCAGCTCCTTGAAACCTGGTTTGTTGAAAAGATTCCTAATGAATTCTTCTTACCCTGGTAAACAAAGACACTGAGATTTTGCCCCTGGGCATGGGCCTTACCTACTTCACCAGAGTCATGCCACAAGGTCATACTGTCGACCATGTGCGATCAAGAAGTTTTTCCCAGCACCACAGCATCGTCTTTTTTAATATCCTCCTCGTCTTCAAAAAATAACAATGTTTGCAAATGTTCTTAATTATTTTTTTTTTTCGTTTTCGTTTTTCTCCTTCGGAGCCATTTCAAAACATTGATCATTTTGCTTTCTCTAGAGAGTCCCTTTTCTTAAAAAATCTTTGAAAAGAAAGATATCCTGCCTTTTAAATAAAATCTTATTCCCAAATGAAGGAATGTATATCAGTTATGTTCTGGTATTAGAGAACTGAAAACAAAATACTCGATTACGGGTGTAAGAGCTGTAGTCTTTACTATAAGTGGTTCACACGCTACTTTGAAACCAATGGTAACAACCGCATCTTAAATGTATTGTACCCTATAACAAATAAGTAAATAAACACACACACACATATATATATAATATATATAAATATATATATATATATATATATAGTATAATATGAGGATTGGAGTAAATCCCACAGAATGTAGTAAAGATTAGAGAGAGAAATGTGGACAAAAGGAACAAAACTCAGACAAGTATATGTAGATATATTTCGCCGTGCCTTTAGCTCGGCTTCATCAGTCGATTATCCTCCAAAATAAACTACTGATGATGCCGAGCTCAATACACGGTGAAATATATCTCCTACATATACTTGTCTGAGTTTTGTTCCTTTTATCCACAATTCTCCCTCTAATCTTTACTATATATATATATATATATATATATATATATATATACCTTTCTCTGGAGTTAGATTATGGCAAATGATTATAATTGATTGATTATAAATGGCATACAACCCGTCCAGAGTTATTTCATGCCAAGATGTTAGGAATTCCTTCTTTTGTACGTTTATATTTAGATTTTTGTGTAGTTTTTCTTAGGAAACTTTTTTCACAGTAATTTTGTTATCAATTATTTTTATCTAACACAAATAATTCTTTACACAGTTCTATGATTTCAAGTATTCCTATCTCATACTAATATATGGCGTCAAGTAATTATATCTATTTAACAATAGTCATTTGTTTGCACACAGTCAATTAGTATGAAGTAATTAAAAATTAAGATAATAATAATTTTTAGTAAATGATTATAAAAAAGTAAAGTAAATTAAAATTTGGCGGAATGATCTATTGTGGATATCAACCGGACAGTGAGGGAGTCTATCCCTTTTTCGCTAGCGCTAGAGCTGGGAGATGTTCATTTTTCTTCGGAGGTAGAGTGCTACACTTACCGCCAGTCCTTCACTTTACCGCACAGATCAGATTACCTAAGTTGGACTACTCATGTGCTGAGTTATCATCGAACACAGAACCTTGCGATTATATAAGCGGATGTTCTGTTACCGACTGAGCTAAACCGATCCCTTCCCAAATAAGGAGATTAAAGTCATTTAAAAGAGAATTTCTCATCGGTTACGGTTTAAATCATTTCTGCTGTTTACTGTGACGGCATTCCCCCTTGGGTCGATTGAGCCGGTCCCAACAACAAATTCGCCTGTGGTGAATTCATGGAAGCCCTAAAAATGGAATATGAAATTCGCAAATGGTCCCCAAACCCTGCATGCATATCCCAGTCAGGGAAAGGAGATGCCCTTATTTGCAGCAGATTTTCCACAGACTTTGACAAGTACGTAAAAGACGTTGATTTCTGATGATGGTAGAGATACCTTTTAGATTTTCATCAGAGCTCCTTTAGCCGGGTTGTGGCCCTAATACCACTATATGCCAGACCTGTCGGCCTGGGTGACCCTATCAGGAACTTAAGTTCCCGAAGGCATTCCTCTGATACTACCACGTTTACACGGGCCTATCGTTGTGAGGAAGGGTTGAACTTTAGAAATAATGTGCTATATAGCCGTTGAGCAAAGAGCTTCCTCCGACCATTTACAGGTTTTATTTTTCGGTCTGCTGGGTGTTTAGCCATC
>CM042147.1:50397768-50415268 GCA_023376005.1 Doryteuthis pealeii | reverse complement strand
GGGTAGCCAATGGTATGCCGTATGTGTCGCTGTAGTATTCGCCCACCTGCCTCTTGTCATGCAGACAAAATTTCCCCAAACTGTGATGGCTTTCGGATGTGTGTCCTCTGAGGATGATGTGATGCCTCCGCATTTTTTCAGAGAGGGTATCAGGTTAGATTGCTATATGTATGGCAGCAGGATTCGACCCCCTGCAACACATCTGGGAAAGGTCAAAAATGGTTGTCGGCGAATTTTTACGACTACACCAGTCCCAATGTTTGGCCTCCAAACTCCCCAGATCTTAACCCAATAGATTATTATGTATTGAGAAAGACACCGTGCCAGTACTACAAAAGCCCAGTTAATCGACAGAATTAAGGTAGTTTTTGAGTCCCTTCCCAGAGAAACTGTAAGATTAGCTTGCTCCAGGTTCCCGAGTAGGATTGAGGCTGTGATCGACGCTAATGGCGGTTATTCTGAGTGCAATTTGTTGATAGGAGTGTAATTCTCGTGCCTGTTGAATTTCTTAACAATCCATTTAATTTTTTAGTTACAAAGCACTTTTTCTTTTTCCTTATGAAACTGTCAAATTTATCTGTCAAATTTATTTCGAAAACCCTATATATATATATATATATATATATATATATATATATATATATATATATATATATGTGTGTGTGTGTGTGTGTGTGTGTGTGTGTGTGAAGAAAGGAAGTGAATCCGACGGTATGTAGTATATTAGGAAAAATGAAAAAACACAGGTTTAAATGGGTTAAGTGGTGAGTTTATTGGCCGACGCTGCAGTGTTTCGATCTATTAATTAGATCATCTTCAGGGCATTTGTTGATATATGAAGGTGATAAGAAATTATTTATCACAGAATAACGAGAAAAGCGAGTGGTAGTTATTGTTATTCGTCTGTTTGAAAATTTATTCTGTGAATTTCTTATCACCTTCCATATACCAACAAATGCCCTAAAGATGATCTAATTAATAGATCGAAACACTGCAGCGTCAGCCAATAAACTCACCACTTAACCCATTTAAACCTGTTTTTTTTCATTTTTCCTAATATACTACATATATATCATATATATATACACACACACACACACACACACACACACACACACATATATATATATATTATATATATATATATATATAATATATATAAAATGGATGAAAAAACGTTAAAGAAAAGAGAAAGACATATAAAAGTAGATTTAAAAAAAGCGAGAAAAAGGAGTTGAATTTGAATTTCAGGATTTTAAAGTATTCACTGTGAGAGCGATGAAGATATTTAAGAAAATAATAAAAATAATGATAATAATAATAAACCAATAAAGAAAAAGTGAAGAGCCGGTGAAAAATATGTGAAAAGTAAAGAAAACAAAAAAGAAAGAAGAAAATCTAATCCTTATTGAAATAAAGATTGGCGAATGAAAAAATCGGATAAAAATTACTAAGACCCTAGTTTGATTGACGCAATAGAGCTTGAGATATGCCAACAGCAAAGTCCGCTTTGAACAGAAGGCATATTTTGAAACTTGCTATCAAAACTAAAAAAATATCAAAACTAAAAAAAAATATAATATAGAATAAAAATGCGATTTCATTTTCCCACCGTTCGCCATATATTTAAAGATAAAGGTTTTGTCATCAGGTTATTTTTTTTAATTGCATATTACCGGGCCAGAATTTAGGATTAAGCATCTTTGCTGGTGCATCTCACAGAAACTGCGCATGCGTACGGTAAATTCTTAAAACGATATTAAAAAAAAAACAAGATGGATGCCGAAAAAAATCGACTGAAGTTTTTTTTTCTCAAATATTATTAAAAGTATTGTGCGAGTGGAAAGATAAGAAAAATGTTGCAGTAGAGGTAAATATCAAAGTACACATACACACGCACACACACACACACACACACACAAACATACCCACACATACATATGGTGAGTCTACTTATCAGTGTGAATATATTATATTTGTATATATATATATATATATATATATGTCTAAAATATATATTTTGGGGGATTTTGCTCATACTTCCAAAATATTGAATGAATTAAAATGAAACTTAACACTTAACATCCAACAGAGTTTCTCATTTATTTCACATCCATGCTTCACACAAAATCCCCCAAAATATATCATCAGCATATATATATATATATGCCGATGATATATTTTGGGGGATTTTGTTTGAAGCATGGATGTGAAATAAATGAGAAACTCTGTTGGATATTCACGCTGTGAACTAGACTGGTCAGATATACCAACAAAGAAGCATACGTGCACTTCACAACGAATATATATATATATATATATATATATATATATAGTATCCAATTGCCGCTTTAACCTTCCCGTTGCAGTGGTATACGTAAATTATACAAGAGTATTTGAATATATTAAGAACATAGAGCAATAAAAATAATAATAATAATAATGATAATAATAATGTTCTTGAGAACAAAACGCACAAAATTCTCTGGGACTTTGAGATAAAAACGGATCACCTTATCCCAGCAAGAAGGCCAGACCTAGTGTTGATAAACAAAAAAGAAAGAACTTGTCAACTGGTGGATTTTGCAGTGCCAGCAGATCACAGGGTGAAGTTAAAGGAAAATGAAAAAATAGACAAATATCTGGACCTTGCCAGAAAACTGAAAAAGTTATGGAATATGAAAGTGAAAGTGATACCAATTGTGGTTGGTGCACTTGGAACAGTCCCAAAAGGATTGGAAAAGGGTTTGGAAAGTTTGGATATCAGAGGAAGGATTGAAACCATTCAGAACACTGCACTGCTGCAATCTGCCAGAATACTCAGAAGAGTCCTGGAGACCTGAGGAGACTTGCTGTCACTCAGACTCCAGTGAAAGACCATCAGCTACCACTGATGTGAAAACTCAAAAGGAGTAAATAATGATAGTCGTTGAAAAATAGTTAAGCGTCTATCATGGTTTCAATCATTATGCTTTTATCAGGACCATATCCTATACTTAACTTAGTCGATGTAATTCCTTGAATTTTTAAAACAATGCGTATTCTGTGATAAAAATAAAAATAAATTTTATTTTTAAAAATCAGAAGCATTATAATCCATATTAAAAACTCAAAAGAGTTTGGTGTAAAAATATATAAAAAGTGAATAAAAAGTATCAAAAATGTTCATGATGTATTCCAGCCACAAAAAGTAAGTTATAAGTCCACAGCACAATTGCAGAAAGATGTAGAGTTTCAAGAATTTGTTGACAAATCAGTAGTGTTGTAGATCATATTAGCCTCTGGAGATGTAAAAATCCAGATATTTTGTTTTTTCAATAGACAATATGAAGTAAATGGAAGTTAATCCGACAGTATGAATTTAATATTTTTTAGAAAAAAAGAAATGATATTAATAGTTTGCTGACAGAATCTGTTTCGACCTTTTTAATAGAGCGGTCTTAATCAAGAGCAAAATATGAAGGAAAGATGGAATAAATAACCGTTAGAATAAATAACTGAACTACAAATTCTTTTTTTTTTTTCGAGATTTAAAAGAAAAAGTTAAAAAATATTTACGTTTCTTCCTTCAATATGGCCTAAACTGATCACATGACGTATTTTGGTGGTACTTGATATGCATACGTATCCATTCTCTATTTTACACCGACATAGACCCTACATATGCATAGTGCACGTATTAATTATGTTACAATGGTTGTAAACATCAACATAACAAGTCAATGTTAAACGTAAAAATCGCCATTCGACTAGTCACCAGGATTCCGCCCTTAAGCACCACGCATCGCCACCCACGGCCAACAGTTGGTCCCATTAGGGAGATCCTACCCCGCTGCAGAGGTTCAATCGGTTTATTCTTCTGCCCTAGCTGACAGGGCGCTTAGAGATATCACATTTCCATATGATTGATAAACTGTCTATAGCAGTCTATGCATTTCCTATGCGTGTATTGACTTCACTTTCTGTAGATGAGATATTACCACCAAGGTATGGGAACTGCTCTACTAATTTAAATGGCTTGCCATCCAGTGTAGACATGTCTCCAGTTTGTTTAAAACAGAACATTTTATCTAAGTTCACATAGAGGCCAATGATTCTTACTGCTTTCTCTTGGCTATGCAGAATTGACTTGGGTTGTATAGGTGTATTTATGAAAAGATTGATTATCACATACACGCTTATACACACACACACATAAGCGATGTTTAAAAATGAAAACAACACGCAGCTTTCCTCCTGTATGTTGCAGAAATACGATAATACATTTTGTTTACTTCCGTTTGTTTTAATTGATTTAATTAATTCATTGCATATGTATATATATACTAGACAAAAAGTGACCCGTTGGGTCACCCGTTAAGCTCTCGCTAGATGATTGAGATTAGGAAAAACAGTAGGATCTGCCAAAATATCATCTGCTTTTTATTTTAAAAATGAATTAAAATTCATTAAAACGATTTAAGGTCAAGTTTTAAGTCGAAAAAGTAACATAATGAGCATAAGCAAAAAAGCAAAATAATATTACACATTTAATTTATTTTGGATACATTTAAAACGATGTTTTCGGTCAATTTCGATCATCTTGATGTGCCAAGATGCTACTTAAAATTCGTTTTTACAAAATAAATTCTAACCTTTGCGCTTGAAAAAAAATTCACACAGGATTGTCCAATTAGACACATAACCTAGTAGATAAAGGAATTAGGTTAAGACAGTTCTAAATGACAGTTATCTCTAGATTGCAGGTTCAATCCTGGTCAGGGGCAGCAGTAACATAGAATAATAATTAACATAGCTTAACACCTGTACCTCAGTTATTGTTATTGGAATGAGAACATGATACCCCTGTGGGCTGAATAAAGAGTTAGGTTCAAAGTTCTGTGATGGCTCCCTATTACAAGAAGGTTCCTGTGTCCGACAAGGAATACCTGAAGAAGGCCGGAGGGCACATCGGCCGAAACGCTGTACAGATAACAATTAAGATGCGGACAATAGACTGAATAATACAAATAATGATAATCTTTGCAGAGTTCCGTCCTGGTCTCCTGCCTCAAAAACTGCTAGCCGCAGACTGTTGAAAAAACAAGTCCATAGCCGAAGCGGTATCACTTGAAAAAAAGAAAAAAAAACAACTTAGGGCGTTTTTCCTGAAAACCCAACCCCAACCCCCTCTAGTTAAAATTAAGCTTTATTACAAAATTTGTGGTTCTGTTTTTCCTGGGTCACCCAAATTATTTATTTATTTTCCATTAAACTAACCCTAACAGCAACCGAAACCCTAGCCTTAAACCGTAACTCTATTTTTTACACCGCTTCGGCTACGGATTTTAATCGTAGCTGGTGTTTTTTTTTTCAGCAGTCACTGGCTACAATTTTTTTCATTTTATTTTTCGATTTTCGGTACTTATTTACTACTTGAACAGATTCTTTAAAAAAAACAAAAAACGGTACTCTTCGCGGAGAACCATCCCGCCTTAGTAATAATAATAATAATAATGATAATAATAATAATAATTCGGACCATATTACCCTTTTGATCTCGATTAAGAAAGGACATGTTTTTCATTCACACCGTCAATATCCGGTTGTTTGTTAAGGGTTAGGGATTAGTTTTATAATTTTAAAAAAAATCTGAAAATCGTCTCTTAAAACAACCGGATATTGACGGTGTAAATGAAAAACATGTCCTTTCTTAATCGAGATCAAAAAGGGGTGCCTAAAGGTCATATGTTCTTATGATTCTTATAAATTGTTAAAGCTATAATGTAAAGAGGATTTCCCATAATGTTTATATTTGATACTTTGATAATATCATCTCCATTCATTTTCAAAATTATATCCCAGCGTTCATTAACTGCGGGTCTGTCATTACCCGTCATAACCACTAAATATTCTTGTCAGGGTTTCGCGTATTCTTCGCATATTTGTATCAAAAAATATTTTTTTAAATGAAAATACTAAAAGAAAAAATGAAAATACTGAAAAAAATTAAGCATGAATTGATGGTGAATGTAAGTCTCAACTCTTAAATGTACCGTCCATGCATGCTTAAAAAACAGTATTTTTATTTTCTTTAATATTTATAACATATATATTCGACATCCGGGCATTTGCGTCGTCAACAGTTAGGAATCAACCAGCAAAAGCGAAACCGAGTCATTAGAGGTTGGTGTCAACGTCAGTAGAAATGTGAAATCTTATCCCTGACATAACCTCTGTTGATTGTACCAACTGAAAATAGTCCATTGGGCATATGGGGTCACTGCATGTAAACCGCGTCTCCAGAACTACGTAGTAAATTACTACGTGACCAGTCTGTAGGCGCCACTAAAATTGGCGCGCAATTCGTTTCCTCTTTGTCTTTATTCTTTCTTGTACATTCAGTTCAGGGTAGTAAACGTATTTGTGAGCACGTGTGCCTAAATTATCTCCTACAATACGTGGTGTGTTCTTATTTTTACTTCAACTATGAGTCGACTAACCCCTGTCCTATCAACAATCTCGTATTCTAATCTATAATTAACATTTTAAACCAGCGGGACATGTAGGTATACCACATTATGATACTTTAATATTATTATAATGGAAATTCGGTGACTTTGTCTGTAACCAACACTATGTGATTGTTTGTATCACTATACCCTCAGAAATCACATAAGTTTATCAATGAGTATTCAATTTATAGTCAAAATCATTAATACATAGAATAAATCTTATTTATTAACGAGATTGCAATGAAAATCTGATTTAATTTGCCTCAAAACAACCCATGTTATTAGTGCATTAAAAACCTTTCAATGCATCTTATATATCACTAAGCAATACAAGTTTATTTAATATATGTTGTAGTTAATTTGCATACTAGTTTTAACAGAACTGTGTTTAAAAAATAATTACTTGATGTTATTGACCTTTAATGTTATTGGTTTATTCTCCAACATATTAAAATCAATTTTATGAATGATTTTATACAGAAACCAATTAACATATAATTAGAATAAGTGTAATCTTTTTATCTGCGTTTTTATATAATTTCGTTCCTTTTTTTAATTTAATATATTTAATGACATTAAAACTTAAATAATTACGCCCGGAGGACGCATATGCTTGCTAGCTATCACAATTTTTGATATGTCATCAATAAAAGTATTAATTTCAATATTTTTTACTTTGTTATATTAAACAAAATCTATTGAATCACAGACCAGTAACAGTCAAATGGGGGCATCATTTCCAACAGGACCATCCGGGAGAAACTAGACTCCTTAGCATGTACTACATACTTTTCCAGTGCAACCTGGAATGTACTAGCCTCTTGAACAGATGTAGGGATGACAGACTGTCACAGCCGATTCTGTACTCTCAACTTAGAGAGGAATCACATGGAATCGGTAGTCCAAAGCTCAGAAGAATCAGGAGAACTTGAACATCCTGATAGACAGTTGTCAAGACGCAACCAGAGATCGAATCAAATGGAGAAAACAGATTCGCTTGTTGTGATCATCAGATAGCTGGTAGTAGTCATGATAGTAATGACAATAAAAAATATTAATAGATCTCCCTATACCTTGCTAGAGAACTGGAAAACTGTCGAATATAAGGGTCAAAGGGATACAATTGTAGTTGGTGCACTTGGAACGGTCCCCAAATGCTCAGAAAAGAAACTAGAGGATTGGAAATCAGAGAAAGAATTGAGACTACCCAGACAACAGCATTGTTGAAATCAGCCAGAATATCCAGGAGAGTCCTGGAGACCTGAGGAGAATTCTTGTCATTCAGATTCAAGTAAAAGAAATCAACAGTGAAATAATAATAATAATAATAATAATAATAATAATAATAATACCCTAGAGAATATAAGATTGGCTATATGTATCAAGAAAGGAAGGTGGGCGAGGTCTTACCAACATAGAAGATTGTGTAGCTGCCACAAACTAAAAACTAGAAGAATACACAAAAAAGAGCAAAGATAAATTACTTATAGCAGCCAATAACAGCAGCTGCAATACATGGACAAACAGAAAAAACAACAAAAACAAGAAAACAAAGATGGGAAGGAAAAAATCATTTAAACTACAAATTAAAGAGTTTGCACATGAAAATGAGTTTGTACATGATTAAGGAAAGGAAACCTCAAGAGAGCAACTGAATCGCTTATAATTGTTGCTCAAAACAATGTCATAAGAACAAATTATATCAAAGTGATAATTGACATGTCACAACAAAATAGTATTTGTAGAGTGTGAGGTGACAGAGAGGAGACCATAAACCATGTATTAAGTGAATGTAACACAACGGGAATACAAAACTAGGCATGACAGGGTTAGAAAGGTGATTCACTGGGAATCATGCGAAAAATAAATTTTGACCATACAACAAAATGGTATGTGCATAAACCAGAATATATTGTTGAGAAAGAAACGAATAGAATTCTCTGGGACTTTGAGATAAAGACGGATCACCTTATCCCAGCTAAAAGACTAGACCTAGTATTGATTAAAAAAAAAGAGAACGTATATTTTAAAGTTCCAGCAGATCACAGGGCAAATATGAAGGAAAACGAAAAGATAGACAAATACCTGGACCTTGCTAGAGAATTGAAAAAAAACTGTGGAATGTGAGTGAAAGTGATACCAATAGTAGTTGAAGCACTTGGAACGGTCCCCAAACGCTTAGAAGAAAGACTAGAAGAACTGGAAATTAGAGGAAGAAAGGAGACCATCCACACAACAGCATTGTTGAAATCAGTTGGAATACTTAGGAGAACGTTGGAGTTCTGAGGAGACTTGTTGTCACTCAAACTTCAGTAAAAGACCATCAGCTATGCTGGTGTTCAAAACTGATGATAAAAATTACCCAGAATCTTTTCAGTCACAGACTAGCTAATATATTTTAAAAATCTTTTAACTATATTTCTTTTCTTAATTCGATTTTTCCGATCAATTTTCCTCTTTTCACCGACATCACATATCCAACGTAAAATATTCAATATCAGTTTCGTATAAAAATTCAAATCAATAATCAACTCAAAAGAACACTTATATTCTTAAATTTCTAACCGCGAAAAATATCACATTAATCTTACAAGCCGTTGATCTTCAACGTAATCTGTTTATACTATCACGCACTGTGCATATACCACTGTAGGATACGAGGGTGAGTAAAAAAAATACGGACATTTTGTTTAGGAAAGGTATAATTACCAACACAGGAACATGTACCACACATAAAAATGAAGCTGGTCTTCTGTGGATCGCATCCCTACTTCTCCACATAGTCACAGTTTATCTCAATAGCAACGTTCCACCTCATCTTACCCCGTAAAATTCTATTGACTCATGTATCCCTGCCCCGTAAGATTCTGTAGACTGTTCTTTGAGCCACTTCTTCACTACAGATTTCTCTTCTTCGTCACTGGAATAATGTTTGCCTCTCTTCGGCCCCATGAAAGAGGGTTTAAGAGACAAACATTATTCCAGTGACGAGGAAGTGAAATATGTAGTGACGACGTATCTCAAAGAACAGTCTACAGGGATACATGCTCTCATTCGAAGGTGGAACATTGCTATTGAGAAAAACGGCGACTATAAATTTAGTTGATTCTAAATTAATAATCAATATTAAACTGAGAGGGAGGATATTGATTTATTAAGAGAGCGACAGAGACAGAGACGGAGAGAGAATAAGTAAATCAACAAAGCCTTAACAGAGAGAGAGAGAGAGAGAGAGAGAGAGAGAGAGAGAGAGAGAGAGAGAGAGAGAGAAGGGGAGAAGAAAGGGAGAGAGAGAGAAAAAGAGAGGAAGGGAGAGAGATTCCAAACAATTAAAAAAATAATTTTTGCAGGAATTAGCAAGAGAAAATAAAAAAGAGAAATATATATATATATATATATATATATATATATATTTATATATATATATAATGAATAAATGGACACCTTGGTTCAGATATAACTATATTTCGGCATTTCTTAGCCTCTAAGTCTGATCTTTTTTAATTCAAAGACTTCATACCCGGTCTCACTGGTTGGATCTTACCGTTTCACTGATTTTTTCCACATCATTTCAAATTCCTCCTCACACGTTTGTTATATACGCCAGCACACGGGCACGTGTACACTCACAATTTAAAGAAATTATATATATATATATATATATATATATATATATATATATTGAGAGAGAGAAAGAGAGAGAGAGAGAAGAGAGAGAGAGAGAGTGGGAGGGGTATAAAGAAAGAAATAACAGATTGTTTGGTATTATGGCACCGAATCAAAACCACAGCAGTTCTGATTTTTTCTAAAATAAATAAATAAATTCTAAATCTGAACTGATTCCAAAGACACTATTCGTTTCCATTCTAACATTAACTTACGCAACAGAAAACCCAAAGAGAAACGTTTCCCTTTGTAATGCAAAACCTCAAAACCAAAAATACAAACAAAAACAGTAAAAACAAAAACAAAACCAAAATCACCTTAAATCTGACTACGTTTTCATTACATTCCTTTTTCGATCTCCTTTCTGTTTTTCTTAGTATTTTTCTTTTTTTCTTCCAATGATGTGGTTGCCGGGAATATGGCGACTAAAGTTATAATAAAAGTCCAGCCTTAAGTATAATCACTATTCATAGCAGATACGCCAACAACAATACAAAATTATTCATACGACTTCTCTCGTTCCAATCGTATAATAATAACTTTCACCTAATTGCATAGCTTAATACCTTGCCAGTGGCTTTCTTATTCGTATCAAAATTCGAATGTTCGTCACGAGGGTCTGACTCTCTCATAACCAAGTGACTAAGCAGTTAAGAAAGTGAAATTTTATGAAGATCAAGTAATGAATTTGTTCCTCACTGTGTGCATCATTAATCTATATTATGATATTTTTGTCTAGAACAGAAGGTTTTAAAATCGAGTGTTTAAGACTTGCATTGTCACATCCGTACACTAATCAAAGATGAAAATATGAAATTTTCTATTGCGAGAACTTACACTATACACAATAAAGTATGGAAATACGATGAGGAAATTAATCCGACAATATTTAAAGAAAATGTTTTCAAAAATATAACAGACACTGGATGTTATGATCAAAGGAAAAAAATATGTCTTTACTTAAGTATTTCGGTTTATAATAAACCATCATCAGGACAATGCAAAAGAAATTTTGTAAGGGTGAAAATTGAAAAATGTTAATTGTATGGTGAATGTGTGTACATAATGTTATTTACCGTAATTTTTTATATGTGCGTTTATATACGAAAGCTGACGAGGTGATATAAATACGTGATATATAAACGCACATATAAAAATTACGGTAAATAACATTATATTCACACATTTACCATACACTTAACATTTTTCAATTTTCACCCTTACAAAATTTCTTTTGGATTGTCCTGATGATGGTTTATTATAAACCGAAATACTTAAGTATAGACATATGATTTTTTTTCCTTTGATCATAACATCCTGTGTCTGTTATATTTTTGAAAACATTTTCTTCACATATTGTCGGATTAATTTCCTCATCGTATTTCCATACTTTATTTTATTTGTATAGTTTAAGTTCTCGCAATAGAAAATTTGATATTTTCTTCTTTGGTTAGTGTACGGATGTGACAATGCAAGTCTTAAACAATCGATTTTAAAACCTTCTGTTCTAGACAAAAATATCATAATATAGATTAATGATGCACACAGTGAGGAACAAATTCATTACTTGATCTTCATAAAATTTTACTTTCTTAACTGCTTAGTCACTTGGTTATGAGAGAGTCATAAATACGTGATATATAAACGCACATATAAAAATTACGGTAAATAACATCATATTCACACATTCACCATACACTTAACATTTTTCAATTTTCACCCTTACAAAATTTCTTTTGCATTGTCCTGATGATGGTTTAATATAAATCGAAATACTTAAGTATAGACATATAAAGAATTTTTCCTCTGATCATAACATCCTGTGTCTGTTATATTTTTGAAAACATTTTCTTCACAATAAAGTATGTAGCTAGAAAATGGCTAGTTATACATTGCACATCTACTTTTATTTTATGTCTGCACTGAAAAATAAAGGCCTCCAATGGAAAATGGTTGCGTCTCTCCAGGGTGGAGTTGAAGTCGAATACACCCTCTGGTTTATAATGGAAGCCGAATCCATCACTGGACAGACGGTTATACTACTTTTGAGAAGTTAAACAAAAATGTCTTGTCATGAAACTTGAAATCACTTGTTATTTGTCTGTATTTTTGAGATGAGGCTTGATGTGAATAATTTTGATATTTCGAACTGCTGTCCTCATCTTATTGTATCATGTATAAACATAACGTTCAGGTCGTTGTATCGTTGGGTCTTATTCAGGTGTTTCTTATTTACCTTAGAATAAAGTCTAGGGATTAAACACACACAAAAAAAACAAATCCGGAGCCGGAGTCCCTAAGGTGGTGCCATGCTGAACTCCAGTGTTACCAAGTAACTCTTGCGACACTACTGCTGCCAAAATGCATTGGTTTCTTACCTTTCGTTTGGATCACAGCGGCAATATGGAGAGGGGTTATTTGCTACCTGTTTAACAGCTCATCCCCCATATCAATCCACCCAGGCTAAGTAGTTAAAAAAATGGACACTACTCCGTCGTCTCTCGTTAACGGAAGGATGCTAACACATAAAAATGTCATCATCAGACGATAACTTTGAATTCAAGCATGGTTTCGGAGCATTATTATCATTACAGATAGTTCAAGGCATTTCAAATAAGGATAATTCAAACAAAACGATGTGAATCCCCATGGCCTTGTTGCTAAAATGCTTGACAGCAACATTTTAAGAAGTGAACTCGAACTCTAGTGACACTATTACATTCACTTTGGAGTTTGATTTTGTTCGTTTGTTTGTTTTGTTTTACGGCATATCAACTTCGGTGGGTCATTTAATACCGAAAATGTTTGAAATAAATTCATTCTTAATGGATATTCAATTTTTTTATAAACACATTTTTCAATGTAACCCATAGAGAGGACCCTAACAGGTACTACCACTCTGGGTCAGAATAGACCAGGGAGCAATGGCGATAAAGGGGTACTCCACATTCCCCAGACATTCAGAACTGGAACCTCACCATCAGATAAATTTTAACGTTATTCCCAGGAAATGACGACTCTCAGTCCTCGACTTCTAGCACATATATGATAAAAAGGGTTTGGGGTTGGCATAAGGGCAATTTATATAGGTGCTAGGGCTTGACGTAACCAACCGATTGATCAGACGGGGCCTCTCCGACGGCCCGTCTCACCTAAGTAAGAGCAGAAGATTCCAGCGATTCACTGCCGTATTCTTAGAGTAATTAATAACTTTAGAAAATCTCACACGATGTTACATACTGTGATCTAAAATTATGATTAAATTAGAAAACAGGTTTAATTAATTAATATCTAATTTTATGAAATTATGAAACGGCTTCAATTAATCAATTCTAATCATGATTACACGGAGGATTCTCATTATCAAATCAGTTGAAATTAGTAACAAGAAAGGGTACTGTACTTATGGAAGAGGAGTGCTATTAAATTGAATATTGAGTCATTTTAAAATCTATGGAAATATACTTATCTGCAGAAAACGTCTGTTTGAATGTAGTCAAACTTTAATGGCATGTCAACCCTTGTTGGGTTATTTTATGCCGAAGATATTTTGTTTTATTCATTATTGACGAGTACTCTATTTTTAATGGGTAGAGATATACTTAATATTTTTAATGGGTAGAGATATACTTAATATTTTTTAAATGGATATAGATATACTTATTTGCAGAAAAAGTATGTTTGAATGTAGTCAATATTTAATGGCATGTAACTCTTGTTGGGTTATTTTATACCGAAGATGTTTTATTTTATTCATTATTGATGACTACTCTATTAAAAAAAACAATTTTCTTTAAACATATTTAAAAAACTTATTTTTTCTATTCAACCCATGAATGGGACCCCAACAGGAACTAATACTCTGAGTCAGAGTTGATCTGGGAGTAATGGTGATGAATGGTGCTCAACTCTCCCCAGAACTCCAAAAATGAAACTTCACCATTAGAAACAGTTTAACGTCATTCCCAAGACAATAAGTAACTCAGCCACCGCCTTCTAGCACATATATGATAAAAAGAGTTGGGGTTACCATTAGAGCAATATAGTTGGGACAAACATAAAGGTGTCAGCTGATTGATCGGAGGGGATCTCTCCGACCAGCCATCAAGCCTAAGCAAGGACCAAAGTGGAGTGTTGCATATCATGGACTACTCATCCACCAGGATTCTGTCCTTACGCGTCACGAATCGCACCCCACGGGTCACAGGCGGACTCATTGGGGGATTTTACCCCCCAGCAGTGGTGCAGTCGGCGTATTCTACATCCTCAGCCGACGGGGTGGTCAATTTCAGGGAACATAACCTTAGATACAAGTAGTTAGTAACAAAGCGCTGTATTTAACACGATCTCTACCACTTGAGAACGAACCAGCAACCGCAGCTTTGCATTCTGTGATCGCCTTTTCTGTTCGTGGTCATTTAATTCAATGAATATATATATATATTCTTCTGTGTGTGTGTGTGTGTGTGTGTAGATTCGCAAAACTAGTAAAAAATGATGAGATTATGGATGAATAGGCATTTCAGCCTTGGATTAGAAGATTAGAAATCCTGTCTGCCTAAGATGAAATTGTCACCCCCAGGCCGCCTGCCTAGGATCTGCCTAGTATCTGTGCGCTTTGACTTTAATCGAAGTGTCAATCACCTAAGATCAGTGTATTGTCCGTATGTGACAATTGCCCAACTTATTCTATCAACGTAACGCTTGGGAAGTGTATAATTACTTTGACAAATTAGATCTATTTGGGACGTTTGAATCGGAACAGGATTAGCAGGTTAATTCAATGCATCTGTTTGACTGAATTTCCAGATAAAGAAACATTAATATAAGTCTCGCTGTTCATTACACACACACACACACACACACACACACACACACATATATAATATATATATATATATATATTATATATTCCTAGACTAAGCTGTTGGTATTTCACATAGCGCTAATACCCTTGGGAAAGGTATGAATCCAGATATTCTCCCTCCAGCTATGGGTTAAATAGTAGGGCAGACTGGGCCCTTCAGCCTTGGGTAGGTAACCAGTTTAGGTGAGGGATAACTGAATTCAAAATTCCTGAGGTCGGTCGTTGATTGGGTTTGTGGCAACCCTTGATGCACCAATTATTTCCTATCGACTGTGCCAAAAAGTGTGGATGATCCAACACAAGCCTTCACCACTATAAACAAATCACTGTGTAGGTGTTCATTGTGTGTATGAACCCTCATACGTCAAAAATCGACGGGAGAGTCCATAATATATATTATATATATATATATATATTAGACAAAATGTGACCCGGTGTGTCACCCATTGAGCTCTGTGTAGATAATTGAGGTTAGGGAAAAGTGAGTTTGCAAAGCGAATTAATTTTTTAAAATATGGCCGAACAAAACAAAACATTAAAATCAGTTTGTAAGATTTCTAAGAAAGGGAATGTGTGATCTAATTTAGCTAATCAGGAAATTTAACATACAAATACATGTCAAATTCTCCCATATCTCTCCCAACGAAACTAACATATATACCGAGGAAGTAAACAAGATATACATAGAGAGAAAGAAAATGATAAGCAGAATGTAAAGTAAGAAACGTGTCAGTTTTTTTTACTTAATTGCAAATTACGACTGATTAGAACGAATTAAAATGGAATTAAAAAAAAACCCAGCTCAATCCTAAAAGTAAGGAATAATTTAGTATAATTTTCATGTCATTAAACTAAACAGTAAAAAGCCTTTAGGGCACAAAAGTTGATTCACTCAGTTTTAGTATAATAATAATAATAATAATAATAATATATATATATATATATATATATATATATATATATATATATATATAATGCACACACACTTTCACTCTCTCCCTCTCTCTCCCACACACACACATATATATATATTCTTTACTACAAATTTCTCTTCCTCGTCACTGGAATTATGACAGTGACGAGGAAGTGAAATCTGTATTGAAGAGTGGCTCAAAGAGCGGTCTATAGAATTTTACGGGGCAGGGATACATGCTCTCATTCGAAGGTGGAACATTGCTATTGAGAGAAACGGTGACTATGTGGAGAAGTAGAGATGTGATCCACAGAGGATCGGCTTTATTTTGATGCATGGTACATGTTCTTGTCTAGGTAATTATACCTGTCCTAAACACCCTCGCGTATATATATATATATATATATATATATATATATATATATATATATATATATATATATATATATACCATCAAAATAAAATTGTCAAAATATGTATGGCTAATAAAATATGGCACCAGTAAAGTTCCCATAAAAACATTAATTGCATATTGTACCTAGAAAAATATTATGCTTCATAAAACTTATCAAAAACTAATCTACACGAATATACAATTACAATTGATTGGCCACTTTTCTCACTTGTATAAATCCTGAAACCATTTCCTACGCTTTTGGTTTTATTGCGTCCGTATAAAAAAAAAATAGTGAATTTGTGCTTCGTTTGGACGCCTATGTCAAACTAGGCTTGATTTAAAAAATCATTTTGTCTAGGTTGGTTGGTTGGTTGGTTGTTTGGTTCGATTATTCGGCATTTTTAATGCTCATTTTATAAACAATATCCTAACAGTTACTATTCTTCCGGGCCAGAGTGGACCTGGGAATAATGTTCATAATTTCATATTTTTAGTTGTGTACCTGATCTCCTCTGTTGGCATCGAGTACTTTTCTTGAAAACTTTTCTCATTTTCAGTTATATATATATATATATATATATATATATATATATATAGTCAGATTCTTGCCCTGATGAACTTCTAAGCGAAATTAATTGTAGGTATATCTGACTCATTAGGATTAACTTTATTATTTTCTCTACTTAGGTATCGAGCACTTTTTACATTTTTAGCTTTAGACAATCCTAGCGGTTTTTATATATAATTTTTTATATATAATCTGTTTTTTTTCTTTTGGCCAACTGTTATAGTGTTAATCGATTATTTTCAGTTGGTGCAACGCTCAAGGTCTTTTCTTTCTTTTTTTTCTCTCTTTGGTGAAGTTTGGTAGTATATTTTTACTAACAAACTATTTACCGTTTTATTTCTTATCGCAAGGGTTTACTAATAGGGTTACTATATTATACGCACACACACACACACACACACACATATATATATATATATATATATATATATGTGTGTGTGTGTGTGTGTGTGTGTGTGTGTGTGTTTATTTTTGAGTTTCTCGTAATGTCATACCATGCACAATTTCAAGTTATCCAATATCCTGCATGTTGATCAGTACCTCGAATATTCCTTGCCTATTCCTGAATAATCAGTTGATAAATATGAAATAACAC
>CM042147.1:50380268-50392768 GCA_023376005.1 Doryteuthis pealeii | reverse complement strand
TTAAAAATAAGGCCTTATTGAAAGAATTAATAAGAACTATATATTTTACTAGAAGCGGCTACCAGCGACGCCTGGGTAGCGAATGAAACCCTGGTGTATTGATTTGTTTACTTTTGAGATTTACAAATGCTGGACATTTTTAACTAGAATTTCAATGCTATTTCTATGTATATCTTAATCTTTATATATCTTTGAATAAGAATCGAATCTTCAAAATCTTTGCACCAAATCAAGAACTGGTGATATTCAATGTGTACATATATTTACTTTGTCTTTAATTATTTTATTTTCGTAGTTTCATCCGGACATACATACACACATGCATATTTAATAACTACCCTTTATATATGTATAGATTATTTGTCTTTATTTCTGAGTTGTGGCTTGATGTGAATAATTTTTTTTTTTCGGACTATTTCATTATTATACTCAGATATACAGTATACAAACCAACAGTATACTGACCGACTGGCCGGTTCAGTCGTGCTTAGCCAGTTGCTGTTGTCAAAACCAACAGTATACTGACTGACTGGCTGGTTCAGATGTGCTTAGCCAGTTGCTGTTGTCCAAACCAACAGTATACTGACTGACTGGCTGGTTCAGTTGTGCTTAGCCAAAAACTGACTTGGTAGAACATCAACATTGTTGTCTGCTAACCATTTCTAGGTGCTCCTTGTTGAATGCTTTCAATTGTTATCCTGTTCTAATAGCCATACTTTTGAAAGTCTAAGCTTCTTTACAGAAACAAATAGATTTTCATACAAATCTGCAGTCATAGATTTTTTTCATACCATTTGATGTGAATTATCCCCCAAACATTATACCACTCTCTCCAAATTTCACTGTTGGCAAAGTGTTCTTGGGGTCATATGCTGTACCAGCTTTGCACTAAACACGCATTGTAGAATTACAAAATAATTCATTCTTCGTCTTGATTAAAATAGAATTTAAAATCTTTTAATTAATTATTTTATTTATTGAAAAATGCCCCAGATAATTAATTGTAAAATAAAATTATTTAAGAATTCTGATGAAAAACACGTTCATTTTCCTGAAAAAAAAAGAAGAAAAAAAAAGCAGACCAAAAATGCATACAAGGCTGGCTCCTGCTGCTAATTTCAAGGGAGCATTCCTTTAAAAGAAAAAGCTGGAAAATTAGGGAGATGCACAGGAAACACCTGAAAATCCCGGAGGATACTAGGCTGAGTGTTGGAAGAGTGTTGCATTATTCGAACTGAGAGTTGCGAATATCTGAGGTCCATATTTTAAGAGAGGATATGCTGAATAAATTGTAATGAAATGAAGAACACCAAACAAAGAAACCTTATTTAGGCTTTATTCATCACGATTAGTGGTATAAAGAGGACTTATTTATAAACATGAACAGTCCATTTTAAGATAGACGGGGGAGGGGAAGGAATGTTCACACAGACTTAAGATGAGTATGTTTTCCAAGGCATTTTTACTTGGGAGAAAATAAATGAGTCCAGAAAAAACAAAAACGTCTTATGTTTGTTTTTAAAAACTATGAAGAATACAAGACAAGATATCTAAAAAATTCCCAAGTAATTTCAAACCATTTCCTATCATTCACAATGATAACGGTCTTACTTTTAAGGAACACAGATTCTATTGTTGTATAGCCATATATACCCAACATCGTACATCATACATCAGGTATATAACCGAGAGAGGATACTTGTGATAAAGAGAGAAACGGGATAGACTTACTTCGTCTCCTCCGTACTGCTTTGGATATGATCGTCATCTTGTCGTCTACTAGTTGCTATGTTACCTTTTTTCTCTTTGGCCGTTATGCTGTCTAGTCTCTTCTAAGGGCTTCTTTTAAGGTCTAGTTTTTACTCATGCAATTAATCAACTGACAAGACGTATTTTCTTGATCAATATTTATTTAAACCATTCTGATTCGCCGCGCGGAGTTAACAACCCCAGCAGAGAGATACACGTGCTATCTGTTTCAATTTGAGGTTAAAACTAAATCTAACTAGTTACGTTTTTCTCATTTCGCTCGAGATTCGCGCTTCTCTAGGGGGTCAGTTGGGGGCCATCCAATGGAAATCTACCCGCCTACGCTTTAACTCCAACTGTTACATAATTATTGGATCCCTAATACTTATATAAGGTAGTGTAGAAACATAATGGCGATTAGAGCAGCTGATGGCCTTGAGAGTGAGTGACGGCGCTTGAACTCACTTCACCTTGCCTTCCGGGGTTAAATCGTGAGAACCGGAGGGCATAGAAGACCCTGTTCCGGTTTAAGGATAGTAAGTAACTCAGTCAGTTAGAAGTTAGAAGCCGAGCTCGTAGGATGTAACGATCTGCGCAGACGTCTGGTTTGGGGATTAACAATGAAATAAGATCAAAAGTAAATCGAAGTCTTGTGTTTATTATCTAAAAACTAACAATGACACAGGGCTTCTGATAACGAAATATCCCCATAGAAGACCAGACCCGAAGTCCCCAAGAAAGACCAGACTTTAGAAGAGTCCAGACCAAGATGTTAGAAGATAGAACCAAAGCCGGCCAGAAGAAAAGACGACTAGAAGTAAGAAGTAAGAAATAGTATACAACACAACGAATCTATTTCAAACTAACTACAGGGGCTTGTCAACAATTTATGCTACCACATAAATTATGTAACACTATAATTTGTAAAAAAAAAAAAACTAGATAAATAGATGTGGCGGCCAATAGGTGATTTGTGAGCTTTATGCTCACAAATAACATGCTGGCCATTCCTGATATCTGGCTATTATTGTCATTTTGAAAATCTTAAGCGAAGTTTAACAGGTTTGAATTCACATATTTCCTTCTCCTAGACTGGTTAAAAGTTCACAGTCTACCGTACTATTTACCCATAGCTAAAGGGAGAATAGTTGTGTGCATACCTTTTCCATGTGTATTAGCGTGATGTGAAATGCAAATAACCTCGACCAGGATTTGAACTCGGTCGACGAGTCAATTTTCTTACAACACTAACCATTATACAACGCGCCTAATAAAACGGAAAGCTCAGAAACTGTTGTCTCATAATCAGTGTCGAAGGAGTTTAAGAAACGTTTACGTTAATCATCCGGATCCGGCTCACGAAGGTATTTTTAACAGGCCCGCCGATGGTACTTGGATTCGTTTGTTAAAATGTACGGAACGCGAGACGTTCTGATACCATTTAACTTTAAATATCATCTTCATTGTCTCATTTTCGCTTTCGCTCTGGCTAGCAAGTACTGAACATAATAATAATGTGGCCCGAGCCCGATATTTTTTCAATTATCCGCCCACTGTGAAACAACAAACAAAAAACTGAATCAATAATACGTGAGGATTTTTAATAAGCGGCCTGAATTCTTAGTCAATAATTACCGTTTGTAAATAATTACGTTTTGTAAATAAATTCCGTTTGTAAATAATTACGTATTGTAAATAAATTCGGTTTATAAATAATTACCTTTTGTAAAAAATTCCGTTTGTAAATAATTACCTTTTATATATAGTTTCCGTTTATAAATAATTACTTTTTTAAAATAGTTTCCGTTTATAAATAATTACCTTTTGTGAATAGTTTCCCTTTATAAATAATTACCTTTATAAATTTACTTGTAAATAGTTTCCTTTATAAATAATTACCTTTTGTAAATAGTTTCCCTTTATAAATAATTACCTTTTGTAAATAGTTTCCGTTTATGAATATTTACCTTTTGTAAATAATTACGTTTTGTAAATAATTTCCGTTTGTAAATAATTACGTTTTATAAATAATTTTCTTTTGTAAATAAATAACGTTTAACAGTTGTTTCTTTTAAAATTACCTGTATTTTTCAATCATGTGAGCACCAAATTTTGTAACTACCTACAGTAGTCAATACTGTAGATAGGTTACAAAATTTTGTGCGTGTGAGAATTTCACTTGTTACTTATGGCGATCCCGAATTTTCACTTGTTACGACTGCTTGAAAAACACAGGTAATTTTCAAAGAGCTACTGTGAAGCTACGAATTGGTCAAAGTTATAAGACAAACATTTTTGGAAAGGGCAAACCCTATATTTTACATGTTTCTCAAAGCTTTCGTTCTGGCTAGCAAGTAATGAACACAATAATAATGTGGCCCGTGCTCGTTATTCTTTCAATTATCCGGCCCACCATGAAAAGAGTTTTGGGATCCCGGTATAAAAGATTTATTATGCATAGCCTTGTTTTACAGAAACTATAAATGCAAGACATCAAGCAAGAATTGAACTCATAACTATTGTACAATATCAAAACCTGTATCAACATAAAACTAAGAGTAAAACAATTCCATCAAAAAATCCCAAATAAAAGAAATTCTTTCAACAGTCACTTGTGAACGGTAGCACAATATGTTTATCTAACTAGTATATGTCGTCTAATAAAAAACAAATCTGTAAATTATTATTGTCTGTGGAATCTCTAATGTTAGAACTGATTATGGCAAGATCATCATTTATCTTAAGGAAGGCTGAAGAACACTTTGACGAAAAGACTGGCGTAAAACTAAAACAAGTAGGAAAAAGTTTTGAATAATTATATTAACTCATCTTAGATTTTCGCAACGTTATAATTCGCCAATAATCAAATTGTCAAGAGGTCTAAATTAGTATATCAGTCTCTCAAGTTCGACTCCAATTACCCGATACTTTCACGAGACAGATGTTTTGTATCTTAGGGACTATATATATATATATATATATATATATATATATGTATATATATATATATATATTATATCTCCCTAAGATTCAAAACATCTGTCTAGAGAAAGCATCAGATTATATATATATATATATATATATATATATATATATATATATATATATATATATATATATATATATCTCCATAAGATTCAAAACATCTGTCTAGAGAAAGTATCAGATTATATATATATATATATATATATATTATATATATATATATATATAAACGCAACGCTCTTCTCTATATGGAATGGAGCACTCTGTGACGACCTTTACACACAAAGCGATGTGTGTATTAAAACAGTTAAAATCCCCTTCCATTCTGTAAGTGAAGACAGCCTAATGGTTAAGGTGCCGGACTGACACACAACCGACCGGAGTTCAATTCTGGTTGTAGGTAGCTTAAAAAATGTCTAGCCACACTGAAGAGACTTGATAAGTCGAAACACGTATCTGTGAATGACCCTATATATATATATATGAAAGAAAGAACTGGATATAAAACCCGACAATATGAATGTATATAAGGGTTTGTGAAAAAACAAGAAAATATATCGAAAATTGAAATTCTTGAACACGGCGCTATAACGTTTCGGTTTTATTTAAATTAACAACAGGTCATTAATAGTCATTAATAATATGAGGGAAAATTGTGGAACAATCAAAAGCTTGTGGGCCTTTATACTGTATAAAGTTTATATACATACTAAAATATATAAGTTAGAGTAGAGCAGACATCAAGTCAAACAAATCGAGAAAATGTCAATCCTGAATGTACATTTCGACCTATTCAAGGATTGACATTTTCTCGATTCGTTTAGCCAAACATTTGAACATATATGCCCGCCTAAATTCATTAATTATTAACTAATTAATTTTCAAAATTAGGTATGACTTCAATTAAGCACATATCCTCCAAAAATGGTCGGCTTAACGCCATATAAAAAATAAACACATTTGTTTGTTTACTTAAATTCATATATATATATATATATATATATATATATATATATATCAAATATTCCTCATGCATTGAAATTTCACTTGACTTTGTTTTTTATATTTTCCAGCCATCTTCTTTCCTTTTCAAAATCCGTCGCATCCGACGAAGACGTCAGCATAACCGTTTCTCTATCACTGTAGAACGTTTTCTTCAAGCGATTTCAAAAAGTTCTTTTTTTCGAACATCTCAAAAATTCTCCGTATTTTTAACCGATTTGATTTAAATTACCAAGCATTTACTCTGACGAAGATCGTTATTTCCTTGTATACTGAAAAAAAAAATTGTAGTTTTTCTATTAGTGTTATTTTATTTTGTATTTAAAATAATAATAGATAGAATACATGTTTACATGGATAAACTCCTGGCCGAAACACGTGTTAGTAAAATAAAATAAATCTTATTTTATCCATTCAACAATTTCTTTCCTTTATTTTTCATTTCAACATATATGTATATATATAATTTTAAAAAACTCAGTTTCTTATATTCCATACCCAATGCTTTATACTAAATACCAAACAATATATATATTATAAACAGGCATATATATATATACAAATACACACAGACACACTATATATATATATATATATATTGAGATGAAACAAAGAAATGACAGTGCTCAACCACACATTTGTAGGATCTTTATTTATTTATTTGTTGAGTTTTTTTTTTAAATATAATAGTTTTCCATGGGCAACTACCCAGGTTTCAGGCTATTTTGCCATCATAAGGTTGCTAATAATTCTTCTGGTGTTTATGCGAAGACATTTCTAGCTGTTATGTTTTTGGACCGCAAATTACGTCGGTTGATTATTGTGGACGCTCTTTATGCTTTGGATTTTATTTTTGAATTCATCAATTTTTTCATTTTTTTAAAAAAAGTACTCACAAAGTTATCTCACTTTAAACTTTTGAAGTTTCGTTCATTAAGTATGAATTATTCTACCATATAAAACAATTATATTTAGAAAACTCAACAAATATATATATATATATATATATATATATATATAAAAGGCAGACAAAGATTGTTTATTCAATTGTTATTATGTCCTTGTTTGTCAGTCGGATTGTTGTTTTTTTTACGGCATTTCAACTCTTTTTGGGTCATTTAAAGCCGAATCAACCCATCTTGATATATGGTTTCTTAGAGTACATGCTGTTGTTTTATTGGTCACCCATCTAATCATTGAACAAGAGCATTGTTGCTTAATTTCGGGGATCTGTCGAGACTGTTGCTTTTATCTCTGGTGTGTAAAATGCTACAATTGTGTATGAAACTTACATAGGAAATATCCAAAGGTTTTTTTTATATGTATTCTGAACACAATCTGGGGTCATTATCGACAACGTAAATGTCATGGTGTTGCTATGTGAAACCCAGTAAAGTGTGATGTTATCAGGTAATTTTTAAATAAGAGTATTTATCACGTTCTGGTGACGTCACGAGGGAAAAAAGTTAAACAGTGGTGTCAGGTAGAATATTTGAAAATAGTCGATAAGAGTCATGTAACCGTGATTTAACGTCGATTGTAGAAAATTACACATGTATCAAATGCACTTCCTCACCTACACTCCTAACTGCTATATATATATATATATCAATTCACACTCCCCACCTACACTCCCAACTGCTATATATCTCTCAATTCACCATATCCCTCTCCTCTCTCATCTATCTATCTATATATTCATATATATATATATTTATATATATATATATACATATATACATTATAGTATATATATTATATATATATATTATATATGACATCCATCACTATCTTATATATATATATGTATGTATATATATAATATATATATATATTATATATATATATATATATATATATATATGACATCCATCACTATTTATATATATATATGTATGCATATATATGAATATATATTATGTGTGTGTGTGTGTGTATGTACATATAATGGCATCCATCAGTTCCCTCTCTCATTATATATATATATATATATATATATATATATATATATATATCTATCATACATGTATATAATGGCATCCATAACTTCTCTCTCTCGCACGTATATATATATATATATATATATATACATATCCATATAAATATATATGTATAATATCATCCAGCAGTATTAAAAAGAACGGAAGTCATCCATCAGCTAAGACCAACACCCAAGCAAATAGGAGGTGTAAGACAGCAATCACCGGTTCACTAGTTTCCCCGCACGCCTATTACCATCGATGGAAAAACCTAACGGGTGAATTTGTTCTCATGTATGGGTATCAAGGTGAATACAAGTACATCTCAAAAGTATCGTAAAGCCAATATAACAGTAATTAACTAAAAATAAAAATAAAAACATCACCCAACTCAAAAATTAAAGTATCACAATTTCTTTATCGTATTATATATATATATATATTATATATATTATATTATATATATATGCTCCCCATTTAGGGTTGAGCACTCTGGGTGGGATCTCGCTGACGGCCCGCCAACTCAAGCGTAAACGCAACGCCCTTCTCTAATGGTTAAGGAGCCGGACTGACACCCACCGGAGTTCAATTCCGGCTGTAGGTAGCTTACAGAATGTCTAGCCACACTGAAGAGACTTGATAAGTTGAAACACGTGTCTGTGGATGACCCTATATATATATATATATATATTATATAATATTATATATATAAATGGTTTTATAATTTGCTTCAAGCATTGTGTTTATATTGGTTTGTTGGTTGGTTTGAAAGGCTATCACAATGCAAGTGTAAGAGAAAAGAAGGTAACTATGGTGTCGTTTGTTAACCTGTGATTTATTATTGATATTTCGAGATAAAAATCTCTTCTACAGAAGATCTTAGAACTAGCAACAACTTCAGTTCTTTAGATCTTCTGTAGAAGGGATTTTTATCCAGAAATATTAAAAATAAATCATAGGTTAACAAACATCACTATAGTTACTTCTTTTTTCTTTACACATGCATTGTGATAGCCTTCGAAACCAACCAACAAACAATATATATATGTTCGTGGTGTGTGTGTGTGTGTGTGTGTGTGGTGTGTGTAATAAAGGACAAATAAAAATAAATACATACAAATGATTCAATTGATGAGCACATTAATCAATTTGTTCATATTTCATAAAAGTTTTTGTAGCAGCAGAAATGTGAATTTGCGCTCCAAGAGATTTCCACGTGTAAACTAATATACGTACGTACATATGAAAGTATATAAAATGGAATACAGTATGAGGTATACAAATAGAAAAAACATATTAATTATATGTGATTCAGATATCTGTTTAAAAATAAGATTTACATTATTTTCAAACCAAAATACTTTTTAATGGCAAATTGGTTAGACGTTATGGCCAGACGTGAGCCTTATTTAAACCTCACGTCTCATACGGTCTGAAAGTATATAAAATGTACCTTTGTATGTCTGAAAAGTATATAAAATGGAATAAATTCCACAGTATGAGGTATACAAATAGAAAAAACAATATGAAATATTCTGCTAACATATTGTTTTAAAAAAGTAAGTTTTACATTATTCTTAAATCAAAATACGTTTTTATATAAATTTGTAAGACATTACAGCCTAGAACGTGAGCGTTATTTTAACCTTTCGTGTCATACGGTTAAAATTGTTCTCCATTGTCATTCAACAGAAATGAGCTCTGATGTTTATATAGTGTTTATAAAGTGTATTTTACAATTGTCTTCATTTTAATTTTAAAACGATTTCAATTGAATTATACTTGATAAACACCATAGGTTGAAACAATATTTAGTACGTATATATGTATGTATGTATATTTACAAATATCTAAGGTTAGCAATCTATATTATATATATATATATATATAATTTATATATTATATTATAAACACGGTTTGTTTTGAATGGCTTTTTGCCGATAATTTTGGGGAGAATAAGTGCTTAATTGGAGTCGTACCTAATTTTGAAATGGTTGACGAAGAAAAGATAAGAAAAAGGAGCAAAAAACAAAAAAAAACAAACATAGAATAAGTAGAAAGAAAATTAAGAAGAAAAAAAGGAAGATAATGTGAATAAATCAATAAATATTAATAAATCAGTGACCCCTAATAAATAACCCGACAGAAAAAATACAAACTGAGCAAGATGTTAATTTATGACCGACGGTTAATTACCTTCCAGAAGGGTCTACACAGAGGAACACAGGACAATAAAAGTAATAAAGAATTCATTATTTGCATCTGATGATCGGAAAGGCTAGAAATTTGCTCAAGGCTTCCTGAAATAGGCTATATCGCTAAAGATCTAAATCTTCTGTTAGATATTTTACTTATATAATTTTGCATTGTGACTCTGACCATAAGAGCACAGACTGTCGTTAGCGGTGAAAGGTTTATGCCGTGAGCCCTTGGACGACCAACACAAGTGATTTGTGCGAAGTCTTGCATAGAACCAGTCACAAATCTTAGAAGGTTCAGAAAATTAAGCATTAATTTTCAACAGATTTATTCCAAGCAAAATCCTTTAGGTTTTGAATTGACAAATTGTCCAAAGTATTTCTATTTGATAATAGTTATTTGTTTCCATACAGTTATAATCCTTATTAAACAGTAATATAATATATATATATATATATATATATATATATATATATATTAGTAATACACTGACAAAGATAAGAAATATAATATTGTTTTAATTATTTTATTTGTGTACATAAAATTTTCTGATCATTCGGGATCAACTACTCTTCATAAAAATTGTCATTTCACTTAATAAACAATTAATTTCACTTATAATTATTTCGTTACTTATCAGTTAGTTTTATTTTTTATTTTTTATCCAAGCAAATCGATATCTATCAATCGATATATCTATTCCACAAAGCTGATACTAAGACCTACGACGAGAAATGATTTTTTTTTCTTGACATCTTATCCGCCATCTTTGTTTATTGAATGCTGGGAAATTAATGTTTATATAACACACCCTTTTAAATTTGATGGCGAATAAATACACGATTTATTTTTTCAAGTTAATAAATTATCAGATAACATTTCCTCCTGTATTTTTTTCTGAAGATTTTCCCCAAAATATTCAAATATTAAATACTTATAATGTAAATAATTTTGATTATGCAGTTACTGAGATAACGTTTTTTTTGTTTGTTTTTATCGTTGTAAGTATTCTTAATCTTATTTCAATGGAGATTATGTGCCTGTCTGTCCTCGAAGCTACATCACCACAACGTCCCAATTCCCTTTGGTCTTTGCATTATTTTCTCATTGGTTATTATATAATCATTATTTAATCTTAATTAGTATCATTGTTATTAACAATGTCTCTATAAAGATCTAGCCGAGATAGATTTGCCTCAAAACAACCAATAAAATCCTGCAATGTGTATTATATATCATTAAGGGATTAATGTTTACATAGTATGAATATGTTGCAAACTGGGTTTAACATAACCGTGTTTAATAATTAATTACTTGATGTAATTGATTTCTAATATTATTGATTTATTATTCTACAATGTATTAAACCAATGCTATGTATTGGAATCAATTAAGATAACGTAATAATAAGTGTAATCTTTTTGTGTTCTCATCTAATTTCATTCGTCTTTCTAATTCAATATAATACTTAATTATATTAAAACTTAAATGCTTGTTCCCAGAGGGCGCATAATTTTGCTAGTGCAAATAATTTACAGCTATAAATTAACTAGTTTCGCTATTGAATACGCATACTTTAAAAAAGGTCTATTTGACTCATAGATGGGGCGCTAACGAGTAATACCACTCCGGGTCAGAGTAGACCAGAATAATGACTATGCAGGGACAATCCACACTCCTCAGATCTTCAGAACTGCTTAATATATATATATATATATATATATATAATATATATATATATATATATATATATATATATGTGTGTGTGTGTGTGTGTGTGTGTGTTGTGTGATAAGACTGGAAATATATTGAAGTGTTGAAAAGATAATATATGCCGACACGTGTTTCGACCATAATTGCTTTCACATACAGAATTCTATTCAAATATTAATTTGAAATAATTTAAAATAGAATTCTCTATCTGTAAACAAATTCTGGTCGAAACACGAGTCAGCATTTGATAATTTCATCCATACCAAAATACACATATTTTTCTTCTATTTAATCTTTTTAATATTTTATTTTACATATAATATAAGACGGAAGTAAACAACATAATCACAATTCCTGTATATCTTCCATGTTTGTTCCTAATTGATTATTTTAATTAATTCGTTGCATTAACCCTTATGATCTTTGGGGAAACTTACTTTTACTATATATATATATATATATATATATATTATATTATGTGTGTGTGTGGTGTGTGTGTGTGATATAAAGGATAGAGAGATGGATATGATTAAATCCAAGTAGAAGGATCTTTTAATATCGTGTTTTCAAAACATTTATGTGATTGACGGTCGTTGCGTTGGGGGAAAGTCATTTCCTCTTTGGCCTCTCGCTGATATCAAATTTGAACTTCAAGGAATTTCGGTTCTAAAAAATGTCAGCTAGAATTGTTTGCTGCCATTGTTCCCGTGTCAGTAGCCAAAGACGGGACGCTCCATAATTGCACCACATTTTTTTTGTTTGTTTGTTTGTTTACTTTTTCCCACCAGGAAGATGCAAAGCGTAATGAAATTGAGAAGAAAGAAGAAAAGAAAAAGAAAAGAAAACCTGAGATGATAAAAAAAAAAAACTTCA
>CM042147.1:50355268-50375268 GCA_023376005.1 Doryteuthis pealeii | reverse complement strand
CTATGGAAAGCAAATTCGGCGAGTTTCGTGTGTGGCCTAGGGTAGAGTCTTTAGCTCTGCGTTCAGTTGTCGCTGGTTCGATCTCTGATACACTGCTGATGAGACCTATTATAGGCAGAAAAGCTGTCCAGTGTTCCGCCGAATTTGCTTGTCGTGGTCATTTGATTATATATATATATATATATATATATATATATATATATATATATATATATATATATATATATATATATATATATGATATAAAAATGTTTTCACTTTAACAGCATATTGTGTTGTTTTCATATCCTTTTATCTATATTTATATCAAGCTAGTAGAGTAATGAAATCGTCAACCTGAGTTCAAATTCCGTTTGACACTGCCTGCCTTCCATTTGCATTATAATCGTTGGGAAGGTTATGAATTTATTATTCTCCTCCCCAGGTTGGGATCACTAGTATTAGTAGGGTAACTAGCCTAGGTGAAGTTCAATCTGAAGTTAAACACCCGTACTATGTCATTGGCTAGCCTGAAAGGGTAAAGTCAATTATCTCCCATATCTTTCAGTATACTGATGAAAAGAATCACACACACACAGACACAGACACACACATATATATATATATATATATATATATGCGTGCGTGCGTGTGTGTGTGTGTGTGTGGTTAAGAATAAACTCAAATAAGCAGATGTTTGAGATATATTTCGTTGCACTTTTAGTGCGATTTCTACATTTGTTTTTTTAAACATCTATACATTTATAAAAACAAATGTATGCTGCACAAATGTTTCAAATAAAAGACTGAAGAAGTCGCACTAAATGAACAACAAAATATTACTCCAACAACTGCTTGTTTGAGTTGTTTTTGTCCACACTTTTCCCCTCTATTCTTAACCACATTCTGTCGGATTTATTCCAATCCTCCTATATATATATATATATATATATATATATATATATATATATATATGTATGTATGTATGTATGTATGTGTGTGTGTGTGTGTGTGTGTTGGTGAACGTACGTGTGTGTCTGTGTGGATTAATGTATAAGTGAAAGTAATATAATTAATTGAATAATTTAAATTACTTACAATGATAAATAATCGTATTTCTTATGAGTTGTCATTTAAACTTGAATGCTTGCAATAGCAAATTCCGAATTGGAAATTCTATCGGAGAAACTGTAAAAGCCGATTAAAGAAACTGGAAATGAGACAACAATTTCCCCAAATATCGATAATGGGTACACGTCTGGTTGAAACCTATCGATCAAAAGTATTTGCATAATATTTACTGTTACCAGGTTCACTCATACGTAATTAAATTAGAGTTAATTAAAAGAACTAGCAAAAAAAAAAAAAAAACGTTTACGCATTTAAGGTATTAAATAATAAAATATTAGATTAGATCAAAAAGACTGGCGAAACTAAATAAGAACGCATATAAAAAGAGTACACGTATTGTAATTGTATTTGAATTGGTTTCTACAAATAATCATTCATAGGATTGGAGAATAAAACAATGATATTAGAGATAAATAACGCCAAGTATTTATTTATTAAACCTGTTTTTTTTTGTTAAAACCAGTATGTAAATCAACCACAACATATAGTGTGTAAACCTTCATGTCTTAGTGATATATAACATGCATTGTAGGATTTTAAACACACTAATAACGTGGGCTGTTTTGAAGCAATTCTAAATCAGATTTTCATAGCGACATCGTTAATTAATACGACTAGCAAAAACATGCACTTTCTGGGTACAAGTATTTAAATTTCAATATTAATAAAATATTAGATTAGATTAAAAAGACTGACGAAACTAAATATGAACGCATAGAAAAAGATTACACTTATTCTTGTTTTATCTTAATTGATTTCTATATAAAATTATAGATAGGATTGCTTTTAATACATTTGAGAATAAAACACTATTATCAGAAATCAATTACTAGTTTATCAAATCTGGTTTTCTTAAAACTGGTATGAAGATTATGCACACCAGATTCTATGTAAACATTTATTTCTTCGTGATATAATAGTTATAACACACTTTGCAAGAATTTATACTCGTTAATAACATGGACTGTTTTGAGGTGGACTTTAACAGAGACATCGTAAATAGATAAGATGTGAATTAATATTAATGACTATTTAATTGAGAATATAAGGTAAATATCTAAACGAATTTTGACGTCAACTGTGACAGACCATCAGATGCATAATCTCCATTCTAATAAGATGAACAATGATCCATTGTGAATAATGGTGTAGAATAGTCAGTGAGAACTATTGTGTTGATGGTTAATTGTCGAATGGAAGAGGAGAAATATAAAAACACGTGTCGCTGTGTCGAGTGTTATGACTATCATTTGTAAAGCCGATAAAGTCTGGTGAAACAAGCAAATACAGCTGAACTCCAGTTTACAGTCAGGGCTGTAGATCAACAAAAGTGATAAGACAAACAGGAATCTTTATCTTATGTTATTTATCGTATTTGACGGCATATAGGACGCACTTTTTTCCAAAATTTTGGCTCAAAAAATTGCCCTTATATATCGTAGGTGAAGTTTAAGACCTCCCGTAGGCCTAGACTAATCTTCTCTATGATGCTCATTAACCCAGCTTACGCTCAATACTTTTACCTACCCTAAACTCCATGCATCCTTATTTTATTGCTGGTATTGTTATAATCAAGGTTAACAGGAGCGTATGGTGGCAAAGAAAAAACAAATACACTACAATATTTTTTCCTGAACCTGACCTGCTGAAATGGGGGTGCGTCTTATATGCCCGTGCGTCTTAAATGCCGTCAAATACGGTATTTCATTAATTGTTTTAAACAAATTTCGACCATATATATATATATATACATATATATATATGTGTGTGTGTGTGTGTGTGTGTGTGTGAGTACATGCGCGTGCGTGTGTGTGCGTGCGCGTGTGAGTATGTGTGTAGTGTTGTGTGAGGTTATTTGGCTAATGAGTTTTCAATTAGATTTGGAAGTTGTTTCAAATTGGGTAGTCAGTTTATTTGTTTATTTGTATAGGTGTTAGTGACTCACACATTTTATCAACAGGACGCGCGAAAAATAAAAATAAATTATTTTGTTAATCAATTTTTTTCTGATTAAAAAAACCCAACAAAATATGAGGAAAAGTCATAGAAAAGTAAATAACGAACGCAAACAATTGAATTCAATAAATATTTCGCTTCTGTTGGTTTCAAATGCTTCATTAGAATGAATGTGATCATTTAAATACAGAATGATATATAAACGAAGAATTATCCTGATGATCCATTAGGAGAAAGCTAGGTAGATATTCTCTAACTCATTAGGCAAACTCTATTAATATATATATATATATATATATATATATATATATAATAATAATAATAATGTATATATATATATAATAATAATAATAATGTATATAATAATAATTATAATGCTTCTGATTTAAAAAAATAGAATTTATTTTATTTTTAACACTGAATACGCATTTTTAAATTCCAGCATCGAACGCTAGCGTTCGTTTGTACCTCCTATTCTAACGGTTATTTATTTCCGTTTTTCATTCATATGTTGCTCTTGATGAAGACCGCTCTATTAAAACGGTCGAAACAGATTCTGTCAGCAAACTATTAACATCATTTGTTTTTTCAAAAAAAAAAGTTAAATTCATATATGTATATATATATATATATATATATATATATATATATATATATATATATATATTCGCTCTACTTACGTATTGAGCACTTTATATTTGTTATAATGCTGAATTATCATGGAAAATCTTGTATCAACTAAACATTGAGACCAATTTCACCGGTAAATCATTCCTTTTTCATATATACATAAATATATATTTAAAACATATGCCATGATTTTATAGACTTCATTTTATATCTTGATAAACATTTATTTACATCGTGATAAATATTTTACAACCTGTTAGGTTATAGCCAAATAATCATATATTCCTATTTAATAAAATTGAGATTGCTCATCCTGGGGGTCATTATATATTTTATATCTATATTATTGAATCCTATGCATAATCCTCCGCTTTTTTATCCAATGCCAGGCTATATTATCGATTAAATATGACAGTAAATTTTGGGGGTTGTTTTTTCAATTAATTGAAGCCTTGACGTATTTCCTGTTCACGTAATAATTTCTACATGCAATAAAATGATCAACACTAAGAAAAAAATACATTTATTTGGGAAAAAATCTCCTCCCTAATACAACGAACAACTGCATATTAATTTGTCATTCATGAAGGGGAAACTATTTCCTTCTTGTTTTAATGAAACTTTTAATAATAAAATATTTATATTCGGTGGACATTGAGTAGATGACCTTCTGCATTTTAGTGGATTTGATAGCGTGGCGTTCCAATTTGTATCCAATCATCGTGGAAGCTGAATGTCAGAAAATGAATGAAAGGAAACGAAGGAAAAAATGCCATCTTAATTTGTCAAGGATAAAAAAGAACAGAAAGAAAAATCTTGGGAAGGAAAAATTAATATCTATATATCTATCTATCTATCTATCTATATAGATACGTCTGTGTGCATGTGCGTGTATATAATATTCTCCTTATGCATCCAAATACATTAAACGTACACATACACAAACATGTGTGTACTTAACATGTATGTGTGTATATGCATATCAAATATTCTTATTTTTGACGAAAATAAACGTGTATTTTGCAATGATATAAGAGAGAGAGAGAGAGAGAGAGAGAGAGAGAGAGAGAGAGAGAGAGAGAGAGAGAGAGAGAGAGAGAGAGAGAGAGAGAGAGAGAGAGATATGGATATTTATTCATTTATTAATTGACTGATTGCAACATTAATACAATGATATATCATTTGATTTTAACATTTCTTTATCATAGGTTATAATTCTTTTTAGAACGAGACAACAAAATTTTTATATATATATATATATATGAGGAAAAATGAGTAAAGAAAAGAAAAGTAAATGGATAAAATGAATTTAATCGATATCACTTACACATGTGTTTCGGTCAGTTTATGTGTGTGAAAATATTTCGCACACATACAAGAATCGACCTTCATCAGAGTGAACATTTATTTTTATGAAAAAATTCGTTGGGAAAAACAGAGATTTTTGGAAATATCCGAAAATCGAATTTTTTTAAAATTTGGAAAGCTGGGAAATAGCTAAGATAGACCGTTATGATTAGGATATTTGTTTTTTTTGTTTTTTTAAGGGGTTATGGTACAAAATAGTTTTTTTATTGTTACAAAAAATAAATAAAATAAAAAATAAAGTGTTTATTATTTATCAATAACATGTTGAACATTTTTCTCGGAGCTTAGTTTATGTTTTGAAAAAAAATCGGTGAAATGTTAAAAAATTTGTCGATTAAAAAAGGGACCACATATATATAGATAATTCCTAAAAAACTCTAAAAATACAAAAAAACAAATATCCTAATCATAACGGACGGTCTATCTTAGCTATTTCTCAGCGTTCCAAATTTTAAAAAATTCGATTTTCGAATATTTCCAAAAATCTCTGTTGTTTTTTCCCAACGAATTTTTTCATAAAAATAAATGTTCACTCTGATGAAGGTCGATTCTTGTATGTGTGCGAAATATTTTCACACACATAAACTGACCGAAACACATGTGTAAGTGATATCGATTAATGTGATATCGATTAAATTCATTTTATCCATTTACTTTTCTTTTACTCATTTTTCCTCATATTGTCGGATTCAATTCCTTTTCCATTTTTATATATATATATATATATATATATATATATATATATATATATATATATATATATGTGTGTGTGTGTGTGTGTATGTGTGTTTGTGAGTGTTGTGTGTTCAAAAACAACATTCGGGCTTTTACACACACACACATATATATATATATATATATATATATATATAATCAGTTGAAGTTTCATTTTATGAAAATGGATTTTAGTACGTGACCATGAAACGAATTATAGTACACCATGTTCAGTGACACAATTGATGAATAAAGTGCAGAGCCCTTTGTCAGTAATGCTGATCCAGATGAACATTTGTTCGTCATTTTTCATAGGTATTATAGTAACCTATTTGAAAGAAATATCAATAATTAAAAATAAATAAAATGTACTGATAAACATTTAATTGAATGAAATGGGAACCTGGTAACTTGTTACCGGACTACAGAACTTGTAAGCATATAATATATTGAAAGAAGCATATTTGTCTGAATTTTTGAGATGAGGCTTGATAATTTACATTAATTGGATTTTTCACTCAGAATTGTCCAGTCGAACACATGGCATAACGGATATAATGGTTAAGTTAATACAGTTCTATGTGACAACCATCTGCAGGTCTCAGGTTCAATACTGGCCAAGTGCGATAATAACATAGAATACTTAGCATAGATTAACACTTATATTCGATCATGGTCGACGGAATGGGAACATTCTACTCCAGTGGAATGAATAACGAGTTCTGTTCTAAGCTCCATGAAAGCTCCTGATTACGACAATAAGGTTCCCGAGTTCGAAGAGAAGATTCCTGCGTTTGAAAAGAATCCCGCGTTTGTCAAGAAACACCTGAAAAGGGCCGGAGAACATATCGGTTGAAACGTTGTGTATATAACAACAAAGATGAGAACAATAGTCCGAAGAATCTCAATAATATGAAAGAAGCGTAATCAAATATTCTATGTAATGTAAACATACAGAAGAACGTGTAGACTATGTAGACAGCAAAATCATTTGATAGATTGAGAATAAAATTGATCCATGCCTTTCAGTCTCTTTATGTGCTTTAAGCAGATGTAGATTGTACTAAATTGTTAGTGAAGTTTTAAAAAATTAGTATTATTTGTATTATTCGGACTATTAACCTCATCTTCATTGTTATCTGTACAGCATTTCGGTCGGTGTGCCCTCCGGCCTTCTTCAGGTATTTCTTGACTGACTCGGGAATCTTCTCGGACTGGGAAACCTTTTCGAACTCGGGAACCATCACGGAACTTTGAACCTTTATTCAGTCCACGGGGGTTTCCTGTTCTCATTCCGCTAACCATACCTGGGGTATAGGCGTTAATCTGTGTTAATTATTATTTTATGTTACTGCTGGCCCTGACCAGGATTGAACCTGCAGTCTAGAGATAACTAGACTGCAGGTTCAATCCTGATAAGTCTATAAGTCTAGAGATAACTGTCACTTAGAACTTTCTTAACCTAACTCCTTTATCCACTAGGCCATGTGTCCAATTGGACAATCCAGTGTGAATTTTGGGAACTTATTTAACTAATGTCTTGTTTTGGCTAGAATATCTACCTATTTACTTATGTATGATTTTTTTACCTAGACTTATATTGCTTTTTTAAAATCTAATCTCGCTTTTTTTAAATTTTTTTAGGTTCCTATATAGTTTCATTCTATGCTCGGTCTACTTAAGAGATGACTACAACCTATCATATGAATTGATTTTTGGGGCGTCTTTTCCAATGTTCTTCCTTATATATTTAATCCGAGTCCGAGATGGTTTTACGAGTCCGAGAAGGTTCCCGAGTCCGACAAGATGTCTGAAGAAGACCGGAGGGCACATCGGCCAAACGTTTGTACAGGTCACAATGAAGATGAGGACAATAGTCGAATAATAAAAATAATACTAATTATCAAGCCTCTCTTAAAATCTTCAGAGAAATAGTATGAAAAAATATTTTAAAGTTCATATCTTGGATAAAAAAGTTATACTGCCATAACAATTAGGGTTAGTTAACCTTTATTTTCACGTATTACAGTTATTTGTATGTTATGGAGGACAATAAGTGTATTAGTCCGAAAGTGAACGTAATAGCGCGACTGGAATTCGAAACAGCTTACTATGTTGTCACAGTCCAGCACGTTAACTGGTATGCCACGAGGACTCCCACTTTCTGTAGCAGAGGAAATAAGATGGATAAAGAGCGAGACGCGAGACTGTTTATTCAAGTCTCTCTCTCCTCTCTCTCTCATATATATATATATATATATATTATATATATATATTATATATATATGTGTGTGTGTGTGTGTGTGTGTGTGTGTATGAAACAGTATTACGCCACCCTATAAGTTCCTCTTGGAGGGCTATCCGGCAAATGCCTTAACGCCAAGACAAAATAAGGATTAATGTAAGAACCGCGAAAAAGTGAGTTAATTAATGTTTATTCTTCATTTTTAATTGGACGCAAAACAGATTAGCGGTAGGGGGATAGCAGCTCTTTCCGTAACGGATACTGTTGTCATAGAAAAGGAACACATTGAACATTTAGTTAACAATGTTTAAACATTTCTGCATGAAAGTGTTTTAAAATTCAGTGGAACCTTGGTTCTCGAACGACACCGAATTCGAAAAATTTACAGTTCGAACAAAATATTTGAGTAAAAAGGACCTCACATGTCGAACACATTATTGGAATTCGAATACACTTGTCGAGACCGATGAAAACGTAAGTCGCACAAATGACTGCCAAAACAAACCAAAGACGACCGAACTGCTGCTCGAATCTACCCAAGCTGCATCAGTTATCGTCCATCGCTATATTGAGCGAGTGTCTGATATTGTTTTTGTTTATCACCCATGTGATCTTCAGACAAAAACTTGGTCTGAAGATCGCATAGACGAGAAACTGTCAGTAACAAGGCGCCCGTAACTCCATGTCCACGCTACCTTAACTGAGATATAAATGCTATATCCATGATATTAAGCACTGTTTATTTGTGAATTTAGAACCCATATTCTCTCTCGGAAACAAATAAATACAAACAATTAACCGGAAAAACTTACACTAAATAGAGGAGTGTGAGTTCGGTATAGCCAACGCAGCGATATCAGTTGGAATATTATTCAGCTAGTTAATCCACTTTAATCGTAGGCTATTTTATGGCTATGAGCCAGTCCATTTGGTAGAGTGCTGAAGGGGTGTTAGCTACGGTACAACAATATTATACTGTAAAAGTTTCTGATTAACATTCATTTAATTCATTTAAACTTCTATGCGTCAGACTACGAATTTATTGATTCAGTTGTATGAACAAACATAACTTATAAAACATTCTATGCATCAATAACTAATAATCTTTGAGCTTATTAAATTCTGCCATCCCCACCATATATATATATATATATATATACGTGTATATATATACATACATACACGTGTATATATATACATACACACCCATATATATACACTCATATGTATACATATATACATACACTCCCATATATATATATATATATATATATATACATACACTCCCATATATATATACATATATATATATATATATATATCATCCCATATATATATCATATAATATATACATACATACACACCATATATATTATACATATATATACATACATACACACCCATATCTAAAGACACACACATATAAGATATATATATATATATATTATATATATATGCAAAACACACATGTATACACACATACACAAACACATTATATATATATATATATATATATATATATATATATATATATATAGAGAGAGAGAGAGAGAGAGAGAGAGTGAGAGTGAGAGAGAGAAAGAAAGAGAGATAGAGAGAGGGAGAGGGAGATAGAGAGGGGCCGTCAGAGAAAACAGTATTGCCATTATTGTAGTGTTTATATTCAGGAAAAACATTTATATTTTTTCCCATAAAACTGACATATATTTATGAATGTCTGTTCCTTAAAACTAACCTTGACAGATGTGTCTTGTAAGTTCTTCCTACCCCCCCCGCCCCAATCTACTCTCCCGTCGAATAATGCTATTCACCAGAACATTACAAGTCAGTTTAGAAATCTTTCTCTCTGCGCCGAAGCGGGAAATTTATTTTCTTGGAGACGTGTTTGCAAATCGACGTCTAAAATTTAATATCCGTTCTCGTTGGCACTTAGCCTTACAAAAATATGCCTAATCTTCAACATCACGTCAAATGAATAAATATACGGACCACAACCGCTTGATAATAGTTACATCTATTCTAATATGAAGTGAATAAGTTAAATGTATATGTATATTCTTAAGTTCTGCAGTCGCCATTTTAAAAAAAAATCTGATCATATTTTTTTTCTCAAAATTTCTAATTCCTATTTGTAATATTTTCTGATCAATTTATTTAAAACATGATAATCGTTCGACCCTCCGCTGATCTAACCAAAATATAATGAAAAATACCTATTCATGACTTTTTTAACAAAATTTCATTATGTTAGTACAAAATTTTGTAGTGCGAACGTTTTTACTTAAAATTACTAATGTCGGACTAAATGCGTTAATATTGCAATTTATAGGAGTGAATGTGGTTTATATATATAATATATATATATATATATATATGGGAGAAATGTGAGGAGGTTAATCCGACAGTATGTGGAGAAAGGTAGACAAACACGGGATGTTATGGAAACTGGATGTTTATTGTCGAATACCTATTCATGACTTTTTTAGTAAAATTTCATTATGTACTAATTTTGCAGTGCGAACATTTTTACTTAAAATTACTAATGTCGGACTAAATGCGTTAATATTGCAATTTATAGGAGTGAATGTTGTTTATATATATATATATATACATATATATACATATATATATATATATATGGGAGAAATGTGAGGAGGTTAATCCGACAGTATGTGGAGAAAGGTAGACAAACACGGGATGTTATGGAAACTGGATGTTTATTGTCGACGATGCAACGTTTCGGTCTCTTATTAGACCATCTTCAGGACTTGGATATAGTTCTTGCTCCAATGATGGAGATTCTCAAAATGCTGAAACAGATCCAGTTCCCCAACACATATAAAAAAAAAAACAATTAAACAGACACACACACACATACACATATTTAGTTAACCAATCCCCACAATCTGACACCTGTGGTACCACCATCCACCATTCTGACACTCCCCATCTAGAGGGAAGAAAATCCACTAACCACACCCAACCACCCCTCCCCCTACTGACGACCTTCTGTTTCAGCATTTTGAGAATCTCCATCATTGGAGCAAGAACTATATACAAGTCCTGAAGCTGGTCTAATAAGAGACCGAAACGTTGCATTGTCGACAATAAACATCCAGTTTCCATAACATCCCGTGTTTGTCTACCTTTCTCCACACACACACACACACACCACACACACACACACACACACACACACACACATATATATATATATATATATATATATATATATATATATATCATACGTGGAAACAGGGCTGTCAGTGGATGACTAAATATATTACAAAAACAAACATGATATTTAACAGTTTCTTCTAAAATAATGAAAGAAATACAGGCTGATTGAAAAGTATTTATATATTTTTTTATATACACTTACATTTTTCTCAATTATTTAATCTATTTTCCTTAATACATAGCAATCAAATTCCCTCCACAATTTGCTATTGTTGTTCGTGAATGATTAAATCCCAATTTGGATGGGTTGGGGTGATCCTCATAAGTGGTCGGACAGAAGTCCTTATTTAACACACTGGGACTTTTTTCTTTGAGTTTGGTTGAAAGAGCAGATCTACGAAAGAAACGACTTTGGAAGAACTTGAAAGAAGAAATACAAGAATGGATTCCTGTCATTCCACAAGAGTTCAGGATAAAATCAGTTGATGCGATTCCCGAGTGGCTTGTAAGGCTGGAGACGAATGCTGGTGCCCATATAGAATTTCAAATAAAACTCGATATTATATGTGTTCTTCTTATATTAATTTTGTTATAAAAATAATGATTCAGAAATACATAAGATTTTCAAAATAGGGAGTTAGTTTACAATCACTATATATATATATATACATATATATATATATAGTTTCTGTTTTTTTTTCTGACTGTATCATCTAGAGAGTAATAAGACACCCTTCCGAAATAAAGGGGTGTCTTTGGTAAATATCTACCCAACCCCTCCACCTGAACAGGATGCGACACAAAGTATTTTTAGGTGGAGTTTAACAGGTTGAGACTCAATTTTCCTTCTCCTTGACCGATTTCCATATGAAGGTTAAAGAGCTAATTCCCGCCTACCTATAACTAAATAAATAATAGTTGGGTTCATTACCTTCCACAAGAGTATTAGCGCCATGTGAAATGCAAATTGCCTCGTCTAGGATTTGAACTCGGATCACCGTGTCTTTTCCTACAACGATAACCGTTACACACAAGTTTGACCTGTGTATGACACTAAATTGCATTTGATAACGAGGCTCTGGGGATTGTGGGATATCCTTTATTATCTCTAACCCGTAGTGGTAGTACCTGTTAGGGTCCCATCTATGGGTTAAATAGAAAACATGAGTTTATAAACAAAATTGTATTATGCATTAAGAATGAATTTATTTCACAACTTTGTCGGCATTAAATGACCCACCAAGGTTGATATGCCCTAAAACAAAACAAACCTTTATTATCATTACTCTCGGATTCAATCTGACCCGAGCTGGCACCCACCCGGTCGACTGGAACCCGTCCGCCGACCGCACCTCTGCAGAGGGTAAGACTCCCCTGATGGGCCACCTTAAGGATAGAACCCAGATTGATGAGCAGAGCATGACTTGCAAAATTCCACTATGCCCCTTTCTTAGGCTAGACGGGCGGTCGGAAGGCCACCTTCCGATCAATCGGTCGCATCAAGCCCTAGCACCTATATGATTGCACCAACCCTTTTTATCATGAGGCGGTGGTTGGGGTCTACATATCCTGGGAATGACGTTAAACTCTATCTGATGGTGAGGTTCCAGTTTTTGGAGGTTTTGAAGGTTTGGGGAATGTGAAGCATCCCTTCATCACCATTGCTTCCTGGTCCACTCTGACCCGGATTGGTAGTACCTATTAGGGTCCCATCTATGGGTTAAATAGAAAAAGGTGTTTATGAATAAAACATTGAGTATATATTAAGAATTTCGGCATTAAATGGCCCACTGAGGTTGATATGCCGTAAAACAAAACAAACCAAACCGAACTGGCTCTAACTGCTAGGGTTACATCCAAATAGATCTGTTTAAAAATAGGACAGTTTATTAGAAAAGGAAAAGAAACTTGTAAGAAACATCTACATAGAAAATGTAAACATGAGCACACAATTATCATGATCCAAAGATATCTTGGCACAACATAACCCTAGTCAGGTTGAGATGATGTTAAAATCAATCAATCAATCTGGTTTCTTTTAATTCGAGTATCAGAGTTAATAGAAAAATAATTGGAAGAAACACAACGAGTATTAAGGATCAGGAAGAAAGTTTTACTAAGTAAATATACGAGCTGAACAGCGTAATGAGCAAGTGCTTGATTGAAATAACAAGACCCATGAGATCTCGTTATTTCTCCCTTCCAAGGATTATTTATATGAAAAACATGATCCATTCTCATTACTAGCACAGATATACAACCTCCGTGTGCAAGTATTTACGTTTTAATGTAATTAAATATATTAAATTATAAAGTGTAACGAAATTGAATAAGAACAAATATAAGATTACATTCATTTTACTTATATTTTAATTGGTTCCTATATAAACCAAGTAATTATTTATTAAACTCGGTTTTGTTAAACCAGTATGCAAATTAACCACACCGTATATTATGTAAACCTTTAGTACACAGGGATATATAAGACACATTGCAGATTTTTAAACGCACTAATAACATGGGTTGTTTTTAGGCAAATCTAACTCAGATTTTCATAGAGACATCGTTAATAAGTAGCATTTATCATATATATTAATGATTTTGACTAAAAATTAAATACTCATTGATAAACCAACGCAGTTCCTGAGGGTATTGCGACGTAATTAGTGAGGTAGTTTCAGTTACAGACAGACACCGAATCTTCATTATAATTAGATTTAGGTACTATACGGCATTTCTGTTATTCTCATTTAACCACAAACGGCCTGTGTATTCTGGAGATCATTTTTGTTGGTCAAAGGTTTTAGCGTTGAAAATCAGAATTAGTCAGAAAATCATTTTGCAATATTCTATGGTGTCTGTGGAATCTGGTACTGGAGAGGGTGGTTCTGCATTGTCTGCTAAAATCAAGACGCATAGAAGTATCAGTCTTTAGCCTGAGGATATCCATGAGTCATTCAGAACTATTATTGTAAACACTGCCCCGAATAGTAAGTTCAGCTTCTAATAGAATTCAAATAATTCTGTTAAAATCTTTCTTTCAAGATATTCGAGGTCCTATAGTAATCAATAACCTATACCCTAAAACCCAAGAATATATTGTTTATCTATTTGCTATAAGTAATCAAACGGTAGGAGCTAGTTTCGTAACGGTTATTGTCGTATGATGTGGCCGATATAATTGTGTGCAAATTATCAGTATTATATACGAATACATGAAACCATATAATTGTGTGCAAATTATAGATAATATAGATATAAGTATTAGATAAGAATACCTGAAACCATATAATTGTGTCCAAATTATTTGTATTAAGAATAGTTACGAGAAACTATAATTGCTTATGAAACATAATGGCTTGAAAAGAAAGATTGACTTCGGCATTAGATAACCCAACGATAGTTGACATTCCGTAAGCCTAATTAACCAACCAACCAAACTTATCATTGTCGCTTCTTATCATAACGTCCAGGTCGTTTTACATTCTACGACCATTAAATGCCACAGGGATTAAAAATAAGGAAATTACCTCTGATAAAATGTAGTAACCTATCAGATAAGTACAACTGCATACTGATCATACTTCAAAAAACAAAAAACAAAAAACAAAAAAACACTAAGTAGGTTAAGTTAAATTTATAAAAAGGGATAGTACTATTTCGGCTCATCGGCCGAATCGTAGTCCTCCTCTGATCAATCGGCTGGTCACGTCAAGCCCTAGCACCTATATGATTTTCCCAACCCTATTGCCCTTATGGCAAGCCCCAACCCCTTTTTATCATATGGGTGCTAGAAGGCCTGTGTATGACACTAAATAGTACTATTTCGGCTCATCGGCCGAATCGTAGTCCTCCTCTGATCAATCGGCTGGTCACGTCAAGCCCTAGCACCTATATGATTTTCCCAACCCTATTGCCCTTATGGCAAGCCCCAACCCTTTTTATCATATGGGTGCTAGAAGGCCTGTGTATGACACTAAATAGTACTATTTCGGCTCATCGGCCGAATCGTAGTCCTCCTCTGATCAATCGGCTGGTCACGTCAAGCCAGCACCTATATGATTTTCCCAACCCTATTGCCCTTATGGCAAGCCCCAACCTTTTTATCATATGGGTGCTAGAAGGCCTGTGTATGACACTAAATAGTACTATTTCGGCTCATCGGCCGAATCGTAGTCCTCCTCTGATCAATCGGCTGGTCACGTCAAGCCCTAGCACCTATATGATTTTCCCAACCCTATTGCCCTTATGGTAAGCCCCAACCCCTTTTTATCATATGGGTGCTAGAAGGCGGTGGCTGCGTGTCTACATGTCCTTGGAATGACGTTAAACTCTATCTGATAATGAGGTTCCAGTTTTGGAGGTTTGGGGAATGTCGAGCACCCTTTCGTCACCATTGCTCGCTGGTCCACTCTGACCCGGAGTGGTAGTACCTGTTAGGGTCACATCTATGGGTTAAATAGAAAAACATGAGTTGATAAACAAAATTGTATTATCCATTAAGAATTGATTTAAAAAAAAACTTTATCGGCTTTAAATGACTTACTGAGGTTGATATGCCGTAAAAAACAAAACCAAACCAAACCAAACCGAATCGTAGTGTAGTTAATAATAAAGACGTTGTGAATTTTGGAAGTAAGTCATTGTTTCAGCAAGTATTATTGAAGACCACGGAATATTTCTTCTTTATGATCTTTATCTGTATTCTTTCTAGTCTCTTGGTGGTTTTTCGTAAATTGGGTCCAGTTGGTAGAGGAACTGCCCCATGCTTTTTACGCAAGCGCTTTCAGCCATTTTGCCGGTCGTCATAGATAAAGCTTAGGACAATAGTCCAAATAATCCAAAGGGATAGTCATGTGATGAAAGATGAACGTATAATGAAAATGTTTCAGCAAAGCATTTACGTTGATTTAAAAATATGTATTTTTTTATTCGAAAATAGAAAAAGACATTTGCATTATACATAGCGCCAAAACTCTATTTTCTCCTCGACTGTTGGTAAATAGTATTAAAAAAAAGGCTCTTTACCCTTTTTATGGCAACTAACAAGATTGGCATTGCAAGGGAATAAAAGACAACATTGTAAGCGACGTTCTTCTGGATTCCTACACATAGGTGTTATCCGACCAGTCAAAATTATATTCATCAGTTCTGCACAGACACTGGATGTTGGGTAGAGGACATGCTAAGAGCAATTCTCCTTTATAGGGATTGATGTAGAGAGAGAGAGAGAGAGAGAGAGAGGAGAGAGAGAGAGAGAGAGGAGGGGGGGGGAGTCCAGGGAATCCGTGCTTTCATCATATATATGATGTATATATTATATATATATATATATATATATATATATATTTAATTTGTTGAGTTTTTAAAGATAAATGTTTATTATAGACAGCTACCCAGGTTATATGTCTATAATAAACATTTATCTTTAAAACTCAACAAATTAAATAAATATTAGCTCTCACAATTTGTGATTGAGCACTGTATTTTCTTGTTTCATCACAAAAAAAATTGTTTATATATATATAATATATATATATATATATATATATAGTATAGGCATGAAACTGACAGTTACCAAGCGCCCTAGACTCGGCTGCCTTAGCTTATTTCTTCTGACGATGAAAGTAATTGAGACATTTAAAAAAATAAATAACATAATAGAAATATGCCAGTTTGCTTTGGTTCCTCATATATATATATATTTATATATATATATATATATATATATATATATATATATATATATATATATATATGTTGTTTCATAATCATCGCGTCGTTAATAAATCGAAGAATGGATAGTTTTCTTAAATTACTATAAGTTAATTTATTCCTAATCTGTGGCTGACATGCGAGAGTTAATTCTTTTACTTTTAAAAGTAAAAGAATTAATATGTATGTAAATAAATAATTAAAAGTAATAGAATTCATATATATGTTTATTAGTATGTAATCAAATTGTTTCAAGACATTACATATTTCCTGTTGGTGACACTAAATTCAAATTATTTTCTTTTTTCCTTTTGTTTTTATTATCATCATATATAAGTTCTCTTATGTGGGTGTGTTTGAAGAAGAAGGAATCTACTGCTTATGTAAAAAGAGAAAGAAAAGAAAAAACAACCGGTTTTCTCTTCTCTCGCTCTAACTATATATATATGTATATATGTAAAAATGAAATTGGAAGTGAATCCGACGGTATGTTGAAAAAATGAATAAAGGAAAGAAAAGTATAGAATGGATAATATAGGATATTTTAATCAATATTACTTATACGTGTTTCGGTCAGGAGTTTATCCATGTGTACATTATTCAAACTATTATTATTATTTTTAAATAATCAAATGAAATGAAATAATTATAATAGAAAAATGTAGAAATGTTCCGCAAAAAAAGAAAATTCGACCTTCATCATTTCAAATAAGGATTTACTCTGATGAAGGTCGAATTTTCTTTGTGTGCGGAACATTTCTACATTTTTCTATTACTATTATTTCAGATCATTTGATTATTTAAAAATAATAATAATAATAGTTTGAATAATAAAACTCCTGACCGAAACACGTATAAGTAATATTGATTAAAATATCCTATATTATCCATTCTATACTTTTCTTTCCTTTATTTCAACACACACACAATATATATATATATATATATATATATATATATATATATATGGGAAGGGATAGGCGAACTAAATGACTCATGCAATGCTGAAAATTCAGAACTTGATACTGTAATTTCATTGACAAATTATTCTCTCTTGACTCATCCATACTTTGAAAATCCATTCAGTGTCACCTTTTCCATTTATGGAGAATTCAGGTTAACACATCGGATGTAATACGAGTAATTGCATTGTGAATTTTCTCCTTTAGGTGTCTCATGTTTTGTGCCTTCTCCTCATACATAATGGCCTTCAAATAAAATGGGTTGTAATCGAGAGAAGACCCTCACCTCCACTTTACGCTATCATGGCGTTCGATCCAAGAAACAGGAAACTGCTGATCCAACCATGGGCGATCTCCAATAACATGTCCCATCTTGCTGTAAATATACCGGAAACTGAATCCTTGTTTAGTAACAACGATATGATATTTTCTCGAAGAATCTAAAACTACATTTTACCTTTCACTTGCACAAGTCGAATTCATGTTATATAGCCTGAAGGTGACAGTACGGACAGGCCTCCATGTGAACTCTGATAAAACTGAGTTCATGTGTTTTAAAAATAAGGGAAGTATTTCCACACTCAACTGTAAGCCTCTAAAATCGGTGGAACAATTCACGTACCGCAGAAAACGATGTTAATGCACGGATAGGGAAGGCATGGTATGACAGACAAATTATCAGTCATATAGAAATCCGATCTAACTGACAGGTTAAAGCGATAATTCTTTCTAGCCGTAATTGTATCAGTGCTACTGTATGGCTGCACCACTTGGAGCCTAACGAATTGCCAAGAGAATAACCTTGGTGGAAGCTGGATAAGAATGTTGCGCGTGATCTTAAACAAATCGTGGAAACAACACTCTACAAGAAAGCAGCTGTACGGCCACTTACCCCCTATCACATGGACTATCCAAGTAAAACGAACAAGACAAGATGGGCACTGATGGAGAAGCCAGTACGAACTCTTAAGCGATGGTCTCCTATGGAAACCAGCACACGAGCCCGCCAATGTGGGCCGCCCAGAAAAGACCTGCGGATACTCTGCGCGGATACTAGATGCTGCACAGAGAACTTCCCGAGGGCAATGAATGATAGGGACGGTGGGGATTCGCATGGATATCTGTGCTACTATGATGATAACATGTCAAAAGATACAGGTCAACTATTATGTTCCTCTATAAACCACTTGTATATGTTACGCATTAAACATCTATACATTAATATTCGGGTTCCTTAATTGTACGACCGATATCATCTTGCAACACCCCCTGGTTAAAAGTGAGCCCGCCCAAATCGTCCAAGATGGAACGCAAAAATATAAATCCTGATTATCTGGTGTTGCTTATCCGCTGAATTATTTCTTATGAGTGCCGTCACCTCAGCTAGATAATGAAATGTTCCGTTTTTATTATAAAGAAAGTTAAGAAAAAGGACATGCTACACCGAAAAATATAATAAGAAAGAGAGTAGGGAAAGCACACAGAGAGAGAGAGAGAGAGAGAGAGAGAGAGAGAGAGAGAGAGAGAGAGAGAGAGAGAGCGGGTGAGCGCGTGGAAGCGATAACACTGATATGTTTCAATCGAACATAATAAAAATAGGAAAAGAAGGAAAGAAAGAAAACAGAGTGAGAGAGATTTAGATCAAGAATCCTATATTTTTCACATATTGAACTATTTAGCTCTTATATATATATAAATATATCAAACGTTGTAATACTTAAATTATCATACTGTAGTATATCCGCAGGTCCAGCTAGTTCAAAAATATTGCATTATATAAAATTCACGTAAAGCGTGAATATGTTCATTTAAAACATTTGTTGGGTCAGTAAAATTGTGATTCCTGTATATAGAGTGAGTGAGGGATAGGCTCTGTGATTGGATATACCAATCATGTGATAGCCCAGAGTTTAGGCGCAATATCCAAAAGCCCAGACAGATAGATTCCACCAGCGGTACCAGGAGGCAACGATTTGAAGGGCTCAAAGAAACCACCCTAAGATATCTTCTCCAATGCACCGGCAAGTCCCTTAAACTCAACTTTATATACAGGAAGGACTTTATATTGTTGTTTTTTATTTCATGTGTTAGCCAATAAATTGTTTGAATTAAAGGAAGCA
>CM042147.1:50332768-50350268 GCA_023376005.1 Doryteuthis pealeii | reverse complement strand
AATGGAAAGTCCTAACCCTTTTTATCATGTGCTAGAAGATAGTGGATAGGTGCCTTAATGTCGTGTGTATGACGTTAAACTCTATCTGATGGTGAAGTTCAAATTCTGATGATCTGGAGAATGTGAAGTACCCCTTCATCACCATTACTCCCAGGTCCACCCTGAACTAGAGTCGTACTACATATTAGGGTTATATCCATGGGTTAAATAGAAAAATGTGTTTAAAAATTGAGTTAAAAAATTGAATACCCATCAAGAATAAAACGTCTTCGGCATAAAATAACTCAGCAGAGGTTGACATGCCGTTATATCCAACCCTCAACCAACCGACCAACCAACCAGCCAACAAATAGTTTATCTACATTCATTTCTTAAAATAAAAGTAAAGTAAATTGGGCTGAGTGGCTTATCATCGGTATCAGCCGAACAGCGAAGGCGTCTATCCCTTTCCCTTAGTACAAGACCAGAGAGATGTTTTCTTTTGCTGAGGTGAAACGTGGCGTCAGCTTTCCATTTTACCACGCAGATCAGATTACCCCATCTGTGCTGCTCATACACTGAGCTGGCGGGGATCGGTATCGAACCTGGAACCTTGCGATTCCTCGGTTGTTGCTCTACCAACTGAGTTAAACCGGTCCCGTTTCTTAAAATAAACGAGTAAAACAATAAATATGTAAAGTCTCTAAAGAAATCTTCCTCTGCTGTGCTGTTTCCCACGGTGTTTATGACGGCGACAAGTGTTTGCAAAGTTGATGAAATACTCCAGCCTCCGGTTGTCATTAAAAACTCAAGGGAGGTTAATTTCTGCTCTTGCAAAATGTAACAAACGTCAGAATTAACTTCGTCGGATATTAAAGATTCATGAGGATAACTAAAATCGGCTACCCAGCATCACCTGGGTTGAGGAGAGGAACAAAAAAATGGTATAACACTTAACAAGTTAGTCTCGCAGATTCATTACTATTATGTATATTCTAATTTTTAGATACCTTCGTAAATATAAATCACATTAGTATTATTTGGATTATTCGGACTATTGCCCTCATCTTTATTGTTATCTGTACAAGATTTCGGCAGATGTACCCTTTGTTCTTCTTCAGGTATTTCTTGTCAGAATTATGAGCCTTCTCGCCTTCGGGAAACTTCTTTTCGAACTCGGGAATCTTCTTGTCGTAATCGGGAGCCATCACGGAACAAGAAGGTCCCCGAGTTCTAAGGCCGGAGAAGCCCATCGACCGAAACGTTGTAGAGGTAACAATAAAGATGAGGAAAATAGTCTGAATAATCCAAATAATACTAATTATCAAGCCTCATCTAAAAAATAACAGAGAAATATATATAAATCACACCTTCGTAATTTTTGCACAAAAATCAGGAGCAGATGATATTTGATGTGTATATAGATTTACTTTGTTGTTAATTATTGTATTTTCGTAGTTTAATCTGGACATTCATACATAAATACCAACTACCCTTTATATATGTACTAGAAAAGGTTACCAGCGTCAACAGGGTAAATGAGGAAACTCTGCTATAATTGATTTTAAGATTTACAAATACAGGACATTTTTAAGGAGAATTTCAATGCTATTTCTATGTATATTTAATTTTTAGAATATCTTCATAAATATAAATCATATCGTAATTTTTGCACAAAAAATCCATAACCGGTGATATTTAATGTGTATATATATTTTATTGTTGTTGATTATTGTATTTTCATAGTTTCGTGCGGACATACAAGGCGTGTCATACAAGTATCGAGACTGAAGCTGTATTCATCAAGATAGAAATGAACAATAAATGGGACGTTAATTATTTCAGAATACAAGGTGTGTCATAAAAGTGCCGAGTTTGAAGCTGTATTTAACAAGATAGAAATGAACTATGAATGGAACGTTAATTTTTATTCAAAATTCAAGGTGTCTCAAAAAGTACCAAAATTCTCGATACTTTTTTGACACACCTTGTTCATACATACACACCAACTATTATTTATATATGTAAAGAAAGTTCCTTTAAGTTAGAACAAGGTAAAACCACTCCTCTGTTAAATCAGGCGATTTAAAGATTCTTCATGATGGACCTTTTTGACACAGCCGCGAGCATTGCGCGTCAGATAACCGAGTAATTTAACATGAAAGTGTCTCGGCATACAATTTTGTATTATTTATCTGAAACGCGGCACCAAATCTCGTTCACAAGAAAAAGCAGAACGTTAAATTAGCTTTTGCAAATGAGCACGTTGTCTGAGCCGATTAAAATTTGCCAAGAGAGTTCTTCAACGATGAAGATAAGTTTGCTATGGTGATAAGTCGAAAGGCGGAAAACTGAAAGATTGCATTTCAGAAAAAAACCCCAAAAAACAAAAACCTCAGCTTAATTCGGGACTGTTTGTCTATTTGCATATATCCATTAGAAATATACGTGTAAGAATGCGTGTAAATACAGTATATATATATATATATATATATTAATATATATTATATATATATATATATATATGATGGACTCTCGGTCGTTGATTGGGTTTGTGGCAACCCTTGATGCACCAATTCTTTCCTATCGACTGTGCCAAACAGTGTGGATGGTCCAACACAAGCCTTCACCACTATAAACAAATCACTGTGTGGGTGTTCATTGTGTGTATGAACCCTCATAGGTCGAAAATCAACTGGAGAGTCCATAAATATATATATATATATAATATATATATATATATAATAAGTAATCCACACACACGTGTTTCAAGTTTTCACCTTTCATCAGTGTGGCTATACCGTAACAGCTACCTTTGGCCGAATTCGAGACCCAAATGAACTTTCGTTCGCCAAACCTTTAACCCGTACGGCCAGAGACAGCTGTCAAATATAGGAGAATATTTAATCGCTACATTTCTAAGCGGAAATGAATTCACTAGAGTCCTCAAACATTTGTAACGAATTTTTTCATTCAAAATAAAATTTCACTCTGATGAAGGTCGAATCTTCTCTGTGTGCGGAATATTTTCATACAGATGAACTGACCGAAACACATGTGTAAGTGATATTGATTAAATTCGTCTTTTATTATTCATTCCTTTCTTTTTTTTTTCTTTATTCATTCTTCTCATATTGTCGGATTCATTTCCAATTTCCATTTTTACACACACACACACACACACACACACACACACACACATATATATATATATATATATATATATATATATATTATAACAAATATAATGAAATACGTGAAATAATTTTACTTTGTTTGCGAAATTCACGGAACAAAGCTCTGCATAGTATACTGTTTGATTTTCTTCTAATAGAAAGAAAAGGAAAAAAAAAACTTTTTGCACAAAGATTATGAGTTTCTCATTTTGTTTGTTTTCCTTCTTTTTTTCGGTTCTTATCTGTTTGTGCAACAAAAGGAGAATAGAAATAAATATATTTTCTACACAGAACTGTTTTCGAAAGAAGAAATAATAATAATAAAAAAAAACAAGATGTGGGAATAAAAGTCAATCTTAATATTTTTACTTCGACTATGCGTAAACAAACGCTTTCCAAACCCTTTTTTTGCTTACTGTGTTTCTTGCTTCGCTTGTGCTTATATTATTATCATTATTATTATTATTATTACTTTTTCTTGATTTTTCGCAATAAGATTTTTTTAGTCATTACAGAATAGAATCTTTTTGTTTGCGACACATTTTCACGGCGTGTTTCGGCCTCACTTTAAGCGCATTACTTATCACTAACGTTTTAGGAAGTCTTTTGAGATTTAATGAGATTTTTTTTCAAATACATTCAAGATTACTGCTTCGCTTCTTTCAAAATCTATTCAATTTAATCTGTTCAATGTTTTCAGTTATATCTATCTATCTATCAACCTATATACCAATCTATATATATATATATATATAATATATATATATATATATATATATATATATATAATATATGTATCAAATGTATCTTTTCTCGGATGTACTTGTTCACCTCCACTTATTTTTCTCATTGTGTAAAGAAATGCGAATACTCAAAATGTGTGTTCCTATCTTTAGCTTTCAAAAGTAGAGACTATCAATTTTGGCACCCATATATATATATATATATATATATATATATATATATATATATATATATATATATTTCTTTAAAAGAATAGGCTTCTTATCTTGCGTGTTCTGACTGTGACTTCAGCACGGTACGAAAATATTGCTCATAAAGGAACTTTTTATTTTTGAATACAAGCTATCTATGCTCCTCCTGTTAGTCCTTAAACGAATATATATATATATATATATATATATATATATATATATTAGTTATCATTCTATCGTCCTGGCAGCACGGATATCCATGACAATCTCTCGCCATCCCTCCATATCATTCATCGCCCTTGGGAAGTCCTCTGCGCAGCATCCAGTATCCGCGCAGAGTTGATCTATGTATGTATTTGCTGGGCGACCTACTCTGGCGTGCCCATGTGATGGCTCACACAGAAGAACGTCACTTATGAGTTCATCTTTGCTTCTCTAGCAGTGTCCAGCGTGTCTTGCCCGACTCACACGGATGGTCTATGTGATAAGGGGCAGGTGGCCATACAGTTGTGTTCTTGTGGGGAGTTGTTTAATATTGCACGCAGCATTTTCGTACAAGTCCCATTTAGCTTAATCTCTAGGCGCTTCGTTCGAGTCCAGGTAGTGCAGCCGTACAGTAACACTGATACTACTACGACTTGAAAGAAGTTTCGCTTTAATTTGTCAGCGAGATCTGATTTCCATATCACTGATAATTTGTTTAAAGAAGCCCATGCCTTTGCTATCCGGGCATTGCCGTCGTTTTCTGATGAGATATTACTACCTAATTACGTGAATTTTTTCACCGATTTTAGTGTTGAGATGTCTCCTTCATTTCTAAAGTACGTGAATTCGGTTTTATCGGAGTTCACATATAGGCCGATGTCCCTGCTGTCTTTTCAAGGCTGAGTAGCAAAGATTCGGCCAGCACGGGTGTATTTGCGAGAAGTGCGAGATCATCTGCATAGTCTGCATCAGTAACAGTCTGTGCGGGGTAACGTCTGCTTCTTTCTCTTTTATGGGATCTAATGATGTTCGAAGTATGTAATCTAGGCACATCATAAATATATATGGTGTTAGCGTATCTCCTTGTAGGACTCCAGCTACAATGTCAATGAAATATGTGTCTGCATCAGGTGAACGTACCATGACTGATAGAGCATCATTATGGTGGTAACCGTTTCTTATACTACTAGCCTATATATATAATATATATATATATATATATATATATAATATATATATATGTGTGTGTGTGTGTGTGTGTGTGTGTGTGTGTTGTATACAAGCAGTCAATAAACACAAACATGTCATTCTAAATCAGAATCATTAAAGAATGTCACCAAGAGAAACTGATGAGAATTGTCCTCTTTTCACCACTCCTAAAACTTCCGCAAAAAAGCCTTTATATTTAAACTCAAATACAATTTCAGTTTTGGAAATCATTGCTAAGTATATGAAACATGTGTTATGCCCAATTGAAGAATCTTTTTTTACTAATGAAATTCAAAACATTTTGCGGACATTCTTTATTATAAAATATTTACTTTTCTCTCATTGGATCTACAATAATTTTATACGTATATTTCTTTCGGGTGTAATGGTTAAAGTCATGGGAAATGGACACGTCGCCCCAAGTTCAAATTTTGGATGTGGTAACTGCATTTAACTTTGCGCTAATACCCTTGGGAAAGGTATGAATCCTACTCTCTCTCTCCATCTATGGATAAATAGTAGGGCATACTGGGCTCTTTAACCTTGGTTAGGCAACCGGTCTAGGAGAAGGAAAACTGAATTCAAACCTGTTGAACCCCGTTTAAGAAAATGACCTTGTGTCATATCTTGCTTGTGCGGAGGGGTTGGTATATATATATATCAAATGTTGTTCTGGTTCCAACGGGAGAAAATTCAATATTTTATAAAAAAGAAGGTCCGTAAAATGTATCATGATTTCAGGAAAAAATGTTTTTAATTCTTTAATCTTACATATGCAACACGTGTTTCAGATCTTCTGGTATCTTCTTCATATTATCAATCAAAGCCTGAAGAAGATACCAGAAGATCTGAAACACCTGTTGCATATGTAAGATAAAAAGAATTAAAAATTTTTTTTCTGAAAACATAATACGGACCTTTTTTTTAATAATATATATATATATATATATATATATATATATTTTTCTTTCGTTGGATTTACAATAACCTTATACATATATACTTATTAAGTGTGTGTGTGTGTCTATAAACAAATTTCCCACCAATCCCCCCCATTCCATATACCCTTTCATAAAATTTCTGTGAGTTCCTCCCCTTTTTGTATTCCCAATGCTACTTGGTTGTTTAAACAACTTGCGGGTTTAAAGATAACCAGGAATCAACTCAATTACATCAACCTCTGATGATGGCACTACGGAGTGCTGAAAGTGCGAAAACTTTGGTGGATTAATCAACGGACTCTACCCTGATATTAAAAAATCTGGCCTGAAAACTGGAAAAGATCGAAAAGAAACCCGTCAGACATGAAATATTTGACTTGTTCAACACAGTATGCATAAAAGAAAAAATGCTGTATATATATATATATATATATATATATATATAATTAGAGTCATCCAGAGACACTGGGTTTGGAAGTTTTACGTCTCTTCAGTGTGGCTAGACTTAGCAACTACTTCTAGCCGGGATTTTTGATTTTTCTTCAGCCCTATTCCATAAACACTCGATCGACAGCTCAAACCTCTTATACACACACAAATCATATATATATATATATATATATATATATATATATGGGGGGGGGGAGATTCACCAATGACAAAAATATAATTCCAGAATTACGCATATTAATCTTAGATAACATAATTTAAATTTATTTAAGTGTCTGCATTTAGACAACACCTCTGTGTTCTTTTTCAACAAATAACTAAAATACTGGTATAGTAATATACATAATTATTCCTCAAGGCACTGCCCCAATTATCTATATTTCAACAAACTCTTTTTTTTATTAATATATATATTTCCGAGTTTATTATAGATTAAAGCATTACTTATACATCAGATAACATTTTCTGCTGTCCGCCAATATGTTTGGGAATAAGAGCAACCAAATGGAATTAAACTTTAATAGTTTTATATTTAAAGAAAAAATTGATTCACTAAATAAAAGACAGTAATCGAATTGAGATCTACAAAGATAGATTTAAAAGTTCACAAAGGTGATAGACTTGGCCTGAGGATTACTGGTTATTTTCTGACATTCTCTATTTTTGAAACTCACATATTTATCCGATTATCTTGGAAGATCTTTTATCATTTCCACAGAAAAAAAAAGAAATAAAAACGAAGAAAAACACAAAATATTTATGAATACTATTTTTTTCCTTGTGGAACAAATGGAATTCTGTAATAACATCACACTGTCATCTGACAGCGTAAAATGTAGAAAATGAATACGACAATAAGAAAAGCAAGATATGTATGAAGATGCCGATAGGATCAGGGAGAAAAAAATCAGCAGATTATACGACCGGAAAAATGGTGACACTATGTCTTTTCACGTTTTATTTTTAAATGTTTTTTTAGCAGGGACATATAATGAAATAGACTAATTTACCATTCCCTTAGAAAAGGTATGGATGGAAAAGTTTTTAAAAGTATAAATACTAAGAGTTTTCATCCGTTAGCCTGGTTCTGTATTTTACAACTAAATCAAAAAATTATTTTCTTTACTCTGAAATTCGGAATAGACAAATATAGCGTGGTCAGTGTTGTAGGGAAGATATTTCCCATACAAAAAACTCGGACTCATCTAACAAGACGCTTAAATGATACAGACTACACGAGGGTATTTTCGAGTAGTAGCTAGTCTTGCTACAGCTATTTTCATTATTGTGGTTAAAGAGCTGTGAATTTGAATCTTATTTGTCTTTTATACCAAGGGGTATAAAACCTATTTTAACCTTTCTTCCGCATTATGTTGTTATTTGATAACTCAGTCACAATAGTCAATAATGACAAAAAGTATTATTCATCTTATGCGTTAGGACCACGTTGTTGTGTTTTCTCCACAACTTTATCAAAATTGAATGAATATCTTAATTTTAGTGCAAAAAAATACTTATTTTAAATTTTGTCTGGATTTTATGGACATTCAAAATTACCTTAAAGTTTTTTTTCAACGCTCTTTCAAAAAAAATAAGTAAACAAATCTTTGAAATGTTGGACATGCGCAAACCTATACTGGATACAGTTAAATACACAAACCTTTTCAAATTTAAATTCGATGAAGATAATGTGACTATTTCTTGTTTGTAAATAATTTTCTCGTAAAACTCTATAATTAGATAACTGTAAATATATATTAAGATAAAACAAACTTATATATAAATCAATAATACCGGGCATGTATTTATTAAAACTTGATTTAACCAACAATGTTGACCATTGAATCTTGCATACTTAATTTCTGGGTATATATAAGACAAGGTTGTTCTTTATTCCATGCGTTAATGATTTTGACAATAAATTAAATACTCATTGATAAACTTACATAATTCCTCGGAGTGTTGTGATTAAGCAGAGACGCAGTTGCAGATAAATAAATACCGAATATCCATTATATATAATATATATATTATATATATATATATATATATATATTCCCCATAGATAGAATTCTAGCATATGTACTACCACTTCAGGTCAGAGTGGATATAGAAGTAACGGAAATGAAGGAATACTGCAAACTCTCCAGATCTCCAGCTTCACCATCAGATGCAGTATATTATCATATCCAGGGCACCTGTTTTTTGGGTGTCGTATCTCCCTGTGTATTCTAAGCCCCACCGACAGAGCGGTGTATGAGTTAGTAAGATTAACTATTAAGTATAACATGTACGAGAAACTGTTACTTATATTTATTGACTTTACCAACATCAGGCATTGACCCATGAAAAACGACATAGAATACATGTAAAGTCGTTGGTAATTGCCCTGAAGTCAGATGCTAAATGGACTTAATACCAGAGGTACTAAGACTGAATTTACTGCTACAAATACGCTCTCGTTCTACCTAGGATTTCAAGAACTACAATTGGATTTTCTACTACTGAGATTATGCCTTTTTCTAACATTTGACTAACTAATATTATATTCATCTAACATAGTTAAATATTACAACGACTGCTATTAGTGTATGTAAATAATTCATAATTTATAAAAATATAAAACATGTTATTTTTATGCACTGATTCATTTAGACCAGTTTCCTCATCTATACATATATAAAGGACAGTTGTGTGTATATATATGTCCGGAGGAAACTTCGAAAATAAAACAATTAACGACAAAGTAAATATAAATACACATTAAATATCACAAGGGCTTGGTTTTTGAGCAAAAATAATAGAGATTTGATATATATTCGTGAAGATAATTAAAAAGGAAATGTAAATGATAACAGCATGGATTTTTTTTTTCATTTAATATTTTAATTTGTAGGCATTAACATTTCTTTTCAGAGAAGCTGGATCAATGCAAGGTCTATTTTTTTTACATAGGGATTTACATGGGGCATCCCACAAGGATTCAACTCAAGATTTAGTAATAATGGATCTGCGGGACTAACTTTAAAAAATCCTCTTCTACCCAGGCGACGCTGCTAGTCTTTAATAAATGCTTTAAATATATTAATATTATACAATGACTAAATACCTAAAATAATAACCAGAATCGTAATAGAGTAATCATTAACAGTGACAATTGTGTCGGCTTGTCTAGAAACATAAATAGTACGCATGTCTGACCAATTAAAAATTATGCATAGGAGCGAAAATCTGCAGTAAGAACAGCAAAAATACAAATGGAAGATAGAAAAACAAAAGTAAGAAAGAAAGATAAAAATCGTAAGAAAAAAATCATCGACATTTCAGGAGGCAAACAAAAGATATTAGAAATGAGATATCATAATAAGATAGAAGAAAACACTTGAATAGAAAAAACTGAATTCTTATTAATGGCATCGAGAATATTTCGTGCAAAAAAAAACAAACTCAAAACACAACTCAGTTCAAGAGAAAAATATACAAAACAATAACGATGATGTACAAATTAAGATGAGACTGTCAATCACGCAGAAAAGCGAATACAGCAAATTAACACAAAAAGTACAATAAACAGAGATATGAATAAGGAGGTGGATTGATAGAGTGAGAAGTCTACAAACGTGAACGATTTGACCAATATAGGCCAATGCAGAAAGCAGAGTATTAGAAAACTAGCAAGGCCTGTGGATATATTTCAGTATGATTATTTAATTATTACAATGTTTGATATGCTTACTTAAGAGTTATAGCAAATTCTGTTTTTATTATAAAGAAATAAATGGAAGAAAAATACATGCTACACATAAAAAATATAAGAAAGAAAGAAATAGAGTAGGGGAAATATATATAGAGGGATGATCAACCGGGAGTGATAATGCTAATCTGTTTCAATAGAACATAATGAAAAGAAGAGAGAGAGAGAGAGAGAGAGAGAGAGAGAGAGAGAGAGAGAGAGAGAGAGAGAGAGAGAGAGAGAGAGAGAGAGAGAGAGTTAAATGAAGATTATTATACTTTTTATATATTGAACTATTCAGCAATAGCTCTGAAGTAAACATCTCAGATGTTTTAATAATTAAATTAGCATACTGTGGTATATCCACAGGTCCTGCTAGTTTCGATTATTATTGTCACTTCCCGGAAAAAACAATCAAAGGAATTGGAAATCCGAAAAAAGAATTAAAGCAATTCGGAGTAAAGTACGGAAATTTATGAAGAAGTGCGTCCCGGTCTCCTGCCTCAAATACTTCTACCCGGTGACTATCAAAATAACAACCCCAGCTCGTCGTAATTCTTGTTTATTTATCGTAATTTGTCGTAATTCTTGTTTAGATATTAAGATGGATATATTGTTTGGAATAGACTGAGATAGATAAACAAACAAAATAATATAGATAGATATGAACAAATCAAGATAGATATTTTCGACAAGTAAATTATTGGGTGTGGGGTCGCTTCTTTTTTTGTCGTAATTCTTGTTTATTTAAACTAAAAACAAGACATTAAACAAACATGAATAAAAAAAAAACTTATTATTTAAAGTAATATAGATAAATATGAACAAATTGAGATAGATAGATAGATATGAAGATGGATAGTTTTGATAGACTCAGCTGGGTCGTTTATTTTAATAGTCACCGGGAAGCAATTTTTGAGGCAGGAGACCGGGACGCACTTCCTCATAAAATTACCCTAAAGTACTACAGAAATCAAGTTAAAATACTGAGAATCCTGTTGAGTTGATGAAGATACTCGATCACTATGGTAGAAAACTAAGCGTACACATAATATCAATTTAAGATAATTTTGTATTTAAAAAAAACATCTTGAGGTGGTTGACCAGTAATTTGCATAAGGTCTGCAAGCCATCGTCCAATTAACGGCTCAAATGGTATCAGTAATATTTATGTTGTGTGGTCAACATTATAAGTTTACTTAATCTTCGATACACCGTCCAAGTGTCTATATCTCCACGCTAAAATAATGTAAAATCCCTGATAAACGCATAATAATTTTCGTGACAAATATTGTAATATTGTGTAAAATATGAGATGTGGAAAATATAGATTGTAGTTGTAACGTTATTTAATATTGGAAATAAACCCAGTTAATAATGACGTGTGAATGGCTTACATGTAGGCTTCTGATTGGTTAAAAAGTGCCAACAGGCGAAGAGTGAAAGGGGGACAGTGTTATGAGACAGTCTGGGCTGAATGTTTGAGGGGGACATACGGGAGATGCAGTTTGTCCTTCCAGACTTGTACTTGGGCAAATTAAAAAGCAAATGAGCTCAAAGGAAAAAGAAAAACAAGAACGTCTTGTGTTCGTTATTAAAAACTATCAACAGCACAAGGCAAGATATCCCAGAAAGAACCCAAGAAGATCCAAAGTAATTCTTAGACTCCAAGAAGCGAGAAAATGCCAGCCCTACGACAGATGCAGAATACAAGCAACTCCGAAACGGATAAGAACAGAAACTATACTCTCCTTTAAGTAGACGCCACGTCACATATTGAAAGTAATGACTGTACATTATAGGGTCTTACGGAATTAAATGAAGAAATGAAGAGAGAATAAAAATCAGAACTGGTTAGCTGTATAGATAGAGACTTTATTGACAAGACCGTTACTCTGGACGCCAGAGTCCAGACGGCAAGAACTTTTTATTTATTTAATTTAATTTACTTTCATTAATCCCCAAAATACATCCCCACCCAACTAGCGGAGCTACGGTAGGGATGCATCAGTGAGTTTTAAAAAAAATATATAAATCACGTCGGGTTTCACCAAGTTATAGGGAATAAGTCTTACAGAATGAAATGAAGAGAGAATTAAAAAAAAACAACTGATTAGCTGTATAGATAGAGACTTTATTGACAAGACTGTTACTCTGGACGCCAGAGTCCAGACGCCAAAGACTTTTTAGTTATTCAATTTAATTTACTTTTATTAATCCCACAACATACAAACATTCCCGATAGATTCTGCCACGTCATATATACAATTCGATTATTAATGGCTTGATACCAACATACATTTAATTGATATGACAATGTTACATATGCCTATAAAAAGGAAAAAGTGTGGACAAAAACAGCAGAAAACAGGCAGTAGATTTAGTAGAATATTTCGTCTCACATTGAGTGAAACATCTTCAGCTTTATTGAACATTGGTACAACATACAATTGTTTTTATAGTGAAGAAGATGAATTGGCTCGGGGTGAGGCACTGCTGGGTAGGGATTTTTGTAGGGTCAGTGGATTGACCTGGAGGAGGACAAAAAATCTCTACCCCGCACCGCCTCACCCCCCCCCAATTCACATAGCAATTGCATGTTGTACCAATATTCAATAAAGGCTGAAGATGTTTCACTCAATGTGAGACGAAATATTCCACTAAATCTAATTGCTTGTTTGTGCTGATTTTGTCCATACTTTTTCCTCTATTCTCAACCACATTTTGCCGGATTTATTCAAATCCTCCAAGCCTCATATCTATTAATAATGGAGATTGTCTGTATGTTTGTCTGTAACAAAAACAACGTCATAGCTCGACGTTATAGCTTACCTCACAATATTCTTATGCTATATACACCCAAAATTTGAGTAAGCAATTTTAAAAATTGTCTTTTACTCTGTTTTTTTAATTTATTTACAGTAACAAGAAGTTAACTAAAAAGTTTACAAATAAACAAATACCTACGATTTTGTGTAAAATTGATGTGGAACTTATTCAAAATAATTGTTTGATTATTACATACATGCAACATTTTATTTGAGAGGGACGGGGCTCAGTTTTCATTTTAAATTGTTTTTTTTACCCCTTTAATAAATATGAGGATTTGTCTTTCTTATGATACAAATCCTTCGACATTGAATTTTTAACTCCCATCCTCTCAGGCAATGTCTTTCAAAAATTAATTTTTACGACGGAGGGTGTTTTCTGTTGCTAGTGCCTTTGAATATATTGCAAGGGTTCGGAACATATACCTTCCGAGAATACTCCAACTCGCATCCCATACTATGAGAAATTACAATTATTGAACAATGTTTTTATTGTCTTTGGCGCCTCAAAAGAGGAATGCCGTTGGGGATGCATGTAGTTTTTTTAACACTGGCTACCGCATGAGCGTTGGTTTGTGCGTGGCTTCCCGCATAAATCTGACATGGAGCGATGTCACAATATACTTATATTAACTATTCATTAGCTGTGTGCTAAAGTTTGGGCCTACCTCTTAATAGAACATCCCCCGGTCCCGTTAATACATATAAATTTTACCGGCACATGAATCAGATTGATTGATTGATTTTAACGGCATATCAATATGTTTAGGGTTATTTTATGTCTAGCGGTTAGGGAACTGTGTTCATTGTACGTTTATATTTTTTGTGTGTGGATGTTCCTAAAAAGATTTATTGGTTCACGGTTCTATCCAATACGAATATTTTTGACACATCTATAGGGTGTCCCACAAATCTGGTACATGGAGATTAAACATATTTTTTAAAAAATCAAAACAATTTTATTTAATTATAATTTTAATAAAATAATATTTTCAATATGATTTCCATCATTTTCACTGCATAATTGATGCGCCTAGCAAAATTCAAGGTGAACTCGATTAAATAAATCTACATTTCCATCAATTTTAGCTCAGTGACTGGTAATGCATTCCTCTCTCTAAATCTGTAATCTTTATTGAGTAAACTTTCTTTTTCAAACATACCCACAGAAAAGAAGTCAAGGGGCGAAAGGCAATTTGCAATAAGACCATCCCTCTCGCCCACGTGGCTTCCGCATAAAAATTTGAACATGGAGGGATGTCATAAAATACTTATCTAACTATTCATTAGCTGTGTGCTAAAGTTTGTAAAGATTTTTTTTCAAATTGCAAATCCCGTTCCAAGCTTTTAAGAAGATGCACCATGGACTTATGCAAACATTCCTAATATTAGATTGATGTAAATATTCCTTTACATACAATCTTTTACATACAAGTGTCTATGAAGTTCATTCAGGTTTTTATTTACAAATGTAAGCAAATAAGAATTGGCTTGTCCTTACAGCATCTTCAATAGAATTGTTTGCGGAAGAAGTGTTTAGATTTTATTTTTTTTACTTTATTTTTGGTGAAAATCACGGCTGAATATAAAATGCACATTTGACACTGTTTACTCTCGCGTGTTTAATCTCCCGAAAAATGCAGTGAAAGATACAACAACATGAAACAGAAGAAGCTTTTCTTCTCCGATGACGTACATTGAAGTTTGTTGCTGGAAATAATGGGTTTTGCTGAATTTAAAGCCAGACGAATCTAAACTTGAAAACAGAGATACGAAATGCTCTGCAATTCTCAGAAACTTGAAAAACTTCTTAATCTGAAGATGAACATTTTTCAGATACACAAGAAAACAAAGACGCATTCCACAAAATAAAATAAAATAAAATAAAAAATAAAAACACCAGGCAGAAACAACAGACCCATTCGCACAAGAAAAAGAACGTCACCACAAAAGAATTAAAAAAACAAGCAAAAAAAAAAGACATAAAACAAAAACAAAAACAAAAACAATCAAACAAACAAAAAAGATAAACTTTCCTATCTGTTTCAAGCGATTCCCAAAGTTTCATTAGAATTTCTGACAATAAATGAAAAATAATTCTTTTTATCTGTTCTTTTGTTAATTAATACTGAAGATATCAGAAGAACACGTGTTTGCATGTAATAATAATTAAATGTTTAAAAAAATAAAATCCATTTTGTTGGACGCTTCTTTTTATTAAAATATTTAATTTTCTCCCGTTGGCCCATAACAACACTTTGTATATACATATATACATGGATAAATGATAATTTTAGTAATAGATCATAGAATAATTCAGTCATATAACGGTAAAATCTCACCCTTCGAAATCTAACACCTCCGGTTAAAAATAAAAAGTGTTTAAAATTCGTTGTTATAATACGTAGAGGTAGATGAGTAAATTCAATAAAAAAGGAAACTGACAGTTTATCAACATGACGATTATTATTGTTAAATATGAACGCCACAATGGGTTATGGGCCGGGATGGGAAGTTCTTCCACCTAATATTGTTGTTGGTTGGATTTTGCGACAATGTCAAACCCGTGATAGTCAAATACCTACTGTTGTATCGCGAGGTGGAAAGATAACACAAAAAATGGTGTGATTAATACATTTATTAAGCACCAACATCCGGTGTCAAACGATAACACATACAAACACCAGAACAAATAAATACAACAAATTAACGCAACAAAACTTAAAAAGAAGAAGTCACTTCGTATAGCCACAATACACTAAAGTCAATCTGGATATTATTCAGTTAGCTAAATCCACTTAATCGTGGACTATTTTATAGCTATGAGCCAGTTCATCTGGTAGAGTGCTGAAGGGGTGTTAGATGCTCTACAACACCCCCAAATGTTGTTTAGCATAATCAAAAAATGCTCAAATCAAATCAGGTGCTAATTATATTCAGATATATTTGCTCAGAATTTTCTAAGCCTTTTTATTCAATTATGGAGCGGAATGTATATCATGAAATTAGATCAATTCTTCAGTTATTTTTTATCATTTATTTCAGCTGGATTCCTAACTGCCGATCCAGTGATTGAACCGTTACGGTCCACTGATGAATAAAACATCCATGCTGTAATAACAAGTATATTGTTTCGTTGGAATAATAAGGTGGTATATCTCCTAAACCTTATAACATATGTTTGTATACTCCATATATACCCGTATAATATCTTTGGTACATAAAAATGTGAGAGAGGTCAGACAGATTCAGTAGAGGAGAGATGAAATAATGGTTGGATAATGTCTTACTTGTGACTTTCTGCTTACTGTTTCTAACTTGGTCACCAATTTTCGCGTGGGCTGACTTCTCTTCAAGGCCTTCTTTTAAGGGTTTGGTTCTTCTTTATGATTCCTTCATGTTGGGCTGGTCATTGCTTATTTTAATATTAATTCAACAAACGAGACTTGGATGTTTTTCAAGATAAAGTTTAATTTCAAACGCCAAGCCGCATGTTGATTTCCGCCGTGGGAGAAATGGAGCCCAGAGGCTGACAAAAACGTCCACACTTCTCAATATCCTGGTTCGCATTCTGAAAACTAACTATCTCAAGGCCTCTGTAATTGGCGCGTTTTCAAGGGGTCAAGTAAAATGTTATTACCCGTCAACAACTCTCGGTAACTTCCACGAACCCCGTCATTCTAAATCTAACAAGAACCTAATCAAAATATCTAACTACAGGTACGTACATAATTTATAAGCTGCTTTTATAAATTATGTAATACCTAAATGTATTTTCCGACTAAATCGTATATAGCCAATGATAATCCCTCATCTTAGAAAAATCTGTCTACTTTGTTTTGGGTGGGAATAATTTTTAAAATCCCTTCCCAAAAAAAAAATTTTGAAAAAAAATTTTCTTTTTGGAAAAAAAAAAAAAGGTAAAAAAAAAAAATAATTTTAGGGGGGTTTCCCAAACAAACAATTCATTTAGTAAGTTTGTAACTTATTTAGGTTTTTAAGATTCGAAAGAGGGAGAAAAGTAAACAAGGAAAATAGTTTTGAAAAATATTTGAAAAAAAAATCTTTTGGGAATGTAATATTTTTTGTTAATGAATAAATTCGAGTGTCAACGGAAAATGTTTTCAAAATGAAAGATGTAAACAATCTGAAAACAGTTTCAGTGAAGAGATGTATACACTTCAAATAGTCAGTTTGGGAGTATGTTAAGAGAAACTATTTGTTGAGATAATATGGAACAACGACAAACAATGTTGGAAAAAAA
>CM042147.1:50318177-50330677 GCA_023376005.1 Doryteuthis pealeii | reverse complement strand
CTTCTACAGAAGATCTTTAGAACTAGCAACAACTTCAGTTCTGTAGATCTTCTGTAGAAGGGATTTTTATCCAGAAATATTAAAAATAAATCATAGGTTAACAAACATCACTATAGTTACCTTCTTTTTTCTTTACACATGCATTGTGATAGCCTTCGAAACCAACCAACAAACCAATATATATATATGTTCGTGTGTGTGTGTGTGTGTGTGTGTGTGTAATAAAAGGACAAATAAAAATAAATACATAAACAAATGAATTCAATTGATGTGCACATTAATCAATTTGTTCATATTTCATAAAAGTTTTTGTAGCAGCAGAAATGTGAATTTGCGCTCCAAGAGATTCCCACGTGTAAACTAATATACGTACGTACATATGAAAAGTATATAAAATGGAATACAGTATGAGGTATACAAATAGAAAAAACAATATTAAATATTGTGATATCAGATATCTGTTTTAAAAATAAGATTTACATTATTTTAAAACCAAAATATGTTTTAATACAAATTGGTAAGGCATTATGGCCCAGAACCTGAGCGTTATTTAAACGTCTCGTCTCATACGGTCTGAAAAGTATATAAAATATACCTTTGTATGTCTGAAAAGTATATAAAATGGAATAAATTCGACTGTATGATGTATGCAAATAGAAAAAACAATATTAAATATTGTGCTAACATATATCTGTTTTAAAAAGTAAGTTTTACATTATTTTTAAATCAAAATACATGAGCGTTATTTTAACCTCCTGTGTCATACGGTTAAAATCTTTCTCCATTGTCATTCAACAAAAATGTTCTCTGATGAAGACCAGTGTTTATAAAGTTTTTTTTACAATTGTCTTCATTTTAATTTTAAAACGATTTCAATTGAATTATACTTTATGAACACTATAGGTTGAAACAATATTTAGTATGTATGTATATATGTATGTATGTATGTATATATACAAATATCTAAGGTTAGCAATATATATAATTTTATATATATATATATATATATATATATATATATATATATATATATGGTTGACGAAGAAAAAGATAAGAAAAAGGAGAAAAAAAGAAAAAAACATAGAATAAGTAAAATAAAATTAAAGAAGAAAAAAAGGAAGATAAGGTGAATAAATCAATAAATAGATTAATAAAATCAGTGACCCCTAATAAATAACCCGAAAGAAAAATACAAACTGAGCAAGATGTTAATTTATGACCGACGGTTAATTACCTTCCAGAAGGGTCTACACAGAGGAACACAGGACAATAAAAAAGTAATAAAGAATTCATTATTTGCATCTGATGATCGGAAAGGCTAGAAATTTGCTCAAGGCTTCCTGAAATAGGCTATATCGCTAAAGATCTAAATCTTCTGTTAGATATTTTACTTATATAATTTTGCATTGTGACTCTGACCATAAGAGCACAGACTGTCGTTAGCGGTGAAAGGTTTATGCCCGTGAGCCCTTGGACGACCAACACAAGTGATTTGTGCGAAGTCTTGCATAGAACCAGTCACAAATCTTAGAAGGTTCAGAAAAATGGAGCATTAATTTTCAACAGATTATTCCAAACAAAATCCTTTAGGTTTGAATTGACAAATTGTCTAAAGTATTTCTATTTGATAATAGTTATTTGTTTCCATACGGTTATAATCCTTATTAAACAGTAATATATATATATATATATATATATATATATATATATATATATTAGTAATACACTGACAAAGATAAGAAATATAATATTGTATTAATTATTTTATTTGTGTACATAAAATTTTCTTGATCATTCGGGATCAACTACTCTTCATAAAAATTGTCATTTCACTTAATAAACAATTAATTTCACTTATAATTATTTCGTTACTTATCAGTTAGTTTTATTTTTTATTTTTTATCCAAGCAAATCGATATCTATCAATCGATATATCTATTCCACAAAGCTGATACTAAGACCTACGACGAGAAATGATTTTTTTTTCTTGACATCTTATCCGCCATCTTTGTTTATTGAATGCTGGGAAATTAATGTTTATATAACACACACTTTTAAATTTGATGGCGAATAAAATACACGATTTATTTTTTCAAGTTAATAAATATCAGATAAACATTCTCCTGTATTTTTTTCTGAAAGATTTTCCCCAAAATATTCAAATATTAAATACTTATAATGTAAATAATTTTGATTATGCAGTTACTGAGATAACATTTTTTTTTGTTTGTTTTTATCGTTGTAAGTATTCTTAATCTTATTTCAATGGAGATTATGTGCCTGTCTGTACTCGAAGCTACATCACCACCAACGTCCCAATTCCCTTTGGTCTTTGCATTATTTTCTCATTGGTTATTATATAATCATTATTTAATCTTAATTAGTATCATTGTTATTAACAATGTCTCTATAAAGATCTAGCCGAGATAGATTTGCCTCAAAACAACCAATAAAATCCTGCAATGTGTATTATATATCATTAAGGGATTAATGTTTACATAGTATGAATATGTTGCAAACTGGGTTTAACATAACCGTGTTTAATAATTAATTACTTGGTGTAATTGATTTCTAATATTATTGATTTATTATTCTACAATGTATTAAACCAATGCTATGTATTGGAATCAATTAGAATAACATAATAATAAGTGTAAACTTTTTGTGTTCTCATCTAATTTCATTAGTCTTTCTAATTCAATATAATACTTAATTATATTAAAACTTAAATGCTTGTTCCCAGAGGGCGCATAATTTTGCTAGTGCAAATAATTTACAGCTATAAATTAACTAGTTTCCCTATTGAATACGCATACTTTAAAAAAGGTCTATTTGACTCATAGATGGGGCGCTAACGAGTAATACCACTCCGGGTCAGAGTAGACCAGAATAATGACTATGCAGGGACAATCCACACTCCTCAGATCTTCAGAACTGCTTAATATATATATATATATATATATATATATATATATATATATATGTGTGTGTGTGTGTGTGTGTGTGTGTGTGTGTGTGTGTGTGTGTGTAAGTGGGAAGAGTGGAAATGGATCCGAAAGTGTTGAAAAGATAATATATGCCGACACGTGTTTCGACCATAATTTGCTTTCACATACAGAATTCTATTCAATATTAATTTGAAATAATTTAAAATAGAATTCTCTATCTGTAAACAAATTCTGGTCGAAACACGAGTCAGCATTTGATAATTTTCATCCATACCAAAATACACATATTTTTCTTCTATTTATCTTTTTATATTTTATTTTACATATATATAAAGACGGAAGTAAACAACATAATCACATTCCCTGTATACTTCCATGTTTGTTCCTAATTGATTATTTTAATTAATTCGTTGCATTAACCCTTATGATCCTTTGGGGAAACTTACTTTTACTATATATATATATATATATATATATATATATATATATATATATTATATATGTGTGTGTGTGTGATATAAAGGATAGAAGAGATGGATATGATTAAATCCAAGTAGAAGGATCTTTTAATATCGTGTTTTCAAAACATTTATGTGATTGACGGTCGTTGCGTTGGGGGAAAGTCATTTCCTCTTGGCCTCTCGCTGATATCAAATTTGAACTTCAAGGAATTTCGGTTCTAAAAAATGTCAGCTAGAATTGTTTGCTGCCATTGTTCCCGTGTCAGTAGCCAAAGACGGGACGCTCCATAATTGCACCACCATTTTTTTGTTTGTTTGTTTGTTTACTTTTTCCCACCAGGAAGATGCAAAGCGTAATGAAATTGAGAAGAAAGAAGAAAAGAAAAAGCAAAAGAAAACCTGAGATGATAAAAAAAAAAACTTCAGAAAAAAAGAAAAAAAAAAAGAAAGAAAAACCTCCGAGAGGAAGAAAAAAATAAGTAGGAAATTGTGTTCCGAAATGGATGGGTATCAGCCATTATTTTCAAGGAGACTGGAATATTTTAAATCAACCACCCCTGTCCAACGATTTTCCGGTAATAAACTTAAAGAAATCAACTGAGTTAATGGGAAATACAGCCCGGCTTTTGTATTCGGATGATTCGTCTATTTAAAGCGCTAAGCTTTCCCGTAATTGATTTTCCAGAAAGAGCCCCCCCCCTTAAAAAAGGATGGGACATTAAAAAAAAATATGTCTATAAATCTAGTATAAGTATTTCGTTTTGTCTTTGCACACGCATCAAATGCAATCTTTGTTTTTTATGAAATCACCCGCTACAAAATTGGGAAATGTCATGCCGAGGGAAAAAGTGCGTTGTTTTAAAGAATTCTTTCTTGATTTAAAACTAATTTCCTATGAGAAAAATTGCGGGAAAAAATCGTTGTTTGTTTATGTTATATTTTTCGGTCAAAATATTAAAAGAAGAAAAGGTGATATACCACCGTTAGATTCTGAAATGCCTTAAACGCACATTTTTTTCATCAAAAAATGAATTAAGATGAATACTAACAATAAAAGTGGATGACATTCTCTCCCCCTTCTGTTTCTTTCTTTATATATATATATATATATATATATATATATATATATATATATATATATATAAACATACAAGTGGTCCACAAGCTCCATGTGTCCTTTGAAGTATTTTCGGACGATATTACCTTTAGGCACCCCTTTTTGATCTCGATTAAGAAAGGACATGTTTTTCATTTACACCATAAATATGTGATTGTTAGTTAGGGGTCAGGGTTTTTATAATTTTAAAAAAAATCTAAAAATCGTCTGTTAAACAACCTGATATTGAGAGTGTAAATGAAAAACATGTTCCTTCTTAGTCGAAATCAAAAAGGGCTGCCTAAAGGTCATATGGTCCGAATTTTCTATTTTAAAATGCACACGAACTTTGTGGATAGTCTGTACACACACACACACACACACACACACACATATATATATATCTTTTGGCTACTACATAGAATATTGATGATTATTTTCAGAAAGTACGGGTGTGTTGGTCTTTTATTTATTTATTTTTTTCCACTGATATCAGTTTGAATTTTTGTTTTATTTTGAAAACAGAGATATCTGGGGAGGGGGTTCACACCGGTTGAATTTAGAAATAATATGTATAAGTTAAGAAAGCCTGGACATGGAGTCCTCACCTGGTTACTGACAGTCTCTTTCCTACGCGATCTGCAAAGCAAACATCTGAAGATAGCATAGGCGAGTAACTGTCAGTAACCAGACACCATTGAATCCATGTCAACGCTATCTTAACTACAATATAAATGCTCTATCTATCTACAGATAAAGCACCCATATTATCTACTATATCTGTGAATACAGACGAAACGTATCACCCTGTGACTTGTTTTGAGTTGATCATTTCTTGACCACTTTCCTTCTATCTACAGCATATATATATATATATATATATATATATATATATATATATATATATATATATTATATATATATATAATGAGCCAGACAAACCTACTAAAAGTTTCGCTTAATGATCTGCAGGGCTAAGATCCGATTCTTAATTATCTTGGTCTTTTCTTTTTGCCAAAATTTTTTTTTCTCCCCGGGTAATGTTTGGTAGTATATTTTTACAATCAAACTATTTGCTGTTTTTTTTCTCACCGCAAGGATTTACCAACAAGTTTGGTATGTTAAATTCTCTCTATATATATATATATATATATATATATATATATATATACTCATCTCATGAATGGCTTGGGTGATCTGATCTGAGAGCTTACTGTACATGTGTCGCTCCACATCAGCCTAAACAACCTTCCTGGTCTACTGTTAGCAAAAAAGGGATTCATATATGTCCTGGGTATCTATCTGATGGTGAAGTTTTAATTCTGGAGCTCTGGGGAATGTGGAGTACCATTTCATCACCATTACTCCTAGGTCCACTCTTAACCGGAGTGGTAGTACCTGTTAGAGTTCTATCTCTATGTTAAATAGAAAAAAAAAGAGTTTAAAAATGTGTTTTATAAATGAGTTAAATAAAAACTGAATACCCAATGATTAAAACAAAATGTCTTCGGCCTAAAATAACCCAATGATTTGACATGCCGTAAAACCCAACCAACCAACCAATCTCTTGATTGGAAAACAATTTTTTACTTCACTCAGAACTCTGTTCTGTATGTAATTATTCTCTTTTGATGGCTTAGTGTACTTTGTACTAAAACCCGCAAACATATATGGAAGTCTTTTGTACCATATATATATATATATATATATATATATATATATATAGAGAGAGAGAGAGAGAGATATAGAGAAGTGGAGGATATCAAGTGTTTTCTTGATAGGATCAACAAAAATTGAAGACTTAAATGTACATATAAATGTTTGCGTATATATTTTTATATATACGGAGTATTATAAATTTAAAAAATGGATATATACCTTGTTTTGGATATATATTTATTTCAACATATTGTCCCGTCAGTCCGGTTTTTTTTTTCAAGACCTCCCACCCAGTTTCACTGGTATTATTTTCCCGTTTTCTTTTGCGTTTGAAAGACAAAAATAAAGAAATCGTGGAAATAGTGAGGTCTTCAAAACCCAAAAATAACACCACCAAAAAACAAACAACAAAGACCGGACTGACGAGACAATATCTCGAAATAAATTTTATATCCAAAACAAGGTACATATATATATATATATATATATATTATATATATATATATATATATATAAAGTAATTGGTAATTTGCTTGAAGCATTGTTAAGTATGTTATGAAAATAATAAAATTCGAAGGCAATACAATGCGTAAAAAATAAAGACAAAAAGATGTTTTATATGTCTAATTGATTTCAAAGCAAAGCTTTATCATCAGAGTTTATTTTCAGAAATGACGTGCTTATGTTTTTTTTATTTGTGTGGACAAATAAAAAAACATAAGCACGTCATTTCTGAAAATACACTGATGATAAAGCTTTGCTTTGAAATCGATTAGACATATATAACATCTTTTTGTCTTTATTTTTTACGCATTGTATTGCCTTCGAATTTTATTATTTCATATATATATATATATATATATATATATATATATATATTTCTCTTTTTGGCTTAGTGTACTTTTCTTATTTGGATTTAGCCTCTTTGTTTATTAAAGCCTTCCTAAATATTTCTTTTAGTTTTGTTGTTTATTACAGTCACGTCAAGATTAAAAGTAAGATTAAAAGCCAACCAGAATCAGATAGTGTATCACACCTGTTATACGACAGGGCTTATCTAATCGGTTGTTTTGTTATTCTCCGTCGATAGTAAACATCTCTACAGTAGTATATAATTGACAATATTGACTGTCCCAGACACGATAAAGAGGGCTGTTTTCAAATTCTTCATTTGGATTGCTCAGGGAATTGTTTAGAGATTTTAGAATTTATCGCAATTATCAGCCGTAAACCTGTCTTGGACCGACACAAAACCTAAAATGTATTTATATATTTACTCCCCCCCTCCCCACGCACGAGTAGGATGGGACACAAGTTCAATTTCTTAAGCGAAGTTTAACAGGTTTAAATTAAGTGTTTTTCTTCTCTTAGACTGGTTACCTAAAAAAGTAAGTTGTCGGGGTGGCCTATTGTCAGTATCAGCCAAACAGCAAAGGAGTCTATCCACTTTTCACAAACGCTAGATTAAGGAGATTGTTTTTTGCGTCTGAGGTGGAGCGCCACATATACCATCAGCTCCTCACTTTACCAAACAGATTCCTGTGCTACTCATACGCTGATTTTGGCGAGGACCGGTATCGAATCAGGAACCTTGCAATTCCTAGCCAAGTACCCTACCGACTGACCTAAACCGGCCCTTATATCCATCGTTAAAGAGCCCAGTCTACCCTACTACTTACCCAGAGAGAGAGAGAGAGAGAGAGAGAGAGAGAGAGAGAGAGAGTAGCTGATGCACACATTTCCGAAGGTGTGAAATGTAAACAGCCTCGTGTAGGATTTGAACTCGGGTCGACGAGTCCATTTCCTACGACTCAAACTATTTAAACACGCCCCTTTATAAAATACATTGTATTTATGGATTTGATGATAGACGTTTGCCTTTTTTTTCCATACAAAGTGAGTTTAAATTGTGACGCGTTACTCGTTTTGCCCAAATTGTCCTTCAAACTTTTCATATGCCTCTTTTTCGTTGTCCCTGTGTCTTACCATAATTAACTTCTAAACTCACATCTTTTAATGATAACATTACTCCACTGAAACGTGCGAGCTGAAACAGATTTCAGAAATTCGAAAAAATCTGCCTCAGTTTTTGTTTATTATATAAATTATCAAATATCAAATATATAATTAAATGACTACGGCAAGCAAATTCGGCGAGCTTTGTTTGTAGCCTAGGGTAGAGTCTTTAGCTCTGCGTTCAGTTGTCGCTGGTTCGATCTCTGATACACTGCTGATGAGACCTATTATAGGCAGAAAAGCTGTCCAGTGTTCCGCCGAATTTGCTTGTCGTGGTCATTTGATTATATATATATATGATATAAAATTTTTTCACTTTAACAGCTTATTGTGTTGTTTTCATATCCTTTTATCTATACTCATATATATATATATATATATATATATATATATATATATATTTATATATATATAAAGTAATCTGCAGACGCGCGTTTCGGGGTTTCACCCCTCATCAGTACAGCTAAACTTATTTTTCAGCAGCTACCTCTGGTCGGGATCGAGACCCGAACGAACTTCCGCTCGTCAAGTCTCTTACCGATGGGTCCACAAGCAGCTGCCTAGAATAGAAGGCAGAATAATCGCTATATTTCCTAAACCGGAAATAAACTCACCAGAGGTCTCTAACTTATGTAAATATATATATATATATATATATATATATATATATATATGCTCCCAATTAGAAGGGGTTTAATTACAAAATTCACCGTATTTGGCGCACAGCTAAGCCTCGCTTTGTTTACATAAGTTTGAGGCCTCTAGTCAATTCATTTCCGCTTAGAAATGTAGCGACTAAATATTCTCCTATATTTGACAGCTGACTGTGGCCGTACGGGTAAGAGGTTTTGCGAACGAAAGTTCATTCGGGTCTCGAACCCGGCCAGAGGTAGCTGTTAAACGGTATAACCACACTAATGAGAGGTGATAATTCGAAACACGTGTCTGTGGATTACTTATATATATATTATATATATATATATATTATATATATTATATATATATATATATATTACGCTGGTAGATTAATGAAATCGGCAACCTGAGTGCAAGTTCCGTTTGACACTGCCTGCCTTCCATTTGCATTATAATCGTTGGGAAGGTTATGAAAGTATTATTCTCCTCCCCAGATTGGGATCACTAGCAGTGGTAGGGTAACCAGCCTAGGTGAAGATCAATCTGAAGTTAAACCCCCGCACTATGTCATGGGCTAGCCTGAAAGGGTAAAGTCAATTATCTCTCGTATCTTTCAGTATACTGATGAAAAGGATTCCACACACACACACAACACACACACACCACACATATATATATATTATATAATATATATATATATATATATATATATATATATATATATATATGCGTGCGTGTGTGTGTGTGTGGTTTAAGAATAAACTCAAATAAGCAGATGTTTGAGATATATTTCGTTGCACATTTAGTGTTATTTCTACATTTGTTTTTTTAAACATCTATATATTTATAAAAACAAATGTATGCTGCACAAATGTTTCAAATAAAAGACTGAAGAAGTCGCACTAAATGAACAACAAAATATTACTCCAACATCTGCTTGTTTGAGTTGTTTTTGTCCACACTTTTCCCCTCTATTCTTAACCACATTCTATCGGATTTATTCCAATCCTTCTCTTATATATATATATATATATATGTGTGTATTTGTGTGTTGGTGAACGTACGTGTGTGTCTGTGTGGATTAATGTATAAGTGAAAGTAATATAATTAATTGAATAATTTAAATTAATTACAATGATAAATAATCGTATTTCTTATGAGTTGTCATTTAAACTTGAATGCTTGCAATAGCAAATTCTGAATTGGAAATTCTATCGGAGAAACTGTAAAAGCCGATTAAAGAAACTGGAAATGAGACAACAATTTCCCCAAATATCGATAATGGGTACACGTCTGGTTGAAACCTATCGATCAAAAGTATTTGCATAATATTTACTGTTACCCAGGTTCACTCATACGTAATTAAATTAGAGTTAATTAAAAGAACTAGCAAAAAAAAAAAACGTTTACGTATTTAAGGTATTAAGTAATAAAATATTAGATTAGTTTAAAAAGACTGGCGAAACTAAATAAGAACGCATATAAAAAGAGCACACGTATTTTAATTGTATTTGAATTGGTTTCTACAAATAACCATTCATAGGATTGGAGAACAAAACAATGATATTAGAAATAAATAACGCCAAGTAATTATTTATCAAACCTGGTTTTTGTTAAAACTAGTATGTAAATCAACCACAACATATAGTCTGTAAACCTTTATGTCTTAGTGATATATAACATGCATTGTAGGATTTTAAACACACTAATAACGTGGGCTGTTTTGAAGCAATTCTAAATCAGATTTTCATAGAGACATCGTTAATTAATACGACTAGCAGAAACATGCACCTTCTGGGTACAAGTATTTAAATTTCAATATTAATAAAATATTAAATTAGATTAAAAAGACTGGCGAAACTAAATATGAACGCATAGAAAAAGATTACACTTATTCTTGTTTTATCTTAATTGATTTCTATATAAAATTATAGATAGGATTGGTTTTAATACATTTGAGAATAAAACACTATTATCAGAAATCAATTACTAGTTTATCAAATCTGTTTTTCTTAAAACTGGCATGAAAATTATGCACACCAGATTCTTTATTTCTTCGTGATATAACAGTTATAACAGACTTTGCAAGAATTTATACTCGTTAATAACATGGACTGTTTTGAGGTGGACTTTAACAGAGACATCGTAAATAGATAAGATGTGAATTAATATTAATGACTATTTAATTGAGAATATAAGGTAAATATCTAAACGAATTGTGACGTCAACTGTGACAGACCATCAGATACATAATCCCCAATTCTAATAAGATGAACAATGATCTATTGTGAATAATGGTGTAGAATAGTCAGTGAGAACTATTGTGTTGATGGTTAATTGTCGAATGGAAGAGGAGAAATATAAAAACACGTGTCGCTGTGTCGAGTGTTATGACTATCATTTGTAAAGCCGATAAAGTCTGGTGAAACAAGCAAATGAACTCCAGTTTACAGTCAAAGTTGTAGATCAACAAAAGTGATAAGACAAAAAAGAATCTTTATCTTATGTTATTTATCGTATTTGATGGTATATAGGACGCACTTTTTTCCAAAATTTTGGCTCAAAAGATTGCCCTGTGTCTTATATATCGTAGGTGAAGTTTGAGACCTCCCGTAGACCTAGGCTAATCTTCTCTATGATGCTCACTAACCCAGCTTACGCTCAGTACTTTTACCTACCCTAAACCCTAATGCATCCTTATTTTATTGCTGGTATTGTTATAATCAAGGTTAACAGGAGCGTATGGTGGCGAGGAAAAAGCAAATACACTAAAATATTTTTTCCTGAATCTGACCTGCTGATATGGAGGTGCGTCTTATATGTCGTCAAATACGGTATTTCATTGTTTTAAACAATATATATATATATATATATATATATATATATATATATGTGTGTGTGTTGTGTGTGTGTGTGAGCGTGTGTGTGTGTAGTGTTGTGTGAGGTTATTTGGCTAATGAGTTTTCAATTAGATTTGGAAGTTGTTTCAAATTGGGTAGTCAGTTTATTTGTTTATTTGTATAGGTGTTAGTGACTCACACATTTTATCAACAGGACGCGCGAAAAATAAAAATAAATTATTTTGTTAATCAATTTTTTTCTGATTAAAAAAAAACCAACAAAATATGAGGAAAAGTCATAGAAAAGTAAATAACGAACGCAAACAATTGAATTCAATAATATTTCGCTTCTGTTGGTTTCAAATGCTTCATTAGAATGAATGTTATCATTTAAATACAGAATGATATATAAACAAAGAATTATCCTGATGATCCATTAGGAGAAAGCTAGGTAGATATTCTCTAACTCATTAGGCAAACTCTATTAATATATATATATATATATATATTATATATATATATAATAATTATATATATTATATATATATATATATATATATTATATATATAATATATAATAATATAATAATAATAATGTATATAATAATAATTATAATGCTTCTGATTTTAAAAAATAGAATTTATTTTATTTTTAACACAGAATACGCATTTTTAAATTCCAGCATCGAACACTAGCGTTCGTTTGTACCTCCTATTCTAACGGTTATTTATTTCCGTTTTTCATTCATATGTTGCTCTTGATGAAGACCGCTCTATTAAAACGGTTGAAACAGATTCTGTCAGCAAACTGTTAACATGATTTGTTTAAAAAAAATTTTTAAGT
>CM042147.1:50270677-50310677 GCA_023376005.1 Doryteuthis pealeii | reverse complement strand
CAATCAATCGGTCGCATCAAGACCTAGCACCTATATGATTGCACCAACCCTTTTTATCATGAAGGCGGTGGTTGAGGGTCTACATATCCTGGGAATGACGTTAAACTATCTGATGGTGAGGTTCCAGTTTTGGAGGTTTTGAAGGTTTGGGGAATGTGAAGCATCCCTTCATCACCATTGCTTCCTGGTCCACTCTGACCCGGATTGGTAGTACCTGTTAGGGTCCCATCTATGGGTTAAATAGAAAAAGGTGTTTATGAATAAAACATTGAGTATATATTAAGAATTTCGGCATTAAATGGCCCACTGAGGTTGATATGCCGTAAAACAAAACAAACCAAACCGAACTGGCTCTAACTGCTAGGGTTACATCCAAATAGGACAGTTTATTAGAAAAGGAAAAGAAACTTGTAAGAAACATCTACATTGAAAATGTAAACATGAGCACACAATTATCATGATCCAAAGACATCTTGGCACAACATAACCCTAGTCAGGTTGAGATGCTGTTAAAATCAATCAATCAATCTGGTTTCTTTTAATTCGAGTATCAGAGTTAATAGAAAAATAATTGGAAGAAACACAACGAGTATTAAGGATCAGGAAGAAAGTTTTACTAAGTAAATATACGAGCTGAACAGCGTAATGAGCAAGTGCTTGATTGAAATAACAAGACCCTTGAGATCTCGTTATTTCTCCCTTCCAAGGATTATTTATATGAAAAACATATGATCCATTCTCATTACTAGCACAGATATACAACCTCCGTGTGCAAGTATTTACGTTTTAATGTAATGAAATATATTAAATTATAAAGTGTAACGAAATTGAATAAGAACAAATATAAGATTACATTCATTTTACTTATATTTTAATTGGTTCCTATATAAACCAAGTAATTATTTATTAAACTCGGTTTTGTTAAAACCAGTATGCAAATTAACCACACCGTATATTATGTAAACCTTTAGTACACAGGGATATATAAGACACAGTGCAGATTTTTAAACGCACTAATAACATGGGTTGTTTTGAGGCAAATCTAACTCAGATTTTCATAGAGACATCGTTAATAAGTAGCATTTATCATATATATTAATGATTTTGACTAAAAATTAAATACTCATTGATAGACCAACGCAGTTCCTGAGGATATTGCGACGTAATTAGTGAGGTAGTTTCAGTTACAGACAGACACCGAATCTTCATTTATAATTAGATTTAGGTACCTATACGGCATTTCTGTTATTCTCATTTAACCACAAACGGCCTGTGTATTCTGGAGATCATTTTTGTTGGTCAAAGGTTTTAGCGTTGAAAATCAGAATTAGTCAGAAAATCATTTTGCAATATTCTATGGTGTCTGTGGAATCTGGTACTGGAGAGGGTGGTCTTCTGATTGTCTGCTAAAATCAAGACGCATAGAAGTATCAGTCTTTAGCCTGAGGATATCCATGAGTCATTCAGAACTATTATTGTAAACACTGCCCCGAATAGTAAGTTCAGCTTCTAATAGAATTCAAATAATTCTGTTTAAAATCTTTCTTTCAAGATATTCGAGGTCCTATAGTAATCAATAACCTATACCCTAAAACCCAAGAATATATTTGTTTATCTATTTGCTATAAGTAATCAAACGGTAGGAGCTAGTTTCGTAACGGTTATTGTCGTATTGATGTGGCGATATAATTGTGTGCAAATTATCAGTATTATATACGAATACATGAAACCATATTATAGATATTATAGATATAAGTATTAGATACGAATACATGAAACCATATAATTGTGTGCAAATTATAGATAATATAGATATAAGTATTAGATAAGAATACTTGAACCATATAACTGTGTCCAAATTATTTGTATTAAGAATAGTTACGAAAAACTATAATTGCTTTATGAAACATAATGGCTTGAAAGAAAGATTGACTTCGGCATTAGATAACCCAACGATAGTTGACATTCCGTAAGCCTAAATTAACCAACCAACCAAACTTATCATTGTTCGCTTCTTATCATAACGTCCAGGTCGTTTTACATTCTACGACCATTAAATGCAACATGGATTAAAATGTAGTAACCTATCATTTAAGATAATAACTTTCGTAAAATTAAGGAACAAGACTATTAATATATAGACAAGATTCAGCTGATATTTTGATGCATTATTTTAATATGAGTCAGAAGAAATCTGTTAGAATTGCTTAGCTAATATGATAAAAGGACTGCATTCTGATCATACTTGAAAAAACAAAAAACAAACAAAAAAAAAACACTAAGTAGGCTAAGTTAAATGTATGATAAAAAGGGATAGTACTATTTCGGCTCATTGGCCGAATCGTAGTCCTCCTCCGATCAATCGGCTGGTCACGTCAAGCCCTAGCACCTATATGATTTTCCCAACCCTATTGCTCTTATGGCAAGCTCCAACCCCTTTTTATCATATGGGTGCTAGAAGGCGGTGGCTGCGGGTCTACATGCCCTGGGAATGACGTTAAACTCTATCTGATAGTGAGGTTCCAGTTTTGGAGGTTTGTGGAATGTGGAGCACCCTTTCATCACCATTGCTAACTGGTCCACTCTGACCCGGAGTGGTAGTACATGTTAGGGTCACATATATAGGTTAAATAGAAAAATGTATTTATAAACAAAATTGTATTATCCATTAAGAATTGATTTATTTCAAAACTATATCGGCATTAAATGACCCACTGAGGTTGATATGCCGTAAAACAAAACAAAACCAAACCAAACCAAACCGAATCATAGTGTAGTTAACAATAAAGACGTCGTGAATTTTGAAAGTAAGTCATTGTTTCAGCAAGTATTATTGAAGAATCACGGAATATTTCTTCTTTATTATCTTTATCCGTGTTCTTTCTAGTCTTCTGGTGGTTTTTCATAAATTGGGATCCAGTTGGTAGAGGAACTGTCCCATACTTTTTACCCAAGCGCTTTCGGCCATTTTTCCGGTCGTCATCGATAAAGATTAGGACAATAGTCCAAATAATCCAAAGAGATAGTCATGTGATGAAAGATGAACGTATAATGAAAATGTTTCAGCAAAGAATTTACGTTGATTTAAAAATATGTATTTTTTATTCGAAAATAGAAAACGACATTTGCATTGTACATAGCGCTAAAACTCTATTTTCTCCTCGACTGTTGGTAAATAGTATTAAAAAAGGGCTCTTTACCCTTTTTGTGGCAACTAACAAGATTGGCATTGCGAGGGAATAAAAGACAATATTGGAAGCGAGGTTCTTTTGGATTACTAAACATAGGTGTTATCCGACCAGTCAACTTATATTCATCAGCTTTGCACAGACACTGGATGTTGGGTAGAAGACATGCAAGAGCGATTCTCCTTTATAGGGCTTGATGGAGAGACAGAGAGAGAGAGAGAGAGAGAGAGTGTCAAGGGGAATCCGTGCTTTCATCATCATATATATATATATATATTATATATTATATATCTATAGGCATGAAACTGACAGTTACCAAGCGCCCTACACTCGGCTGCTTTAGCTTATTTCTTCTGAAGATGAAACTAGTTGAGACATTTAAAAAAATAAATAACATAATAGAAATATTCTAGTTTGCTTCTGTTCTCTTATATATAATATATATATATATATATATATATATATATATATATATTAATGTTGTTTCATAACCATCGCGTCATTAATAAATCGGAAGAATAGATAGTTTTCAAATTACTATAGGTTAATTTATCCTAATCTGTGGCTGACATGCGAAAGTTAATTCTTTTACTTTTAAAAGTAAAAGAATTAATATGTATGTAAATAAATAATTAAAAGTAATAGAATTCATATATATGTTTATTAGTATGTAATTAAATTGTTTCAAGACATTACATATTTCCTGTTAGTGACACTAAATTCAAATTATTTTCTTTTTTCCTTTTGTTTTTATTATCATCATATATAAGTTCTCTTATGTGGGTGTGTTTGAAGAAGAAGGAATCTACTGCTTATGTAAAAAGAGAAAGAAAAGAAAAGACAACCGGTTTTCTCTGTCTCTCGCTCTAACTATATATATATGTATATATGTAAAAATGAAATTGGAAGTGAATCCGACGGTATGTAGAAAAAATGAATAAAGGAAAGAGAAGTATAGAATGGATAATATAGGAAATTTTAATCAATATTACTTATACGTGTTTCGGTCAGGAGTTTATCCATGTGTACATTATTCAAACTTTATTATTATTCTTAAATAATGAAATGAAATGAATAATAATCGACAAATGTAGAAATGTTCCGCAAAAAAAAAAAAGAAAATTCGATCTTCATCATTTTAAATAATGATTTACTCTGATGAAAGTCGAATTTTCTCTGTGTGCGGAATATTTCTACATTTTTTCTATTACTATTATTTCAGATCATTTGATTATTTAAAAATAATAATAATAATAGTTTGAATAATAAAACTCCTGACCAAAACACGTATAAGTAATATTGATTAAATATCCTATATTATCCATTCTATACTTTTCTTTCCTTTATTATTTCAACACACACACACAACACACACAAACACACACACAATTTATATATATATATATATATATATATATATATATAATGGAAAGGGATAGGTGAACTAAATGACTCATGCAATGCTGAAAATTCAGAACTTGATACTGTAATTTCATTGACAAATTATTCTCTCTTGACTCATCCATACTTTGAAAATCCATTCAGTGTCACCTTTTCCATTTATGGAGAATTCAGGTTAACACATCGGATGTAATACGAGTAATTGCATTGTGAATTTTCTCCTTTAGGTGTCTCATGTTTTGTGCCTTCTCCTCATACATAATGGCCTTCAAATAAAATGGGTTGTAATCGAGAGAAAGACCTCACCTCCACTTTACGCTATCATGGCGTTCGATTCAAGAAACAGGAAAACTGCTGATCAACCATGGGCGATCTCCAATAACATGTCCCATCTTGCTGTAATATTACCGGAAACTGAATCCTTGTTTAGTAACAACGATATGATATTTTCTCGAAGAATCTAAAACTACATTTTACCTTTCACTTGCACAAGTCGAATTCATGTTATATAGCTTGAAGGTGACAGTACGGACAGGCCTCCATGTGAACTCCGATAAAACTGAGTTCATGTGTTTTAAAAATAAGGGAAGCATTTCCACACTCAACTGTAAGCCTCTAAAATCGGTGGAACAATTCACGTACCGCAGAAAGCGATGTTAATGCAAGGATAGGGAAGGCATGATCTGACATAGACAAATTATCAGTCATATGGAAATCCGTTCCAACTGACATGTTAAACCGATAATTCTTTCAAGCCGTAATTGTATCAGTGCTACTGTATGGCTGCACCACTTGGTGCCTAACGAATTTCCAAGAGAATAACCTTGGTGGAAGCTGGATAAGAATGCTGTGCGCGATCTTAAACAAATCGTGGAAACAACACCCTACAAGAAAGCAGCTGTACGGCCACTTGCAACTTATCACATGGACTATCCAAGTAAAACTAACAAGGCAAGATTAGCACTGATGGAGAAGCCAGAACGAACTCTTAAGCGATGTTCTCCTATGGAAACCAGCACACGAGCCCGCCAATGTGAGCCGCCCAGAAAAGACCTGTGGATACTCTGCGCGGATACTAGATGCTGCGCAGAGAACTTCCCGAGAGCAATGAATGATAGGGACGGTGGGGATTGGTATGGATATCCGTGCTACTATGATGATGACATGTCAAAAGATACAGGGTCAACTATTATGTTCCTCTATAAACCCTGTTTAATAAACCACTTGTATATGTTACGCATTTAAAAATCATTTAATGTTCGTGTTCCTTAATTGTACGACCGATATTCTTGCAACACCCCCCCTTAAAATGAGCAGTCCAAATCATCCAAGATGGAATGCAAAAATATAAATCCTGATTATCTGGTGTTGCTTATTATGTTCCTCTATAAACCCTGTTTAATAAACCACTTGTATATGTTACGCATTAATTCAGTTAGGGTTGGCATCGCTTCAATAAAGTCAGTGTTATGGATAAATATCTGTGTTAAAAGAAATATCATCTTTTCAATGAGAAAAATTACAAATGAGATTATAGTGTTACCTAGACTTACGAATGCACCACATTACGAGTTTTCCAAGTCCTGAGTTGTTGCTCGGTCAATTTTTTTGTTTTGTGTTAAAAATTAAAATTTGGGGTATGGGTGAGCTTCAGATACGTTTATGTTAATAGATTCACTAAAAAAACAAACATTTAAGTTTCCAAATTAATTATGCGATAGAAAAATAGTATTTATAAAAACATAAACATCTATACATTGATATTCGTGTTCCTTAATTGTATTGATAAATTGTATTGATAAATTAATTGATATCATCTTGCAACACCCCCTGGTTAAAAATGAGCCCGCCCAAATCGTCCAAGATGGAACGCAAAAATATAAATCCTGATTATCTGGTGTTGCTTATCCGCTGAATTATTTCTTATGAGTGCCGTCACCTCAGCTAGATAATGAAATGTTCCGTTTTTATTATAAAGAAAGTTAAGAAAAAGGACATGCTACACCGAAAAATTAATAAGAAAGAGAGTAGGGAAAGCACAGAGAGAGAGAGAGAGAGAGAGAGAGAGAGAGAGAGAGAAGAGAGAGAGAGAGAGGAGAGAGATGAAGAGAGAGCGCGTGGAAGCGCGATAACACTGATATGTTTCAATCGAACATAATAAAAATAGGAAAAGAAGGAAAGAAAGAAAACAGAGTGAGAGAGATTTAGATCAAGAATCCTATATTTTTTCACATATTGAACTATTTAGCTCTTAAGTAAACATATCAAACGTTGTAATACTTAAATTATCATGCCGTAGTATATCCGCAGGCCCAGCTAGTTCAAAAATATTGCATTATATAAAATTCACGTAAAGCGTGAATACGTTCATTTAAAACATTTGTTGGGTTAGTAAAATGGTGATTCCTGTATATAGAGTGAGTGAGGGAGAGGCTCTGTGATTGGATATACCAATCATGTGATAGCCCAGAGTTTTAGGCGCAATATCCAAAATCCCAGACAGATAGAATCCACCAGTGGTACCAGGAGGCAACGATTTGAAGGGCTCAAAGAAACCACCCTAAGATATCTTCTTCTATGCACCGGTAAGTCCCTTAAACTCAACTTTATAAACAGGAAGGACTTTATATTGTTGTTTGTTATTTCATGTGCTATCCAATAAATTGGTTGAATTAAAGGAAGCATTAATTCCTTTCTTGTTTTTGCTAGTCTTAGAATTGAATGCTATACTAACACAATACATTTAAGTTTCCAAATGTATTATGTTAAAGAATTTCACTTAAGTATGAGTGCACGGAAGTTATAACGCTAATCTGTTTCAAGGGAGCATAACGGAAAGAAGGAAAGAAAGAAAATAAAAGAGTTAGAGAGAGTTAAATCAAGATTATTACACTTTTTACGGGTTGAACTATTTGGCAATATCTCTTAAGTAAACACACCAGACGTTGTAACAATTAAATTATCATACTGTGATTTATCCACAGGCCCAACTCGTACAGAATAATTTTAGTAAATTTCAATGTGTTAGGGAGAGTTATCTCCCCTAACGATTCTGGACCGGTTATAATCGGCTGACAAGCAGAGAGCCAGCAAGATCACAAGAACGTAGCTGCCGTGATGAACACATCACATGATACATAGTTGAACTCTATCCAAACTCATCCTACTGTATTTACGGTCGGTGAGAAAAAATCAAACAAATATTCTAATGTATTAAACATATTTAACTGTTTTTGTTATGTTTTGTTATTCCTACATCTTGGGATATAACACAATGCAAAGTATTTTGCTTTTTATTTCATAGGGAATTGAAACTCAGATCTAGATTTTAAATCGAAAAGAAAAATCTATTACTTTTGATAAATTTTTAAACAGAAATAAGGGTGAGCATGAAGGCAAAACCAAACTCTGATCATCCTGAATTAAATTAAAACTCTGAATTCAACATCCACTTAAGAAATTAACCTTGTGTCACCTCCTGAGAAGTTGGTAATACACACACACACACACACACACATATGAGTATGAAAAATATGGAATAAAAACACCACACAATGCTGTTAAAGAGAAAACAATTTATAACATAATCTTTAACAGCATTGTGTGGTGTTTTCATTCCATCTTTTTCATACTCATACTGTCGAATTCATTTCCTTTCTTTTAACATATATATATATATATATATATATATATATATATATAAATTCTCTTTATTTTTGGACGATCACAGTAAATTTGCATTGTGTTGAAAATTTTTATTTTGTCTATATATATATATATATATGTGTGTGTGTGTGTGTGTGTGTGTGCGTGTGCGTGTGATAAAACTATATGAACTGAGAAACACGAGCATGCACACGGAAAGAAATCTATTCACTGATGTGAATTTATGCGAAAACGACAATTCACACATATACACACACACACACACACACACACACACACACATGCCCTCCCCACCCCCGAAATGTATCCCATAGACACAGGGGGATTTCTCTAGATTTTGCCAACCGCTTCTGATTGACAGGTCACCGTGACATTGCAGCGGGAGATTGGATCGAGAGAAAGATTTCTAACAAAAGGGTTTGTCCCAAGAAAAAATGTCGCTTATGTAAGGGTGGAAGGGTAGCGAGGAGTGTTGGTGGTTGAATAATTTGTTTGCAAAACGTTATTTCTTGTTTTTTTTTAAATTGAATTTAACCCTATAATGCCCTTTTACTTTTCTTTTGTTCTTTTAAAACAATGGCCGACACGAATTTCAGTATTTTGGGACTTAGAGGCCGAACGGAAAAACTTTGTTTTTTTAATTTTTAATTTTTTAGATATGTTATCTATAAATATATTCCTAGCGTGCAATTTTGGGGGTGCTTTGTTAGTTGTATTGCCGATAGTATACGCACGAGCAAAAAGTATTACCAATCAATTTTGGTTGGCTGGTTGGATTTTACTGCCTGTCAACTCTTGTTGGGTTATTTTATACCGAATACATTTTGCTTTATTAAATCTTGATGGATACTCATTTTTTTTAAACTAGATTTTTTTAAAAACATTTTTAAAACTCATTTTTATCATTTTATCTAATCAACTCATATTGTTGTATAACGTCGACATCGTACCCTGGGTATAAACGAGAGAGTAGACTCGGTGATTTTATATATATATATATATAATATTATAATATATATATATATATATATATATATATATATAAAGGTTTTTTTATAGTGTGTTTGAAGCATTGTGCGTAATTGTAAGAGAAATTTTTTGAAGGCAGTTGACAATGCAATATATGTTGAAAACTATGTTTATTTACCTTTTATAAAGGTCGGTGAGAATAAATCAAACAAATATTCTTATATATTAAGCATATTTAACTGTTTTTGTCATGTAAAAAAAAATTTTTAAAGAATTTCAAGCAATCTCACCGAGCGCAAAATCAAACGGACTTACAACACCACGGAAACACACGGAATTAGCCGATTGAAAAAAACTTTCAAATTTTCCAGCGTTCTTCAACGTCTCAAATAACAGTTGATCACACCAGCGTGGGATAAGTACTAGTAAAAAATTACTAGTACTTTTAAGAACTTCTAACAACTTTGAAGATGGAATTTTTTGTTCCGAAAATATTAAGTATGTTAGGGAAAAAAAAAAAGAAGGTAAATAAAAATAGTTTTCAACATATATTGCATTGTCAACTGCCTTCAAAAAATGTATATATATATATATTTATATATGAAGAGAGAGAGAGAGAGAGAGAGAGAGAGAGAGAGAGAGAGAGAGAGAGAGAGAGAGATTTGAGTTGACACTTACTTGTTCTTCATTCACTTCCTCCTGCTACGCCATGTTTCCTCCTCGTCCTCTCCGGCCGACTCTAATATTATTGTTTTATTCCCAAACGTATTAAAACCAATCCTATGAATGATTTTTATATAGAAAGCAATTAAAATATAATTAAAATAAGTGAAATCTTTTTATATGCGTTTTTATTTTATTTCTTTAGTGTTTCTAATTTTATTTATTTTATTACATTAATATTTTCGCCTGGCGGTGAGCGCATATTCTTGCTAGAAGGGATAATGTATATTGGTATCGGAATATTGTTTGTAGTAATTTGTCAGATCAGAATATTATGGACAGCGTCCATTTACAATTCTATTAACAATGGGGATTTGCTCTATTTTTCTGTAACCGAAACTACGTCCCTACTTACGTCACATTACCCCAAATCGTCATAACATAGAATAAATACACTAAAAATTTGTGCATACACCCTTAGACGATCCTCTTTGTATTTTTTAAAAAACAAGTTTTAATAAATACATTCCCGGTATTATATATTTGTATATAGTTTGTTTTATTTTAATATAAAAGGTGTGTCAAAAATGTACCGAGATTTGTTGTACTTTTTGACAGAGCTTGTAAAAAAAAAAGAAGAAAAGAACGTTCCATTCTTTCTTCATTTCTATCTTGGTAAATACAGCTTTAAACTTGGTACTTTTTGACACACCTTGTATTCTGAAAAATATTAATGAATGGAACGTTATTTTTTTCAGAATCCAAGGTATGTCAAAAAGTACAAAAATCTCGATAATTTTTTGGCACACCTTGTATATTCAAAGTTATCAGAATTAAGTTTCCATTTAATTTTTTTTTTCATTTTTTTTTTTGTTGTTTTTACTTATAGTACAAACTCTCTGACATTGAATTTTTAACTCCCACCCCCTCAGCAATATCTTTCAAAACTTAACTTTTACACGCCCCGGAAGGTTTTTTTTTTGCTGGTGTATGGATGGGCACCGGTTAGCTGATATTTTTGCACATCACTGAGAATAGACAATGCGCAATTCAAGGTTGCATTGTTATTGCTACTACTACTACTACTACTACTACTACCACTACTACTAAAATGCCGAGGAAAACTAATATTATCATTATTCCATACGTTTACATTTACATATATTGATAAGCATCAGGCGGCAGATAGATATCAATGGCGAATGTATGAGTCAAGGTCTCCTCAAGTTAATCCGATCTCAATTGTAAATGTTTGTGAAGCATTTCCAATTGGATCAACATTTATGAACGCTGTCCTTATCTCCACATTTGACAGTTTGTTCAGTGCGACCTTCTTGTATTTTCTAATAATTCATTTTCTTTTCTCTTCATCCTATGAGATGCTGATACAGTTACGACCACCATCTGACAGGACTTATTTTCTTTCTTTCTTGTCAGCAAATTCGGTGTTCTTACATAGATGAGCGTGATCAATCTATGAATATAATTTTTCTTCGTTTTTCTTTCCCCCACCCCCAAAAAAAGAAGAAAAACGAAGAAAAATTGGTTATACAATTTGTGTACGCAGTCAAAATTATTGTATGCCCTGTCAGCTGGGGCTTTAGAATACACCCAGCAGTAAAAAAACAAAAAAGAAAAAAAAACAATGGGGCAACCTGTTGGCCGTGGATGGCGACTCGTGATGCTTAAGGATGGAACCCGGGTGGCTGAGCCATCCATGACTTACAACACTCTACTTAGGTCCTTACTTAGGTTAGACAGGCGGTCGGACTGGCCGTCTAAGGTCAATCGGCTGATCACGCCAAGCCCTAGCACCTATATGATTGTCCCAATCCTATTGCCCTAATGGAATGTCATAACACTTTTTTTATCATGTGCTAGAAGGCAGTGAATAGGTGTCTTAATGTCTTGTGTATGACGTTAAACTCTACCTGATGGTGAAGTTCAAATTCTGATCTGGAGAATGTAAAGTACCCCTTCATCACCATTACTCCCTGGTCCACTCTGAACTAGAGTGGTACTACATATTAGGGTTATATCCATGGGTTAAATAGAAAAAATGTGTTTAAAAAATTGAGTTAAAAAATTGAATACTCATCAAGAATGAATAAGTCGTCTTCGGCATAAAATAACTCAGCAGAGGTTGACATGCCGTTAAATTCAACCCTCAACCAACCAACCAACCAGTCAACAAATAATTTATCTACATTCATTTCTTAAAATAAAAGTAAAGTAAATTTGGCTGAGTGGCTTATCGTCGGTATCAGCCGAACAGCGAAGGAGTCTATCCCTTTCCGTTAGCGCAAGACCAGAGAGATGTTTTATTTTGCTGAGATGAAACGCCACGCCTACCGTCAGCACTCCACTTTACCACGCAGATCAGATTACCCCATCTGTGCTGCTCATACACTGAGCTGGCGGGGATCGGTATCGAACCTGGAACCTTGTGATTCCTCGGTTATTGCTCTACCGACTGGTTAAAACGGTCCCGTTTCTAAAATAAAAACGAGTAAACAATAAATATGAAAAGTCTCTAAAGAAATCTTCTCTGCTGTGCTGTTTCCACGGTGTTTATGACGGCGACAAGTGGTTGCAAAGTTGATGAAATACTCCAGCCTCCGGTTGTCATTAAAACTCAAGGGAGGTTAATTTCTGCTCTTGCAAAATGTAACAAACGTCAGAATTAACTTCGTCGGATATTAAAGATTTATGAGGATAACTAAAATCGGCTACCCAGCATCACCTGGGTTGAGGAGAGGAACCAACAAAATGGTATAACACTTAGCAAGTTAGTCTCGCAGATTCATTACTATTATGTATATTCTAATTTTTAGATACCTTCGTAAATATAAATCACATTAGTATTATTTGGATTATTCGGACTATTGCCCTCATCTTTATTGTTATCTGTACAACGTTTCGGCAGATGTGCCCTTTGTTCTTCTTCAGGTATTTCTTGTCAGAATTATGAGCCTCCTCGCACTCAGGAAACTTCTTTTCGAGCTCGGGAATCTTCTTGTCGTAATCGGGAGCCATCACGGAACAAGAAGGTCCCCGAGTTCTAAGGCCGGAGAAGCCCATCGACCGAAACGTTGTAGAGATAACAATAAAGATGAGGAAAATAGTCTGAATAATCCAAATAATACTAATTATCAAGCCTCATCTAAAAAATAACAGAGAAATATATATAAATCACACCTTCGTAATTTTTGCACAAAAATCAGGAGCAGATGATATTTGATGTGTATATAGATTTATTTTGTTGTTAATTTTTGTATTTTCGTAGTTTAATCTGGACATTCATACATAAATACCAACTACCCTTTATATATGTACTAGAAAAGGTTACCCAGCGTCAACAGGGTAAATGAGGAAACTCTGCTATATTGATTTTAAGATTTACAAATACAGGACATTTTTAAGGAGAATTTCAATGCTATTTCTATGTATATTTTAATTTTTAGATATCTTCATAAATATAAATCATATCGTAATTTTTGCACAAAAATCCATAACCGGTGATATTTAATGTGTATATATATTTATTGTTGTTGATTATTGTATTTTCATAGTTTCGTGCGGACATACAAGGCGTGTCATACAAGTATCGAGACTGAAGCTGTATTCATCAAGATAGAAATGAACAATAAATGGGACGTTAATTATTTCAGAATACAAGGTGTGTCATAAAAGTGCTGAGTTTGAAGCTGTATTTAACAAGATAGAAATGAACTATGAATGGAACGTTAATTTTTATTCAAAATTCAAGGTGTCTCAAAAAGTACCAAAATTCTCGATACTTTTTTGACACACCTTGTTCATACATACACACCAACTATTATTTATATATGTAAAGAAAGTTCCTTTAAGTTAGAACAAGATAAAACCACTCTCTGTTAAATCAGGCGATTTAAAGATTCTTCATGATGGACCTTTTTGACACAGCCGCGAGCATTGCGCGTCAGATAACCGAGTAATTTAACATGAAAGTGTCTCGGCATACAATTTTGTATTATTTATCTGAAAACGCGGCACCAAATCTCGTTCACAGAAAAAGCAGAACGTTAAATTGCTTTTGCAAATGAGCACGTTGTCTGAGCCGATTAAAATTTGCCAAGAGAGTTCTTCAACGATGAAGATAAGTTTGCTATGGTGATAAGTCGAAAGGCGGAAAACTGAAAGATTGCATTTCAAAAAAAACCCAAAAAAACCCCCCAAAACCTCAGCTTAATTCGGACTGTTTGTCTATTTGCAATATATCCATTAGAAATATACGTGTAAGAATGCGTGTAAATACAGTATATATATATATATATATATATATATTTATATATATATATATATATATATATATATATGATGGACTCTCAGTCGTTGATTGGGTTTGTGGCAACCCTTGATGCACCAATTCTTTCCTATCGACTGTGCCAAAAGTGTGGATGGTCCAACACAAGCCTTCACCACTATAAACAAAATCACTGTGTCGGTGTTCATTTGTGTGTATGAACCTCATACGTCGAAAATCGACTGGAGAGTCCATAATATATAATATATATTTATATATATATTATAAATAAAATAAGTAATCCACACACACGTGTTTCAGGTTCACCTTTTCATCAGTGTGGCTATACCGTAACAGCTACCTTGGCCGAGTTCGAGACCCAAAATGAACTTTCGTTCGCCAAACCTTTAACCCGTACGGCCAGAGACAGCTGTCCAATATAGGAGAATATTTAATCGCTGCATTTCTAAGCGGAAATGAATTCACTAGAGTCCTCAAACATTTGTAACGAATTTTTTCATTCAAAATAAAATTTCACTCTGATGAAGGTCGAATCTTCTCTGAGTGCGGAATATTTTCCTACAGATGAACTGACCGAAACACATGTGTAAGTGATATTGATTAAATTCATCTTTTATTATTCATTCCTTTCTTTCTTTTCTTTATTCATACTTCCTCATATTGTCGGATTCATTTCCAATTTCCATTTTTACACACACACACACACACACACATATATATAACAAAATATAATGAAATACGTGAAATAATTTTACTTTGTTTGCGAAATTCACGGAACAAAACTCTGCATAGTATATTGTTTGATTTTCTTCTAATAGAAAGAAAAGGAAAAAAAAACTTTTTGCACAAAGATTGAGTTTCTCATTTTGTTTGTTTTCCTTCTTTTTTTCGGTTCTTATCTGTTTGTGCAACAAAAGGAGAATAGAAATAAATATATTTTCTACACAGAACTGTTTTCGAAAGAAGAAATAATAATAGTAAAAAAAAACAAGATGTGGGAATAAAAGTCAATCTTAATATTTTTACTTCGACTATGCGTAAACAAACGCTTTCCAAACCCTTTTTTTGCTTACTGTGTTTCTTGCTTCGCTTGTGCTTATATTATTATCATTATTATTATTATTATTATTACTTTTTCTTGATTTTTCGCAATAAGATTTTTTTAGTCATACAGAATAGAATCTTTTTGTTTGCGACACATTTTCACGGCGTGTTTCGGCCTCACTTTAAGCGCATTACTTATCACTAACGTTTTAGGAAGTTTTGAGATTTAATGAGATTTTTTTTCAAATAACATTCAAGATTACTGCTTCGCTTCTTTCAAAATTATTCAATTTAATCTGTTCAATGTTTTCAGTTATATCTATCTATCTATCAACCTATATATAATATATAATATATATATATATATATATATATATATATAATATATATATATCAATGTATCTTTTCTCGATGTACCTTGTTCACCTCCACTTATTTTTTCTCATTGTGTAAAGAAAATGCAGAACACTCAAAACGTGTGTATCCTATCTTTAGCTTTCAAAAGTGGGACTGTCAATTTTGGCACACGCCATATATATAATATATATATATATATATATATATATATATATATATATATATATATTATATATATAAAAAATTAGGCTTCTTATCTTGCGTGTTCTGACTGTGAGTTCAGTACGATACGAAAATATTGCTCATAAAGGAACTTTTTTCTTTTTTGAATACAAGGCTCCCCCTGTTAGTCCATAAAAGAACTATATATATATATATATATATATATATATATATAGTTATCATTCTATCGTGCTGACAGCACGGATATCCATGACAATCTCTCGCCATCCTTCCCTATCATTCATCGCCCTTGGGAAGTCCTCTGCGCAGCATCCAGTATCCGCGCAGAGTTGATCTATGTATGTATTTGCTGGGCGACCTACTCTGGCGTGCCCATGTGATGGCTCACACAGAAGAACGTCACTTATGAGTTCATCTTTGCTTCTCCAGCAGTGTCCAGCGTGTCTTGCCCACCTCACACGGATGGTCTGTGTGATAAGGGGCAGGTGGCCATACAGTTGTGTTCTTGTGGGGAGTTGTTTAATATTGCACGCAGCATTTTCGTGCAAGTCCCATCTAGCTTATTCTCTAGGCGCTTCATTAGAGTCCAGGTAGTGCAGCCGTACAGTAACACTGAGACTACTACGACTTGAAAGAAGTTTCGCTTTAATTTGTCAGCGAAATCTGATTTCCATATCTAATAATTTGTTTAAAAAAGCCCATGCATTTGCTATCCGGGCATTGCCGTCATTTTCTGGTGAGGAGATATTACTACCTAGATACGTGAATTGTTTCAACGATTTTAGGAGTCTACCATTTCTAAAGTACATGAATTCGGTTTTATCGGAGTTCACACACAGGCCGATGTCCCGTGCTGTCTTTTCAAGGCTGAGTAGCAAAGATTCAGCCTGCACAGGTGTATTTGCGAGAAGTGCGAGATCATCTGCATAGTCTGCACCAGTAACAGTCTGTGCGGGATATCGCCTGCTTCTTTTTCTTTTATGGGATCTAATGATGTTCGAAGTACTTAATCTGGGCATATCATACATATATATGGTGCTAGCGTATCTCCTTGTAGGACTCCAGCTACGGTGTCAAAGAAATGTGTTTCCATCAGGTGAACGTACCATGACTTTGGTGTTTTGATAGAGCATCATTATGGCGGTAACCGTTTCTTATACTACTAGCATATATATATATATATATATATATATATATATATATATATATAATGTGTGTGTGTGTGTGAATTTGATATATTGAAAAAAAATGATGTTTACAAATGCTTGGGATCATCAGGAGAGAATGTGCACCATTTCGGGGCCTCCCTCTCAACGGTTTTAACTGCACATCCGCCCCTCCTCACTGTTGTGAGGTCCCTCGGAATATCTGTAGCGACCGTATGTAATAGATCGGTGTTCAACAAGAACGGGATGAAATGACCGTTAGAAGAAGAATGCGCAAACAAAACGCTGTTAGTCAAAGTTGGAATTTTTCAAAAAATGCGTTATCTGTATTAAAAATAAAATTCATTTTATTTTTCAAAAGCGCCTGATGTAAAATTGTTTTTAAAAAAGTGTATAATTGTATAAAAAGTGTATATTAAGTATCAAAATTGTTCATAATACACTCCAGCTATTAAATAAGTATTCGCATTCTTCTTCTAACGGTCATTTCATCCCGTTCTTGTTGAAGACCGATCTATTACATACGGTCGATGCAGATATTCCGAGGGACCTCACAACAGTGAGGGGTCCGATGTGCAGTTAAAACCGTTGAGAGGAAGGCCCCGAAACGGTGCACATTCTCTCCTGATGATCCCAAGGATTTATAAACATCATTTGTTTTTTGTTTTTCAATATATCAAATTCACACTGTCGGATTAATTTCCTTTTATTTCACTCACACACACATATATATATATATATATATATATATATATATATGTGTGTGTGTGTGTGTGTGTGTGTGTGTGTGTGTGCAAGGGGGTACTTACAAACAGTGAATAAACACAAACATGTCATTCTAAATTAGAATCATTAAAGAATGTCACCAAGAAAAACTGATGAGAATTGTCCTCTTTTTACCACTCCTAACACTTCCACAAAATAGCCTTTATATTTGAACTGAAATACAATTTCAGTTTGGAAATCATTTCTAAGAATATGAAACATGTGTTATGCCCAATTGAAGAATCTTTTTTTACTAATGAAATTCAAAACATTTTGCGAACATTCTTTATTATAAAATATTTACTTTTCTCTCATTGGATCTACAATAACTTTATACGTATATTTCTTTCGGGAACCGCGTGGTGTAATGGTTAAAGTCATGGGAAATGGACTCGTCGCCCCGAGTTCAAATCCTGGATGTAGTAACTGCATTTCACTTTGCGCTAATACCCTTGGAAAGGTATGAATCCTACTCTCTCTATACAGCTATGGGTAAATAGTAGGTCAGACTGGGCTCTTTAACCTTGGTTAGGCAACCGGTCTTGGAGAAGGAAAACTGAATTCAAACCTGTTGAACCCCGCTTAAGAAATTGACCTTGTGTCACATCCTGCTCGTGCGGAGGGGTTGGTGTGTGTGTATGTATATGTATATATATATATATATATATATATATATATATGTTCTGGTTCCAACGGGAAAAATTTCAATATTTTATAAAAAAGAAGGTCCGCAAAATGTATTATGTTTTCAGAACAAAAAAATTACATAAAAAAAAAATATCTTACATATGCAACACGTGTTTCAGATCTTCTGGTATCTTCTTCAGGCTTTGATTGATAATTTCATATTATCAATAAGAGCCTGAAGAAGATACCAGAAGATATGAAACGCGTGTTGCATATGTAAGATAAAAAGAATTTTAATTTTTTTTCTGAAAACATAATACATTTTGCAGACCTTCTTTTTTATTTATATATATATATATATATATATATATATTTCGTTGGATTTACAATAACCTTATATGTATATTTCTTTCATTGGATCTACAATAATCTTATACATATATACTTATTAAGTGTGTGTGTGTGTGTGTGTGTCTATAACCAATTTCCCACCAATTCTCCCCCCCATTCCCTATACCCTTTCATAAAATTTCTGTGAGTTCCTCCCCTTTTTTACTCCCAATGCAGCTTGGTTGTTTAAACAACTTGCGGGTTTAAAGATAACCAGGAATCAACTCAATTATATCAACCTCTGATGATGGCACTACAGAGTGCTGAAAGTTCGAAAATTTTGGTTGATTAATCAACTGACTTTACCCTGATATTAAAAAAGCTGGCATGAAAACTGGAAAAGATCGAAAAGAAACTCGTCAGACATGAAATATTTGACTTGTTCAACACAGTATGCATAAAAGAAAAAGTGATTCCCAATATATATATATATATATATATATATATATATATATATATATATATATATATATATATTACAGTCATGCAGAGACACTGGGTTTGGAAGTTTCACGTCTCTTCAGTGTGGCTAGACTTAGCAACCTCTTCTAGCCGGGAGCGGATCCCGTTTGATTTTTCTTCAGCCCTATTCCATAAACACTCGATCGACAGCTCAAATCTCTTATACACACACAAATCATATATATATATATATATATTCACCAATGACAAAAATATAATTCCAGAATTACGCATATTAATCTTAGATAACATAATTTAAATTTATTTAAGTGTCTGCATTTAGACAACACCTCTGTGTTCTTTTTCAACAAATAACTAAAATACTGGTATGGTAATATACATAATTATTCCTCAAGGCACTGCCCCAATTATCTATATTTCAACAAACTCTTTTTTTTATTAATATATATATTTCCGAGTTTATTATAGATTAAACATTACTTAGACATCAGATAACATTTTCTGCTGTCCGCCAATATGTTTGGGAATAAGAGCAACCAAATGGAATTAAACTTTAATAGTTTTTTAAATTTAAAGAAAAAATTGATTCACTAAATAAAAGACAGTAATCGAATTGAGATCTACAAAAGATAGATTTAAAAGTTCACAAGGTGATAGACTTGGCCTGAGGATTACTGGTTATTTTCTGACATTTCTATTTTTGAAACTCACATATTTATCCGATTATCTTGGAAGATCTTTTATCATTTCCACAGAAAAAAGAAAGAAAAACGAAGAAAAACACAAAATATTTATGAATACCATTTTTTTCCTTGTGGAACAAATGGAATTCTGTAATAACATCACACTGTCATCTGACAGCGTAAAATGTAGAAAATGAATACGACAATAAGAAAAGCAAGATATGTATGAAGATGCCGATAGGATCAGGGAGAAAAAAATCAGCAGATTATACGACCGGAAAAATGGTGACACTATGTCTTTTCACGTTTTATTTTTAAATGTTTTTAGCAGGGACATATAATGAAATAGACTAATTTACCATTCCCTTAGAAAAGGTATGGATGGAAAAGTTTTGAAAAGTATAAATACTAAGAGTTTTCATCCGTTAGCCTGATCCTGTATTTTACAACTAAATCAAAAAATTATTTTCTTTTCTCTGAAATTCGAAATAGACAAATGTAGCGTAGTCTGTGTTGTAGGGAAGTTTTTTTCCATACAAAAAAATTGGACTCATCTAACGAGACGCTTAAATGATACAGACTACATGAGGGTATTTTCGAGTAGTAGCTAGTCTTGCTACAGCTATTTTCATTATTGTGGTTAAATAGCTGTGAATTTGAATCTTATTTATCTTTTATACCAAGGGGTATAAAACCTATGTTAACCTTTCTTCCGCATTATGTTGTTATTTGATAATTCAGTCACAATAGTCAATAATTACTACTTATCGGCTGGGGAGGAGAAAACAAAAAGTACTATTCATCTTAGGCGTTAGGAGCACGTTGCTGTGTTTTCTCCACAACTTTATCAAAATTGAATGAATATCTTAATTTTAGTGCAAAGAATATACTTATTTTAAATTTTGTCTGGTTTTTATCTTAAAGTTTTTTTTTTCAACGCTCTTTCAAAAAAAAAATAAAAAAATAAATAAGTAAACAAATCTTTGAAATGTTGGACATGCGGAAACCTATACCGGATAGAGTTAAATACAGAAACTTTTTCAAATCTAAATTCGAAGAAGATAATATGACGATTTCTTATTTGTAAATAATTTTCTCGTAAAACTCTATAATTAGATAACTGTAAATATATATTAAGATAAAACAAACTTATATACATCAATAATACCGGGCATATATTTATTAAAACTTGATTTAACCAACAATGTTGACCATTGAATCTTGCATACTTAATTTCTGGGTATATATAAGACAAGGTTGTTCTTTATTCCATGCGTTAATGATTTTGACAATAAATTAAATACTCATTGATAAACTTACATAATATCCATTATATATAGATATATTTCCCCCATAGATAGAATTCTAGCATATGTACTACCACTTCAGGTCAGAGTGAACATAGGAATAACGGAAATGAAGCGATACTGCAGACTCTCTAGATCTCCAGAACTTCAGCCTCACCATCAGATGCAGTATATTATCATATCCAGGGCACCTATTTTTTGGGTGTCGTATCCCCCTGTGTATTCTAAGCCCCACCGACAGAGCGGTGTATGAGTGAGTAAGATTAACTATTAAGTATAAGATGTACGAGAAACTGTTGCTTATATTTATTGACTTTACCAACACCAGGAGCAGGCATTGACCCATGAAAAACGACATATAATACATTTAGTCGTTGGTAATTGCCCTTAAATCAGGGGCTAAATGGACTTAATACCAGAGGTACTACGACTGAATTTTCTACTACAAATACGCTCTCGTTCTACCTAGGATTTCAAGAACTACAATTGGATTTTCTACTAACGAGATTATGCCTTTTTCTACCATTTGACTCACTAATATTATATTCATCTAACATAGTTAAATATTACAACGACTGCTATTAGTGTATATAAATAATTCATAATTTATAAAAAATATAAAACATGTTATTTTTATGCACCGATTAATTTAGACCAGTTTCCTCATCTATACATATATAAAGGACAGTTGTGTGTGTATGTATGTCCGGAGGAAACTTCGAAAATAAAACAATTAACGACAAAGTAAATATAAATACACATTAAATATCACAAGGGCTTGGTTTTTGAGCAAAAATAATAGAGATTTGATATATATTCGTGAAGATAATTAAAAAGGAAATGTAAATGATAACAGCATGGATTTTTTTTTTCATTTAATATTTTAATTTGTAGGCATTAACATTTCTTTTCAGAGAAGCTGGATCAATGCAAGGTCTATTTTTTTACATGGGGATTTACATGGGGCATCCCACAAGGATTCAACTCACGATTTAGTAATAATGGATCTGCGGGACTAACTTTAAAAAATCCTCCTCTACCCAGGCAACGCTGCTAGTCTTTAATAAATGCTTTAAATATATTAATATAATACAATGACTAAATACCTAAAATAATAACCAGAATCGTAATAGAGTAATCATTAACAGTGACAATTGTGTCGGCTTGTCTAGAAACATAAATAGTGCGCATGTCTGACCAATTAAAAATTATGCATAGCAGCGAAAATCTGCTGTAAAAACAGCAAAAATACAAATGGAAGATAGAAAAACAAAAGTAAGAAAGAAAAGTAAAAATCATAAGAAAAAAAATATCGACATTTCAGGAGGCAAACAAAAGATATTAGAGATGCGATATCATAATAAGATAGAAGAAAACACTTGAATAGAAAAACTGAATTCTTATTAATGGCATCGAGAATATTTCGATGCAAAAAAACAAACTCAAAACACAACTCAGTTCAAGAGAAAAATATACAAAACAATAACGATGATGTACAAATTAAGATGAGACTGTCAATCACGCAGAAAAGCGAATACAGCAAATTAACACAAAAAGTACAATAAACAGATATATGAATAAGGAGGTGGATTGATAGAGTGAGAAGTCTACAAACCTGAACGATTTGACCAATATAGGCCAATGCAGATAGCAGAGTATTACTAGCAAGACCTGTGGATATATCTCAGTATGATTATTTAATTATTACAATGTTTGATATTTTTACTTAAGAGCTATAGCAAATTCTGTTTTTATTATAAAGAAATAAATGGAAGAAAAATACATGCTACACAGAAAATATAAGAGAGAAAGAATAGAGTAGAGGAAAATAATATAGAGGAATGAGCACCCGGGAGTGATAATGCTTATTTGTTTCAATAGAAATAATGAAAAGATGAGAGAGAGAGAGAGAGAGAGAGAGAGAGAGAGAGAGAGAGAGAGAGAGAGAGAGAGAGAGAGAGAGAGAGAGAGAGAGAGAGTTAAATGAAGATATTATATTTTTTATATATTGAACTATTCAGCAATAGCTCTGAAGTAAACATATCAAATGTTGTAATAATTAAATTAGCATACTGTGGTATATCCACAGGTCCTGAGAGTTTCGATTATTATTGTCACTTCCCGGAAGCTTTGCAAAACGATCAAAGGAATTGGAAATCCGAAAAAAGAATTAAAGCAATTCGGAGTAAAGTACGGTAATTTATGTGGAAGTGCGTCCCGGTCTCCTGCCTCAAAAATTTCTACCCGGTGACTATCAAAATAACAACCCCAGCTCGTCGTAATTCTTGTTTATTTATCGTAATTTGTTGTAATTCTTGTTTAGATATTAAGATGGATATATTGTTTGGAATAGACTGAGATAGATAGATAAACAAACAAAATAATATATATAGATATAAACGAATGGAGATAGATAGATATTTTCGACAAGTAAATGTATTTTTTTGGGGGGGGTCGTTTCTTTTTTGTCGTAATTCTTGATTATTTAAACTAAAAACATGAATAAAAAAAAGCTTAGTATTTAAAGTAATATAGATAAATATGAACAAATTGAGATAGATAGATAGATATGAAGATGGATAGTTTTGAATAGACTCAGCTGGGTCGTTATTTTAATAGTCACCGGGAAGCAATTTTTGAGGCAGGAGACCGGGACGCACTTCCTCATAAATTACCTAAAGTACTACAGAAATCAGTTAAAATACCGAGAATCCTGTTGAGTTGATGAAGATACTCGATGTCACTATGGTAGAAAACTAAGCGTACACATAATATTAATTTAAGGTATTTTGTATTAAAAAAAAACATCTTGAGGTGGTTGACCAGTAATTTGCATAAGGGTCTGCAATCCATCGTCCATTAACGGCAAAAAATGTTTCAGTAATATCTATTTTTGTGGTAACATTATAAGTTTACTTAATCTTCGATACACCGTCAGGTGCCAATAAATCCCCCCGCTAATAATGTAAAATCCCTGATTAAACGCATAATAAATACGTGACGATATTGTATATGTGTAAAATAATGAGATGTGTAAAATATAAGATTGTAGTTGTACGTTATTTAATATTGGAAATAAACCAGATTAATAATGACGTGTGAATGGCTTACCTGTAGGCTTCTGATTGGTTAAAAAGTGCCAACAGGCGAAGAGTGAAAGGGAGATAGTGTGATGAGACAGTCTGGGCTGAATGGTTGAGGGGACATACGGGGGATGCAGTTTGTCCTTCCAGACTTGTACTTGGGTAAATTAAAAAGTAAATGAGCTCAAAGGAAAAAGAAAAACAAGAATGTCTTGTGTTCGTTATTAAAAACTATCAACAACACAAGACAAGATATCCCAGGAAGAACCCAAGAAGATCCAAAGTAATTTTTAGACTCAAAGAAGCGAGAATGCCAGCCCAACGACAGATGCAGAATACAAGCAACTCCGAACCAGATAAGAACAGAAACTATATTCTCCTTTAATTAGACGCCACGTCACATATTGAAAGTAATGACTGTATGTTATAGGATCTTGCGGAATTAAATGAAGTAATGAAGAGAGAATAAAAATCACAACTGGTTAGCTTTATAGATAGAGACTTTATTGACAAGACCGTTACTCTGGACACTAGAGTCCAGACACCAAGAACTTTTTATTTATTTAATTTTATTTAATTTACTTTTATTAATCCCCAAAATACATCCCCACTCAACTAGCGGAGCTACGGTAAGGATGCATCAGTGAGTTTTTTTAACAAATATAAATCACGTCGGCTTTCACCAAGTTATAGGGAATAAGTCTTACAGAATTAAATGAAAAGAGAATAAAAAAAACACAGATAGAGACTTTATTGACAAGACCATTACTCTGGACGCAAGAGTCCAGACGCCAAGGACTTTTTACTTATTTAATTTAATTTTATTTTATTAATCCCCACAACATACAAACATTCCAGATAGATTCTGCCACGTCATATATACAATTCTATTATTAATGGCTTGATACCTACATACATTTAATTGATACCGCAATGTTACATATGCCTATAAAAAGGAAAAAGTGTGGACAAAAACAGCACAAAACATGCAGGAGATTTAGTGGAATATTTTGTCTCGCATTGAGTGAAACATCTTCAGCCTTTATTGAACATTGGTACTACATACAATTGCTTTTATAATGAAGAAGCTGAATGGGCTAGGATTGGGGCACTGCTGGGTAGGGATTTTTGTAGGGTCAGTGGATTGACCTAGAGGATGACAAAAATATCTACCCAGCAGTGCCTCACCCTTCACAATTCACCTAGCAATTACATGTTGTACCAATATTCAATAAAGACTGAAGATGTTTCACTCAATGTGAGACGAAATATTCCACTAAATCTACTGCTTGTTTGTGCTGTTTTTGTCCATACTTTTTCCTCTATTCTCAACCACATTTTGTCGGATTTATTCAAATCCTCCAAGCCTCATATCTATTAATAATGGAGATTGTTTGTATTTTTGTCTGTAACAAAAACTACGTCATAGCTCTACGTTATAGCTTACATCACAATATTCTTAAGCTATATACACCCGAAATTTGAGTAAGCAATCTTAAAAATTGTTTTTTAATCTTTTTTTTCTTTTTTTTTTCTCTTTTTTTTTATAGTAACAAGAAGTTAACTAAAAAGTTTACAAATAAACAAATACCTACGATTTTGTGTAAAATTGATGTGGAAATTATTCAAAATAATTGTTTGATTATGACATGCATGCAACATTTTATTTGGGTTCAGTTTTCATTTTAAATTGTTTTTCTTTATCCCTTTAATAGATATGAGGATTTGTCTTACTTATGATACAAACCCTTCGACATTGAATTTTTAACTCCCACCCTCTCAGGCAATGTCTTTCAAATATTAATTTTTACGACGGAGGGTGTTTTCTATTGCTAGTGCCTATAAATATATTGCAAGGGTTCAGAACATATACCTTCCGAGAATACTCCAACTCGCATCCCATACTGTGAGAAATTACAATTGTTTAATAATGTTTTTATTGTCTTTGGCGCCTCAAAAGAGGAATGCTGTTGGGTATGCATGTAGTTTTTTTAACACTGGCTACTGCATGATTGATGGTTTGTGCGTGGCTTCCCGCATAAAACTGACATGGAGGGATGTCACAATATACTTATATTAACTATTCATTAGCTGTGTGCTAAAGTTTGGGCCTACCTCTTAATAGAACATCCCCCGGTCCCGTTAATACATATAAGTTTTACCTGCACATGAATCAGATTGATTGATTCATTGATTTTAACGGCATATCAATACGTTCAGGGTTATTTTATGTCTAGAGGTTAGGGAACTGTGTTCATTGTACGTTTATATTTTTTGTGTGGATGTTCCTAAAGAGATTTTTTTGGTTCTATCCAATACGAATAATTTTTAGACAGATCTATAGGGTGTCCACAAATCTGGGTACATGGAGATTAACACATACCTTTAAAACAAAACAATCTTATTTACTTATAATGTTGATAAATAATATTTTCAATATGATTTCCATCATTTTCACTGCATAACTTGATGCGCCTTGCGAAATTCAGGTGAACTCGATTAAATAAATCTACATTTCCATCAATTTTAGCTCAGTGACTGGTAATGCATTCTCTCTCTAAATCTGTAATCTTTATTGAGTAAACTTTCTTTTTCAACATACCCACAGAAAAAGAAGTCAAGGGGCGAAAGGCAATTCTGCAATAAGACCATCCCTCTCGCCCACGTGGCTTCCCGCATAAATTTGACATGGAGGAATGTCATAAAATACTTATCTTAACTATTCATTAGCTGTGTGCTAAAGTTTGTAAGATTTTTTTTCAAATTGCAAATTCCGTTCCAAGCTTTTAAGAAAGATGGCACCATGGACTTATGCAAACATTCCTAATATTAGATTGATGTAAATATTCCTTTACATACAAATCTTTTACATATAAGTGTCTATGAAGTTCATTCAGGTTTTTATTTACAAATGTAAGCAAATAAGAATTGGCTTGTCCTTACAGCATCTTCAATAGAATTGTTTGCGGAAGAAGTGTTAGATTTTATTTTTTACTTTATTTTGGTGAAAATCACGGCTGAATATAAAATGCACATTTGACACTGTTTACTCTCCGTGTTTAATCTCCCGAAAAATGCAGTGAAAGATACACAATGAAACAGAGAAGCTTTTCTTCTCCCGATGACGTACATTGAAGTATGTTGCTGGAATATGGTTTTGCTGAATTTAAAAGCAGACGAATCTAAACTTGAAAAAGATACGATGCTCTTGAAATTCTAGAAACTTGAAAAACTTCTAATCTGAAGATGACATTTTTCAAGATACACAAGAAACAACAGACGCATTTACAAAAATAAAAATAAAATAAAATAAAATAAAAATAAAAAACCCAGCAGAAATAACAGACCCATTCGCACAAGAAAAAGACGTCACCACAAAAGAATTTAAAAAAACAGCAAAAAAAAAAAAAACAAAAACAAAAAAAACAAAAAAAACAAAAACAATCAAACAAACAAAAAGATAAACATTTCCTATCTGTTTCAAAGCGATTCAAGTTTCATTAGAAGTTCAGACAATAATGAAAAATAATTCTTTTTATCCGTTTCTTTTATGGTTAATTAATACCTGAAGAAGATATCAGAAGAAACACGTGTTGCAAATGTAAAATAATAATTAAATGTTTTAAAAAATAAAAATCCATTTTTTGGACCTTCTTTTTATAAAATATTTAATTTTCTCCCGTTGGACCCATAACAACACTTTGTATATACATATATACATGGATAATGATAATTTTAGTAATAGATAGATAGATAATTCAGTCATATAACTGGTAAAAATCTCCACCTCCGGTTAAAAAAAAGGTGTTTAAAATTCATTGTTATAATTACGTAGAGGTAGATGAGTAAATTCAATAAAAAAGGAAACTGACAGTTTTATCACATGACGATTATTATTGTAAATATGACGCCACAATGGGTTATGGGCCGGGATGGGAAGTTCTTCCATGTCAACCCGTGATATTAAATAACCTACTGTTGTATCGCGAGGTGGAAAGATACACAGAAGAATGGTGTGCTTAATACATTTATTAAGCACCAACATCCGGTGTCAAACGGATACATACAAACACAGAACAAATAAATACAAACAATTAACCAGACCAAACTTAAAAAGAGGAGAGTCACTTCGGTATAGCCACAACACTAAAGTAAATCTGGATATTATTCAGTTAGCTAATCCACTTTAATCGTGGACTATTTTATAGCTATGAGCCAGTCCATCTGGTAGAGTGCTGAAGGGGTGTTAGATGCTCTACAACACCCCCGAATGTTGTCATGCCATCAATCAAAAAGGTTCAAATCAATCCGGTGCTAAATATATTCAGAATATATTTCTCAGAATTTTATACTAAGCCTTTTATTCAATTTATGGTAGCGTATGTATGTCATGAATTAGATCATTCATTTATTTCAGCTGGATTCTACTGCCTGATACAGTGATGAACCGACGGTCCACTGATGAATAAAGACATCCAATGCTTGTAATAACAAGTATATTGTTTCGTTGGATAATAAGGTGGTATAATCTCTAGACCCCTATACATATGTTGTATACTCATGTATACCCATAATATCTTGGGTACATAAATGTGAGAGAGGCAGAAAGATTCCAGTAGAGGAGAGATGAGATAATGATTGATATCTCTTACTTGTGACTTTCTGCTTAATGGCTATAACTTGGCCACCATTTTCTCTGGGCTGACTTCTCTTCAGGCCTTCAGGGTTAGTTCTTCTTTATTATTTCTTCATGTTGGCTGGTCATTGCTTATGTTGATATTAATTCAACAAAAAAGACTTGGATGTTTTCTGATAAAGTTTATTTCCAAACCTAGCCCATGTTGATTCTGCCGTGGAGGAAGATGGACCCAGAGAGCTGACAACAACGTCCACACTTCTCAATATCCTGGTCGCATCTGAAAACTAACTATCTCAGGCCTCTGTAATGGCGCGTTTTCAAGGGGTCAAGTAAAATGTTATTACCCGTCAACAACTCTCGGGTAACTTTCCACTTACCCCGTCATTCTAAATCTAACAGACCCTAATCAAAATATTCTAACTACAGGTACTTACATAATTTATAAGCTGCTTATAAAATTATGTAATACCTAATGCATTTTCTAACATCGACAGTGGAATGATAACATTCTATACCAGTGAATTGAATACATTTTTCAGTTCGAAATTCCGAGAATGTTAACAAATATAATAGGCAAATGAAGAAGTCCGAAGGAAATATCGGTCAAAACGTTGTGCCTATAACAACCAAGATAAACATTAATTTGACTAAATCGATATATACCAATGATAATCCCTCATCTTAGAAAAATCTGTCTACTTTGTTTGTGATATTTAGAATCTCAATTGAAATTATTGAGTAAAATAATTAGGGGTCACAAACAATTATTTTAGTAAGTTTGTAACTTATTTAGGTTTTAGATTCGGAAGGGGAAGAAAAGTAAGCAAAATAGTTTTGGAAAAATATTTGAAAAAAATCTTTTGGAATGTAATTTTTTTTTTTTTAATGAATAATTCGAGTGTCAATGGAATTGTTTTCAAATGAAAGATGTAAACAATCTGAAACAGTTTCAGTGAAGAGATGTATACACTTCAAATAGTCAGTTTGGGAGTATGTTAGAGAAATATTTGGTTGAGATAATGGAACATACGACAAACAATGTTGGAATAGCAGAATTACGTCACTAAAAATCAGTTGATAATTGTTGACGACCGAATAAGGATTAAAACGTTTTATGAATAATTAAGTTAGAAAATTATAAAAGGAACCCAGTTTTGGAAGAAAAGATATGAGAGATTTCCAGGGGACAGAGATAGAGATGAGAGACGCATGACGAAAAAGCCAGATTTAGCCGTCAAATATCTCGTCCGTCTCATAGTTTTCTTTCTGTTACGTACTGGCATAACATTCTCTATGTTATATAGCGGCTTCAAATTCACGACGCTACTTCATTTATCTGTATACGTAGTGGGTATCGTCATTAACTCTAGACGATATATGTAGTGGTCGCTTAATGAAATCTACAACACATGCGTATAGTAGGAGTTTGACTTTATTTCTTTCCCACGGCTGGTGGGTGGCGAGCGTGACAATAGGAATCTGCCCATGGGTTGACGATGACTACTACTACTGCTGGGATGGTGAGGTAAAGGGGGTGGTGGCGTCTCACCGCCCTTGGCCACGACAGACCGTGTCGACGGTTACTCACTGTTCACCGTCCACTCTGACTGTCTGACTCACTGGCTGACTTCCTTTTATATATCTCAAACGCCTACGCGTTTTCTTTGTTCGCTTTTACCGGGAAAAAAGTCCTTTGTGATTTTTGTCACCCCCTCTCTGTTTAATTTAACCGGAAATTCCTATTTCTGTTTGTACAATATCCAACATTTCTTTCTTTCTTATTTGACAGTTCTGGTGTGGGTACACAACAATTCCATCATTCCTTTCTCTCTGTCCTACTCTTTAAGACTGGGATGATTGTCACAGTAAAATAAAGTTCACTACAAGAACAAAAGCAATTTGAGTTCGATTCTTTCAAACGAGGTTACCACGAAAAACTACAACAGAGGTCCAAAGGATAGAAACATCACTACTAAAAAGGGTCTTAACACAATGAACATTGCTATTTGGAGCCTGCAACGTAACAGTTGCTTTGTCTTTCTACAACACTTCCTCATAGTTTTTCTTAATTTCGACAACTTTTACTTTCACTATTTTGTTCCTTTCTTTTCTTCTTTTTCTTTCACATTGTTTTTCGTAGAGTTTTTCTTTCTTTCTGTTGCCCAATGCCATTTCATATAATCACCGGGCCTCTGCTTTTCTGAACAAAACTATGAACTTTGAATTAAATGAGAAGAAACTTCAATCTGTTAAAAGATCAATCGTGTCTCAATTGAAATTACTTTCCAATCAATGTCAATTAAAGTCTTCAATTCCTTTTGCGTTTATTCAATTGACTTTATTAGATTTCACTCAAACATTGAGCACGTATAGAGTTGAATTAGGAGTTCTTATCACGGTGATCTTAAAGAAGGAACAGTTGATAACAACACAAATGACAGTCAACTTTTATATTACTACTACTAACACTATAATTACGCCTGCTGTTGCTAATACTTATACTACTAATAATAATAATTAGAGGAACTGGAAATCAGAGGAAGAATTGGGACCATTCAGACAACAGCATTGTTGAAATCAGCCGGAATAATTAGGACTGAGGATACTTGTTGTCACTCCAACTCCAGTGAAAGACCATCAGCTAACGCTGGTGTGAAAAACTAATAATAATAAATAATAATCTATATATTGTTACTCGCGTTCTTTAATTGCATGACTGTTATCATCTTGTAAACTCCTCTGGTTAAAAATAAGACCGTTAAAATCGTACAAGATGAAAAGAAAAATGTAGCTCCTGATTATGTGGTGTTGCTTATCCACCGAATTCTTGTTTCCTATGAGTTCCGTTTATATATATATATATATAAAGTCGTCGGGGTGTCCTAAAGTCGGTATCATCCAGACAGCGAGTGGGGGGGCAATCCAATTTTCCCTAATGCTAGACCAAGAAGATTGTTCATGCGTCTGAGGTGGGGCTACACACCTATCATCAGCTTCTTACTTTACTGCACAGATCCCTGTGCTACTCATACGCTGAATTGGCGAGGGACGGTATCGAACCTGGTGATTCCTAGTCGGACGCTCTACCGACTGAGAGAGAGAGAGAGAGAGAGAGAGAGAGAGAGAGAGAGAGTGGGAGAGGGAGGAATAAAGAGAGATAGATCTAATTTTCTTCTAAAGCAAAAATATCATGGTTTTATTATTTCTAGTGGAATATTATACAAAAGCCCCCCCCCCAAAAAAAATAACCAACCAACAACAACAAAAATAATAACTCATATTATAATAAAATATCTATTACCAAACTGAAAATCATTTAGACATTGTAACCAACAATAGAAATATGTAGCAGTCCATAAACAATCATATCACTGCGAAAGAAGAAGTTATTTTAAATCAATATTTGGTTTGGTCGCCATTACTTGTTACTATTGAAGTCACAGCAAATGTTGTTTTCTTTTTCCACTCAGTCTGTCAATCTTTCCAATTATGTTTTGTTGGATAGTCGTCGTTTTACTAATTTCCGATTTAAGTATATTCCACAAGTGCCCAATGTGATTTAGATCCGGTGACAAGCCAAAACCAGTCAGGCAATCTTATATTTTGCTTATTCGGAAACTATTGTCGGTTTAGCGGAATGTTTTGGATCACGAAGCATTGTAAGAAAAAATAGTACCGGTGAGCAAACACACAAGTCATAAACACGCCATCAAAAAAAAAAAAAACAAAAACAAAAAACAGTTCAAAATATCTCTCAATGCTTTTACTATGATAAGATATGCATTGCAGGCAGATCTTACCGAGGTCACCATTTAATATCATCATATCTGAAGCGGACATGATCCGTTTAAAAAATCATCCATAATTGACAGGAATACATGATACCATATCATCATCATCATCATGAGTAGCACAGATATCCATGAAAAATATCTCACTAACCGCCCCTATCATTCATTGTCCTCGTGTCGCATACCTCTTTTCTTCTTTACTTTCTATTCTTCTTCTGGCGTCTTTGACATCTAAGTTCTTCTAGCGTCTTGGTATCTTACGTTCTTCTAGGTCTCTTCTAACATCTTGGTCTTCGTCTTGGTGGTCGGTCGCACTTAACTCATTTCTTTTTCTATATCAGTCTGTTGCATAGGGCTCTACTCACTACTCAGGCCACAAAATCGTACATGTTACATACTGTTGCTGGGTCGTATGTGTTAGTAATGGAGTATAAGGATTCACACGTAGACATATGTAGTAGTAAGACTTTTAACGTTTATTTCTTTTCCCCTCGTGGTGGGTTGGGTGACGGCATGGATCATGGGCACTACCACTGCTGGTGTGGTGGAAGTGGTAGCGAGCCTCACTGCCCGCAGCAGCGCCCGACCGTATCGACGGTCAGACTCCTTCTCTGCTCGCCGTCTCTCTGGGGTCTCTCTTCGGGTCTGTCTTGGGCTACCTGATGACCTGCTTAAATACTGACGACCACCCACACATTCTTTTGTTCCTTGACCGGAAGTCCTTTCTCTTTGTTCAAATTAGCGTTTGTCCAGATGAAGTCTTTTGTTGCTCTCAAACGCCTACACGTTTTCTTTGTTCGCTACCACCAGGACAAAGTCCTTTGTTATCTTCGTCATCCCGCGCAAAACAGTCAATCTGCAACAAGTCTTGTTACCAAGACATTTACCAACCACAAAACTGTGTTATTTTCGTAAGCTTTTATTTCCTTAACTAAATATTTAATGTAACTAAATATCTGACTAACATAGTGCGCGTATGCAGAGTTACAGTTAAGGCAGGACATATTCACTGCCTGACGTCCAACTGAAAACTCAGGACCAAACCAGGCCCACGTGACTTCACGTAATTTGGCGGGCTTTCTGTACTATTCCATGGAAAGTCCCGCCCGTGATATGAAAAGGGCCATCCCTTTAGAAATACAGGGGATTGACAATAATCTTATGCAACCGCATAGATTATGTAACACTCGGAAGAGCATCGGTGCTGGATCCATTATCCGTACAGAACTGTTCTATGTAGGTCTTTGCTGGCTGACCTATACTGGGATATCCATGTGCTGGCTTCAACTGGAGAACGTCGCTTATGAGTTCGTCATTGCTTCTCCAGCAGTGTCCAGCTTGTCTTGTTTGTCTCAATTGGATGGTTTGTATGATAAGGGACAAGTGGCCGTACAGCTGCTCCCCTGTGGGGTGTTGTTTCTACCATTTCCTTATCATTGGAAGCAGCTTTCTTTTGCAGTTCCCATCTAGTTCATTATTTAGGCGTGTTGTTAAGGTGTAAGTAGTACAGACATACAGTAGCACTGAAACACCTACGGCTTGGAAACTTGTCGCTTTAACTTGTCAGTGAGATCGGATTTCCATATAATTGATAAAAACTGTTTATAGCAGACTATTCTTTCTATTCGAGCATTAACATCGCGTTCTGTGGATGAGATATTACTACCTAGGTACGTAAATTGTTCTACTGGCTTTAGAGGGCTACGTAAATACTGATGCCATATCATCATCATCATCATCATCATGTTGCGCTGTCAGCGCGGATATCCATGACAATCTCTCTCCATCCGTCCCTATCGCTCATCATTCTGGGGAGGTCCTCTATGCAGCATCCTGTATCCGCACAGAGCTGATCTATGTACGTCTTTGCTGATCGGCCCACACTGGTGTGTCCATGTGCTGGCTTCCACGGGAGAACGTCGTTTATGAGTTCGTCCTTGCTTTTCCAGCAGTGTCCGCGTGTCTTGTCCGTCCTACTAGAGGTCTGATGCCATATAACTTTGTATTGTTTGTATTAAAAATACTTAATTGAAACTATATTGTTTTTTTACTCAACATTGTTATTATTAGTGAGTTGAAAACATAACTGAAGTGTAAACTGTGTTATTGTCAATGAAATATATGAATTTGATAGGAATGCTTGAAATCAGAACAGTGTGAAAAAAAAACTATTAAGAAACATCTACAGGGTGATTTTAAGTAACTCCCTATTTTAAGAATCTTATGATTTATGTCTAAAATATATTTTTTTTTTACAAAACATAAATATGAAAATAGCACACATAACATGGAGTTTTATTCAAAATTCTATATGGGCACCAGCATTTGCCTCCAGCTTCTCAAGCCGCCCGGGGATCGCATCAACTGATCTTTTCTGGAACTCTTGTAAAATGGCAGAAATGAATTCTTTTAGGGCCGGTTTAGCTCAGTCGGTAGAACATTCGGCTAGGAATCATAAGGTTCCTGGTTCGATACCGGCCCTCGCCTACTCAGAGTATGAGTAGCACAGGGATCTGTGCGGTAAAGTGAGGAGGTGGTTGTAGGTGTGGCGCCCCACCTCAGATGCTAAAATAATCTTCTTGGTCTAGCGCTAGCGAAAAGGGGATAGATTCCCTCGATATCTGGCTGATACCTACATTATGCCGACCTGACGACTTTTTTTTATTCGTCCTTTACGTTTTCCAAAGTCGTTGACTTGCTTCTTCAACCAACTCGAAAGAAAAAACTCATAGTGTTAAATCAGGGCTTCTGGTCAGCTACAAATGCTGATCATGTATACCCATTCATTTCCAAGGAAAATAGTGAGTCAGCCATTCACGAATAACAGTAGCAAAATTCGGAGGAGCACCATCTTGCATAAAAATCAAGTCTTCAATAGTAACAACGTTAAAGAATTGAGTATATTCTTGAATTGAGTATTCAATATAAGGAGTTACTTTTAAATCACCCTGTAATACGTAAATGTTTGTTCAGAAGCAAGAACAAGAAAGGAATCAAATATACGTGGTGTTTGTTGTCTATTTCTTCCTAGATTCCACGGCTCAGAGAGAGAGAGAGAGAGAGAGAGAGAGAGAGAGAGAGAGAGAGAGAGAGAGAGAGAGAGAGAGAGATGTTTCTAACGCTGAAACTATTATTGTATTTCCCCTCATCAGCCGGCAATTAGCCATCATCGGTGACAAAGCTACAGCCCTTATTATTCTTTGTGAGCGTTTGAGTGAAGGAATAATATTTCTAAATATCCTTCAGCTCCCAAATGTTATTTGAGTTCAACGCCAGACCATCACCATAACTTTTCCATCACCATACAAGCCCTGTCCGCCGAGGGTTTAGAATACACAGATTGCATCTCTGTAGAGGGATAAGACCCCACAATGAGGTCACTTGTTGGCCGTAGGTGTGCCTGTGATGCTTAAGGATGGTATCCTGGAGGCTGAGCAGTTCATGACATGCAACACTCCACTTTGGCCCTTACTTAGGCTCGACGGGTGGTCGAAGAGGCTCTCTCCAATCAATCCACTGTCCTAGTACCTGTATGATTGTCCCAATCCTATTGTCCTAATGGTAGGACCTAAACCTTCTTATCATGTGCTAGGTACAAGCTTAATAAATAGAATATTTCAATAAGTAATGCATATGTTATGTTTTTTTATTCTTTTTGAACATCCATTTTGACGCTTACTTAGATTAACGGGTGGTCCAAGGGTCCCCTCCGATCAATCAGCTAGTCACATCAGGCCCTAGCACTTATTTGATTGTCCCAATCCTATAGCCTTTATGGCAAACCCCCAATCCTTTTTTCATATATAAGCTAGAAGGCAATAGCTGATAGCCTCAATGCCCTGGGTATGACGTTAAACACTGTCCGATGCCCCAGTTCTGGAGCTCAGTGGAATGAGGAGTACCCTGTTAGGGTCCCATCTTTGAGCTAAATAGAACAAAAGAGTTCTAAAAATGGTTTAAAAATTAAGTTAAAAAATTAGTACCTACCAAGAATTATTTAAACAAAACGTCTTCGGTATAAAATAACACAACAAGGGGGCCCCCTGTTGGCCATAGGTGGCGACCCATGATGCTTAAGGATGGAATTCTGGTGTCTGAGCAGTTGATAACATGCAACACTCCACTTCGGCCCTTACTTCGGCTAGATGGGCGGTTAAAGAGACCCCCTCCGATCAATCGGATGGTCACGTCAAGCCCTAGCACCCGTGTGATTGTCACACCTCTATTGTCCTTATGGTAAACCCTAACCCTTTTTATCATATATGTGCTAGAAGGCGGTGGCTGATGGCCTTAATGTCCTGTTAAACTCTAATTTCCGTTGGTGAAGTTCCAGTTATAGAGCTCTGGGGAATGTGGAGTACTCTGTTAGGGCCCCATCTATAGGCTAAATAGAACAAAATGTATCTAAAAATTGAGTTAAAAAATGAGTAGTCATCAAGAATGAATAAAAACACGTCTTTGGTATAAAATAACCCAACAAGGGTTGACATGCCGTAAATCAAATCAACCAGCCAACCAATTTTTACGTGTATGTTTCACCATGGCTGTACCAAATTTGTTTAATGCTTTCTGATTCAAATTGGTTGGTTTTAATTTCGTCTCAATATCACGTGACCGTCTTAAAATTTATTTTGTATTTTTATTCTGAGCAAACGTTAAGCGATCTTGTTTGGGTCTCGAACTTAGTCGCTGTTTTCTGACGTCACAATCGGCCATGTAAGTCGACCTTGTTCGCATTGCTCGCGCTGATCTTCGTATTATTCCAGCATAGATTGATTTCCCCAGTCAATATTCACCTCAAAAGAAACTGTTAACTGAAATACGTAAACTCCTTTTGAATTATCTAATCAGATCTCAAGATCTTAACGCCAAGAGGTTAACGTTACGTTTTAAATCCACAGTGACTCTCCAGTCCGTACAACCATCAATCAAAATGGAATTGGCAAAGGTAAATTCTGCGATTTTTACTGCTTTTATAAAATTTATTGTTTTGTATAAGGCATCATTGGCAGCTTTTGACAAAACCTTTTCGAAGCCTTGGAAATGATCTGCAATACATGGATATGTCTCTACGAGTAGTACATAAGCGAATATTCACAATCGTTGTGAATGTATAAGGGAACAACAGTATTCTCACATGCATTGCATCAGTCAGAGGTGTTAGACTTCTGCAATCGTCGATACAATTTAACACACACGCACATTATATATATATATATATATATATATATATATATATATATATATTTGAAGAAATAGCAGATAAGGAAAAATCTGATACAATGTGAGGAAAGTTAAGGAAAAAGTGAATAGCAATACACAAAAGCAACAAAGTGAAATATTAATTGAATGTAATTGTTTTTGTTTTGTTATTCCCTTTTTCCTCACACACACATATATACACACACACACACACACATATATATATATATATAGTTTGGTATATTTATAAGTAAAAAGTGATCAATATCATTGATAAAGTATATGCGATTTCTCGTCAATGCGACTTTCAATCCAAGTGGTTTGAAAATCGCATAGGTGATAAATTTGGTTATTTCTTATAAGTCTAACATAAACAAAAGGGAACCACTCTTGACTGATAAATTATTTATTTATTTATTGATCTACTAGGAAAAAAGAAAACGGGGTTAGGATTAGGGCTTAGGGTTAGTTTAATGGGAAAATAAATAAATAATTTATCAGTCAAGAGTGATTCCCCAGAAGAACACGGTATTAATTACCCAGAAGAAATGGATTTGTCATCTCGAGGATTTTGCTGTTCCAGTTGTCCATAGAGTAAAAACAAAATAAATAAATTAAAGAAAATAAATTAAGATAACGATATAGACAGATACCTGGATCGTGAAGTAGGTAAAAAAAACCCTGTAGAACATGAAGGTGACGGTCATACAAAGTGTAATTGAAGTCCTTGGAATTATTCCTTAAAGCCTGAAAAAGAGACTGGGTCAACTGGAGAGCAGTGGAAGATTATACAATGTACAGACGACAGCACTGTTAAAATCAGCTATAATTACTGAGAAGAAACCTGATGACGTAAGGAGACTTGCTGTCACTCAGGCCACAGTGAAAAATCAGGCCTCAATTAAAACTAATGGGAATAGGTCACAGAGTGAAATAATAATAATAATAATAATAATAATAATAATAATAATAATAATAGTAGTAGTAGTAGTAGTAGTAGTAGTAGTAGTAGTATTCATCCTCTTTGAATTTTGTGTCTTACTAAGATAACATTAACAAATATCAAAATTAAAATAAGAAAATTCCAACGAAAGAAGGAAGAGGAAATTGAAGAAGTAAATCAGAAAGAGTAAAAGAAGACGACACAGCTTAGAAGAATTATGATTCTTCATAAGACGACAGGTAAATCAAATATAAGAGTAAAATAAAAATAGAAAAAAAATGAAAGCTTAAAAAATGAAAATCTGGAAGAAGTATAAATAATGGCGGCCATCGTGTAGCGTTGGTTTTTTGAAAAGATGAAGCTGAGAGCAGATGACAAAGATTTATGGTATTTCCATTGGGATAGAAAGAAAGCAACAAAAAGAAAAATGAAAAGAAAATGAGCTAAGAGATGAGAGAAGTCTCATCTCATGAGTATGGTCACTAATAAGGAAGCGACACCAGTCGGAAGGAATGTCAAATAAGTTCAATGCAAATTCCAATTCTGTTTACGATGCGACTGATATAAATTTAATAGAATCATTTTTATTTCTAGCCGACTAAATCTAATCGATTTTAACAGTCCATTCTTATGACTTCCTGATCTTTTAGAAGATATTTTCGGACCATATGACCTTTAGGCGCCCCTCTTTGATCTCGATTAAGATAGGACATGTTTTTCATTTACACCGTCAATATCCGGTTGTTTTAACAGACGATTTGTAAAAATTAAAAAAAAAACTAACTTCTAACCCCAACCCCTATCTAACAACCGGATATTGACGGTGTAAATGAAAAACATGTCCTTTCTTAATCGAGATCAAAAAGGGGTGCCTAAAGTTAATATGGTCCATATTTTCTACCGATTTTGTGTTTTTCATGGAGGTGTTCATTGTGTTATGGTTATCTCCTTTGGAAATGGACACAGTGACAAGAGTTCAAATCCTCGATGGGACTGTTTGCATTTAACATACTGTGAATATTTTGATTATATGTTATGATTCTGTGGTTACAATTTTTCAATTACTCGTGACACAAATGTAGAGTGAACATGCGGTCCGAGGGGAAAAAAAGGAAAATAGAATATATTAGGCCCATGCGTATGTATATGCGTGGGTATGTCTCCGTGGGCGAACAAAGGAACGGCTAGTTTTAAGAGAAAATGG
>CM042147.1:50255677-50265677 GCA_023376005.1 Doryteuthis pealeii | reverse complement strand
GTGTTCACGTCTGTATCTATCATTGAGAAAAATCAGTCCATAAACATACACATTTATACTTACATAAACTCGCTTATTTGTAAATGTTACTATATATACATATATATATATATATATATATATATATATATATATATATATATATATATGCATGTATGTATGTATGTATAATTTACTTATGTAAATTTGTATCTCTCTGTATAATTTCTCTTACTTAAACTATAAAGTAAAATACCTGATAGGCCAATATTTCTCTTTCTACTCCATAGTGCGCATGCGTTGATGTTTATTAAAAAATAACTTCCCGTTATTCGAGACAGATGACCGCGGGAAATTTGTCTTGAATGTACTTTGATTAATTTTACCATCAACATTTTTTACCTTGAAGAATCGGCTAATATAGAAGGAGTTTTTTTCACATAGATACTTTAAAAGCTTTCAAAGCAATAAGTACAAATATAGATATATGTAAGTAAAAATGAGTATCTCTGATGGAAGTTGAAGCATTCGCACATTTCCTTCCGACGCTAGAGTCTGGCGTTAAGCACCACGTTCCATATAAAAGTTTGGAGGCTGATTTTTAAGGCAGGTAGAGGCACAGGTGAGTAGACAAAGTCTGCGTCATCCACTTTATTGATTTTAACGGCATCTCAAACTGTCTGCGACTATTTTATGCTTTCAACTAGGATAATCGCCTACATATTCATATTTTGTGTAGTTCTTTAAGATTTTCACATGTATATGAGACTAGAAGCGGCTACCCAGCATCGACTTGGTAAAAAGTGAACAAAAAAAACGGTGTATTGATTAGTTTATTTTTAAGATTTACTAATGCTGGAAATTTTAAAGTAGAATTTCAATGCTATTTCTATGTATATTTTGATTTTTAAATATTTACTTAATCGTTATTTCCTTTATTTTCGTAGTTTTATTCATACATAGAAACACTGCCTTTATATATGTATAGATTAAGTATTCTCATTTTAAGTCACAATTCTTAATACAAATGATTTATAATTATGTGATACTACGCATTGCATCAAGTGCAGAATGCATTTGGAGGCATGCAAATGTGTGTGTGTGTATATAAATATATAGGTGTAATAATTAGTTATGTGAATATATAGTATGCAAGATTATGGATACATATATGTTGACACATGAGTGTCTGTGTTTGGATGGGAGATAGTGAATCATGTGTGGATACTTGAGTGAATATGACTAAGGAATGAATATTAAATAAAAAAGGAATGATAGGAAGATATTTGATATCCAACCGAGACAAATGTCTAAGACATGGTTTATTTCGGCCTAATTATCCATATGTTAATTGATTATGTGGACATTTGTTTGTCTCTTGTGCCAGTATTCTTATTGTTCTAGTTTTAGTATTTCAAACAAAAAACATCTGGGAGATGAGATTGAGTGTCCAGCAAGGTTAGCCAGGAAGGAGATGGTAGGGGTGTAATTTTTTATATATATATACAGACAATCCCAGCTAAACAGAGGGATTTTTAGTTTGCAGTCGAGTTGAGTTAGTTGTTGGATGAGATAGATTGCTTTTAAACGTGGTAGCAGAGAAGACAACATTAGCAGAAGTCCTTAATAGAACAAGAGGGGACATTTTGCCCCCTCTCATCTCGGCAAGCATGGGAGAAGTAGAAATAGCAGCAGATGGGTATGAAGAATGAATGCGAGTTGTGTACCTCTCTGGCCATTTTTGATGTTCACCTGATTTCGTCTTTGTCTTGTCTTTATTTGCTCTTTGATAATTGATTGTAAACCCCCTGGATGAGCCCTGAGGCAGTATTACGTGCACAAGTGGAGGTCCTAAGTAATGGTCAAGTAAGTAGACGATCACGAGACTATCATGGCCAGTAAAGTTGGAAAAACTAGAAGTTGCAGGAAATGCAGTAAGATGCACAGCAAGGTGCATACAGATGCCTTCGGCCCCGAGGGGTGTATTGCAGTTAAATATCAAAGAATTCGTATCTAATACAATTATTTTCCTCACAGTTGTATGATTTTAATATTGCTATATAACACTAATAATTTATACTAGCAGGATCCATGGATATACCACAGTATGATGATTTAATTATTACAATGTTAGATATCTTTTACTTAAGAGCTATGGCTTTTGATCAATATGTAAAACGTATAATTAGCGTTATCGCTACCACACGCTCACTCTTTCTGTCTTTCTTCTGAGGAGTATGACCTTTTCTTCCCTTTCGTTCTTTATAATGAAAACGGAATGATCCATTATTGATAATTATAATAATTATCATACTGTGGCATATCCACAGGTCCGTCTTGTAAATCATTGTGTTACACCATTTCGGAGAGAGAGAGAGAGAGAGAGAGAGAGAGAGAGAGAGAGAGAGAGAGAGAGAGAGAGAGTCATTTGTTTATAATGCAACAATTATTCCGTATATTTTTGGTTACATTTTTCATCTGCATTCATCTAAAAAAAGTTTATATATATATATAATAGATAGATATAATAGATAGATAGATAGATATAATAGATAGATAGACTGAGATAGATGGATGGATGGATATATATATAGAGAGATAGATAGATAGATAGATATAAGACTGACATGGATGGATGGATGTATAGATAAATATAAGACTGAGATGGATGGATGGATAGATAAATAGATTGATATGAGACTGGGGTGGATGGATGGATAGATTAATAAAGACTCAAGTGGATGGATGGAAAGATAGATAGATTGATATAAGATTGATGGATGGATGATAGATAGATAGACTGAGATGGATGGATAGAGATATAGATAGACTGAGATGGAGATGGATAGATATAAGACTGAGAGATGGATAGATAGATATAAGACTGAGATGGATAGGATAGATAGATAGATAGATAGATAGATATAAGACTGAGAGGGTGGATGGATAGATAGATAGATATAAGACTGAGATGATAGATAGATAGATAGATATAAGACTGAGATGGATGATAGATAGATAGATAGATATAAGACTGAGATGTAAGATAGATAGATAGATAGATATAGACATAAGACAGATGGATGGATAGATAGATAGATATAAGAAGATGGATAGATAGATATTGAGATGGATAGATAGATAGATAGATAGATATAAGACATGGATGGATAGATAGATAGATATAAGACTGAGATGGATAGATAGATAGATAGATAGATATAGATAGATAGATATAAGACTGATGGATGGATAGATAGATAGATAGATAGATAGACTTATGGATAGATAGATAGATAGATAAGACTGGATGGATGGATGGATGGATGGATGGATAGATAGATAGATAAGACTGAGATGGATGGATGGATGGATAGATAGATATAAGACTGAGATGGATGGATGGGATAGATAGATATAAGACTGGATGGATGGATGGATGATAGATAGATATGACGAGATGGATGATGATAGATAGATATGAAGATGGATGGATGGATAGATAGATATGAGATAGATAGATAGATATAAGACTGAGATGGATGATAGATAGATATAGAGATATAAGACTGAGGATGGATAGATAGATAGATAGATAGATAGATATAAGACTGAGATGGATGGATGGATGGATAGATAGATATAAGACTGAGAGATGGATGGATAGATAGATAGATATAAGAAGATGGATGGATGGAGATAGATAGATAGATAGATATAAGACTGAGATGGATAGATAGATAGATAGATATAAGACGATAGACTGAGATGGATGGATGGAGATAGATATATGAGATAGATGGATGGATGATAGATATAGGACTGAGATGGATGGATGGATAGATAGATAGATATAAGACTGAGATGGATGGAGGATGGATAGATAGATATAAGACTGAGATGGTGGATGGATAGATAGATTGATAGATATAGATGGATATAGATAGATTGACTGAGGTGGATGGATGGATAGATAGATAGGACTGGATGGATGGATAGATATGATAAGACTCAGATGGGTGGATGGATTTGACATGTATAATTTACCTTTGTTTGACTGATATAGTCCTATAACATTAATACTCGTGTTCCTTAATTGTACGATAGTTATCAACTTGTAACACCTTCTGGTTAGAAATAAGACAGTCCAAATAGTCCTAGATGGAAGGCAAAAATTTAAATCCTGATTATCTGGTGTTGCTTATCCACCGAATTCTTATTTCTTATGAGTGGCATCACCTCAACTAAATAATGGACCATTCCATTTTTATTATAAAGAAAGAAAGGGAAGAAGTACATGCTACACAGAAAAAATATAAGAAAACATGAAAAAGTGGCGGAACGATAGAGAGGGGGTGAGCATGCAAAAGCGATAACGCTATTCTATTTCAATCAAACATAATGAAAGAGAGAAGAGAGAGAGAGAGAGAGAGAGAGAGAGAGAGAGAGAGAGAGAGAGAGAGAGAGAGTTAAATCAAGATTTTTATGTTTTATATATTGAACAAATGCAATAGCTCTTAAGTAAATATGTCAAACGTTGTAATAATTAAATCATCATACTGTGATATATCCACTGGTTCTGCTAATATAAACTATTAGTGTCATATAGTAATACTTAAAACTATACAACTATGTGAAAATAATTTGTATTAGATACAAATTCTTTGATATATAATTGTAAATCATTTGTATTATGAATCAAACGTTGTGATAATTAGATTATCATACAGTGATATATCTACAGGTCCTGCTAGTACTTATCTATTATTCTTGTGACCTGTATTTTAGTTCAAGTAAAGACCAGGATATTCGGTGTAGCAAGTCAACACAACCTCTTCCCCATCCATTTTCTACTATTTTTCTTTATTCCTTTCTAAGATTAGCCTAATAAATATTGACACAAAGATATGAGAAGGGAAAAAAGACAGTATAGAATATTAGATTAACATGTTTCTCTATGGGAATAAGGTCACAAGAATGTAAGATATGAATAGAATTAGAGAAAACTTCCCCAGGATAAATGTTTTTATTTTATTTTGTTTTATTTTTTTTGCATTACTACTTTTGTATATTTGACATATATTTCAATTATCTTCACTTGTATGGTTTATTCCCTCTCTAGAACATCTAGGTATGTCTGAACATTTATCTACAAAATGAGTATCTCAAAATGAAGATAGTCGTTCGAAATATTTAATGGATGTACTTCATCACAGAACTTTAAAAATCACCAACAAGGCCGGTATATATATATATATATATATATATATATATATAACCCTCCCTTACATATATAAGAGCATTCAAAAGATAGCCCACCTCAAAGAGGTTTTTCACGGAACAGATGGACTTGCTACTACTAACACACTCTTCTACCCGGATTTTAATAGCATTTCAAACCCTCAAAAATACTCCAATTTTATAGTTCTTCCATAATGCCCCCTTTCAAAAAATCTAAAAACAATTTCTTCAAATGATAAATTTTCTTCTGACGATGACCTAAAGTCGTAACTAGTTGAGAATAAATAACATATATATATATATATATAAATATTCCTGTTTGTCTTACTACTTTTTGTTCATACTATATATATATATATATATATATATATATATATATATATATATATAATGTGTGTATGTGTAAATTGAAAACTAGAAGTGAATCCGACAATTATGCTGAAAGATGAAAGGAAAAAATGTTTTATGGATAAAAATTATTTATTGGAAGGCCGACACGTGTTTCGGTCAAGAATTTGTTCTTGTATACATTGTATTCTATTTACTATTATTTTAGATACAAAATAAAATAATAATTATATCAATGATGATAAGAAGAAGAAGAATGATGATATTAATGATAATAACAGAGAAAACATAGAATTTAAGTATACAAAAAAGCGGTTATCTATCTATCTATCTATCTATCCATCAATCTCAGTCTTATTATCTATCATTCTATCTATCATCCATCCATCTCAGTCTATATCTATCTATCTATCCATCAATCTCAGTCTTATATCTATCTATATCAATTCTATCTATCCATCCATCAATCTCAGTCTTATATCTATCCATCCATCAATCTCAGTCTTATATCTATCTATCTATCCATCCATCAATCTCAGTCCTTATATCTATCTATCTATCCATCCATCTCAGTCTTATATCTATCTATCTATCCATCAATCTCAGTCTGTATATCTAATCATCACAGCTTTATCTATCCCATCCATCAATCTCAGTTTATATCTATCTATCTTATCCATCCATCAATCTCAGTCTTATAATCTATCTATCTATCCATCCATCTCAGTCTTATATCTATCTATTATCCATCAATCTCAGTCTATATCTATCCATCCATCAATCTCAGTCTTATATCTATCCATCATCAATCTCAGTCTTTATATCTATCTATCTATCCATCCATCAATCTCAGTCTTATATCATCTATCTATCTATCCATCCATCAATCTCAGTCTTATATCTATCTATCTACCTATCCATCCATCAATCTCAGTCTTATATCTATCTATCTATCTATCCATCCATCAATCTCAGTCATATCTACTATCCACTCTCCATCCATCAATCTCAGTCTTATATCTATCTAATCCATCTTCTCCATCATCAATCTCAGTCTTATATTCTATCTATCCATCTCTCCTCCATCCAGTCTCTTATATCTATCATATCCATCTCTCCATATCCAGTACTATCTCATCCCATCCATCCATCTCTGTCTTATCCATCCATTACATCCATCCTCTCTTTTCTTATCAATCTATCCATCCATCCATCCACTCTGTCTATCCAATCCCATCCCATCTCTGTCTTATCATTATCTATCCATCCATCCATCCATCTCTGTCTTATCATATCATATCTCATCCCACTCCATCCATCCATCTCTGTCTTATCATATCTATCTATCCATCCATCCATCCATACTCTGTCTTATCATATCTATCTATCCATCATCCATCTCTGTCTTATTAAATATCTATCTATCCATCCCATCCATCCATCTACTGTCTTATCATATCTATTCTATCCATCTATCCATCCCTGTCTTATCATATCTCATCTATCTCCATCTATCCATCTCTGTCTTACATATCTATCTATCCATCCATCCATCTCTGTCTTATCATATCTATCTAATATCCATCCATCCATCTCTGTCCTTATCATATCTATCTATCCATCCATCCATCTCTGTCTATCATATCTATCTATTCCATCCATCCATACATTCTGTCTGATTCATATCTATCTATCCATCCATCCATCTCTGTCTTATCATATCTATCTATCTATCCATCTCAGTCTTATAATATTATCTATGTATCTCAGTATTATCATATCTATCTTATTCTTTCATGGTAGGTACAGGGTTATCAGTCAGTCTGTCTATTGGAACAAATAAACTATGTAATAACATGTTTCATTATTAAACATTTCAATTAGCTCAGTCGGTTGAACATCCACCTCAGGATCACAAAGTGCCGGGCGCGCATGAGTGGCATAGTTTGGATCCGTGCACTAAAGAGGGGAGCTGATGGTAGGTGTAGACCTCCAGCTCAGACGAAAAAAAACAATATTGCTTGTCTAGCGCTAGTGAAAAGGGGATAGACTCCGTCGCTGTCTGGCTGATACCAACAACAGGCCACTCGACCAACTTTACTTTTAATAATATTATCCTTCATTTACCCATTTTCTATGAAAGTATAATACTAGTAACAAATACTATTAATCAGGATATTGATATAAAACTAGCAGAGTTACCGACGTTGATCGGGATTAAAAAGTTAAAAAATAAATCTGTTATCTATAGTTATATATAGATTAATAAAAACTATTTTGGTTATTTCCTATTAACCCAACACTTAAACAAAGGGGAACCACTCTTGGCTGATAATCATTTATTATTTTCCCATTAAACTAACTCTAACCTAACCCCGTCTTCTTTTTTCCTAGTAGATTAATAAATAAATAATTTATCAGTTGCAGTGGTTTCCCTTTGTTTACGTTGGAGTTATAGGAAATAAACAAATATTTTTTCTATATATTGATTTTTATAAAATTTTGTTTCTTTTTTTTCTTTTCATTTGGAATGATTCATTTTAAAATAGAATGAAATAAAAAATCGGTGGATAAGCAACACCAGATATCAGGATTACATTTTTGCATTTCATCTTGAACGAATTAGCCTGGTCTCTTATTCTTAACGACGAAGGAGAGACGACGACGAGAGAGAGAAAGAGGAGAGAGAAGAAGAGAGAGAGAGAGATGAGAGGAGAGAGACGACGCGAGAGAGAGAGAAATCTAAGCGAACAGTATTACACATTTCTCCGAGGATCATTAGCAGCTTGATTACATTTCAAAGTTAAGACCCTTATTATAATCTATGAAATGGAAACTTAATCTTTAGTAATCTTGATGACTATCTTCCACTTAGGAACATTTCTGTCAATCTAATCAAACTTTCTTTCTAAACATTAAACAATCTTATCTTCTTTCTTAACTTAATTATTGGATTTATCCTTTATCATGGAGAAGGTCTGTAACTACACTTTAGATAATATATACAACTCCAATTACAACGAGGGAATTAAGATTGGGTACATGTTCTGTCATGTTACCCATGATCAGCTACATTGTTCTTTTTTTTCAATTTCAACTGTCTCTTGCTATTTATGCTATCGTTCATCTATCCTTAGTCATATCTTTACTTTACAATACCGCTTCATTCTTTCATTGTTCACACTCCTATCTCCGTATTATGTTATCGCTATCTCTCTCCACGTCTTTTTTCCCTCATCCTAGCTCTGTCTCTCTTTATCACGCTCTCTCTCTCTGATTGTCGTCTCTCTCCTATTCATACATTTCTAGCTTCTTTGTCTTTACCCCACCCTCTCCTCTCTCTTTCCTTCATTCATCTCTAGCCTCTTTGTCGGTCTATCTATCGCTCCTCTCTCTTTTCATAATACCTCCTAGCGTCTTTGTCTGTCTTTATCACGCTCCTCTCTCCTCTTCTCTGATGCTTATGCTCTTCGTCTATGTCTCATCATTTTCCTCATTTCTAGCTCTCTTGTCCTTTACCCTTCTCCTCTTTCTCTCTCTCTCTCTGCTGTCTCTCTTCTTACATTCAAGATCTAGCTCTTTGTCTTTTATCTCTCTCTCTCTCTCTCTCTCTTTCTTCTCCCTCATCATCTAGCTCTTTGTCTGTCTTATCTATCGCCTCTCTCTCTCTCTCTCTCTCTCTCTCTCTTTCTTTCTTCTTCCTCATCTTAGCCTTTGTCTGTCTTTATCTATCACGCTCTCTCTCTCTCTCTTTTCTTCCTCATTTCTCTACTCTTTGTCTGTCTTTATCTATCACGCTCTCTCTCTCTTCCCATCTCTAGCTCATTTGTCTGTCCTCATCCCCTATGCTCTCTCTCTCTCTTCTCTCTTTCATTCATCTCTAGCTTTTGTCTGTCTTTATCTATCGCTCTCTCTCTCCTCTACATCCAATCATTTCTCTAGCTCTTTGTCTGACTCTATCTATTTTCGCTCTCTCTCTCTTTATCTCTTCATCATCTCTAGCTACTTTGTCTGTCTGTCTATTGCTCTCTTCTCTCTCTCTTCATCATCTTCTAAGCCTTTTTCTGTCTGTCTGTCTGTCTGTCTGTCTCTCTCTTCTCTCTCTCTCTCTCTTCCATATGATTTAAGGCTATCGGTCTTCCTCTTTTCTTTATCTTCTGTTTATCTTGGAGTATTGTCGTTATCACGCCTCTCATATCTATTCTTTGTTCTCCCCATCTCTATTATGTCCATCGTTGTATCTCTCCTAATCCATCTATAACGCCCCCTTCTCTCTATCTTTCATGCTTATCCTCTCTCTCTCTCTTCCATCTATCTATCTTTCATCTATCACTCTCTCTCACTCTTTCTTGCCCTTATCTTCTCTCATTCCTTCCTACTATTGTTTGAGGCTCTCTCTCTTGTCTTGATGCTATCCTTCATCTCTCTCTTT
>CM042147.1:50206485-50255577 GCA_023376005.1 Doryteuthis pealeii | reverse complement strand
AAAAGAAAGAGATAAAAATCTTATAGTAAGTAACAATTTCTTCAATTGGATAAATTTTTCTCTGGACGATGACCTGAAAGTCGTAACAGTTGAGATATAATAACATATATATATTAGTATATATAATATATTCCTGTTTGTCTTACTAGCTTTTTGTTCATATACTAATAATATATATATAATATATTATAATTATATATATATATATATAATATATAAGGATTGTGTATGTGTAATTGAAAACTAGAAGTGAATCCGACAATTATGCTGAAGATGAAGGGAAAAAATGTTTTAATTGGATAGAATTGATTTATGAAGGCCGACACGTGTTTCGGTCAAGATTTGTTTCTTGTATACATTTGTATCTATTTGATCTAATTGATTTTAGATACAAAAATAAAATAATATTTATAGATTGATGAAAGAAGAGAGAAGAATGGTGATAGTTTAAATGATAATGGTAAACCAGAAGAAAAATAGAATTTAATATACTAAAAGATAGGCGGGTGTTTAATCGTATCTATCGTACATCTAATACTCAATCTCAGTCTTATGAGTCTATCTATTCTATTATCCATGCCATGCAATCACGTCTTATATCTAGGTCATCTGTCTATCTATCCATTCCATCCAGTCTTATATCTAATCTTATCTATCCATCAATCTCAGTCTTATAATCTATCTATCCTCATCTCAGTCTATATCTATCCATCCATCAAATCTCAGTCTTATATGTATCGCATCCATCAATCTCATCTTATATCATCTATCTATCCATGCCATTCAATCTCAGTTCTTATATCTAAGTCTATCTATCCATTCCATCTCTAGTCTTATATCATTCTATCTATCCACAATGCTCGTCTTATAGTCTATCCTCCATCATCTCAGGCTTATGACGCTACTCCATTGCCATCTAATCTCAGTCCTTAATCTATCTATCTATTCCATTGCCATCAGATCTCAGTCTTATTATCTATCTATCTAGTCGCATCCATCTTCAGTCATATATCTATCTGTACTTCATCAATTCTCAGCTTATATTAATCATCCATCAAATCTCAGTCTTAATATCTATCTCATCCATCCTCTCAATCTTATATCTATCTATCTATCCATCCATCCAATCTCAGTCTATATCTATCTATCTTATCTAATCAATCCAATCAATCGTCAGTCTTATGTCTATTCTATCTACTATCTCATCCATCAATCTCAGTCTTATATCTATCACTTATCTATCTATTCCATCAATCTCATCTTATATCTAGTTATCCATCCTCTCCATCCATCAATCTCAGTCTTATATCTATCTATCCATCCTCCCATCCATCAATCTCAGTCTTATATATATTATCTATCCATCTCTCGCAGTCTCATTCAGTCTTGATATTATCTATCCATATCTCTTCTCCATCCATCCAGTCTTATATCTATCTATCTCATCCATCTCATTCTGTCTTATCATATCTATCCATTACATCCATCCATCGTCTGTCTAATATTATCTATCCATCCATGTCCATCCATCTCTGTCTTATCATATTATCGTATCCATCCTTCCATCTCTGTCTTATCATAATCTATCCATATCATCCATTCTGTCTATCATATCTATCTATCATCCATCCATCCATCTCTGTCTTATCAAATCTATCTATTCTCATTGTGACATCGGCATCTCATCTCTTGTCTGATTCTATCTATATCCATCCATCCATCTCTGTCTATCATATCTATCATCCATCCATCGATCATCTCTGGTCTTATCATATCTATCATCCATCTATCCATCTCTGTCTTATCAATAATCTATCTATCCATCCATCTATCCATCTCTGTCTTATCATATCTATCTATCCATCCATCCATCCATCTCGTCTTTATCATATCTATCTATCCATCCATCCATCTCTGTCTTATCTATCATCTATCTATATCCATCTCGTCTATCATATCTATATCCATGTCTATCATATGGGTAGGTACAGGTTTATCGTCAGTCTGTCTATTGGAACAAATAAACTATGTAATACATGTTTCATTATTAAACATTTCAATTAGCTCAGTCGGTTGAACATCCACCTCAGGATCACAAAGTGCCGGGCGCGCATGAGTGGCATAGTTTGGATCCGTGCACTAAAGAGGGGAGCTGATGGTAGGTGTAGACCTCCAGCTCACGAAAAAACAATATTGCTTGTCTAGCGCTAGTGAAAAGGGGATAGACTCCGTCGCTGTCTGGCTGATACCAACAACAGGCCACTCGACCAACTTTACTTTTAATAATATTATCCTTCATTTACCCATTTTCTATGAAGTATAATACTAGTAACAAATACTATTAATCAGGATTGATATAAACTAGCAGAGTTACCCGACGTTGATCGGGATATAAAAAGTTAAAAAATAAATCTGTTATCTATAGTTATATATAGATTAATAAAAACTATTTTGGTTATTTCCTATAACTCCAACATAAACAAAGGGGAACCACTCTTGGCTGATAAATCATTTATTTATTTTCCCATTAAACTAACTCTAACCTAACCCCGTCTTCTTTTTCCTAGTAGATTAATAAATAAATAATTTATCAGTCAAGAGTGGTTCCCTTTGTTTACGTTGGAGTTATAGGAAATAAACAAATATTTTTCTATATATTGATTTTTATAAAATTTTTGTTCTTTTTTTTCTTTTATTTGGAATGATTCATTTTAAAATAGATGAAATAAAAAATCGGTGGATAAGCAACACCAGATAATCAGATTTACATTTTTGCATTTCATCTTGAACGATTTAGCCTGTCTCTTCTTAACGAGAGAGAGAGAGAGAGAGAGAGAGAGAGAGAGAGAGAGAGAGAAGAGAGAGAGAGAGAGAGAGAGAGAGAGAGAGAGAATCTAAGGAAGTATACACATTCTCGAGGATATTAGCAGCTGTTAATTTCAAAGTTAGACTTTTATAATCTTGAAATGGAAACTTAATCTTTATGTAAATCTTTGATGACTATCTCCAACTTAGGAACATTTCTGTCAATCTAATCAAACTTTTTTCTAAACATAAAAAATCTTTATCTTCTTTCTTAACTTAATTATTGGATTTATCCTTTATCATGAGAAGGTTTAATACACTTTAGATAATATATACAACTCAATACAAACGAGGGAATTAAGATTGGGTCTGTCTGTCTGTTACCATGATGCTATTGTTCTTTTTTTTTCAATTTCAACTGTCTCTTGCTATTATGCTATCGTTCTCTATCTTAGTCTATCTTTATTTATCATACCCTCATCTTTCTTGTTCTCTCTATCTCGCTATTATGTTATCGTTATCTCTCTCTCCGTCTTTTTTCCTCATCTCTAGCTCTTTGTCTCTCTTTATCACGCTCTCTCTCTCTGTCTGTCTGTTCTCTCTCTTTTCATCATTTCTAGCTCTTTGTCTTTACCCCCTCTCTCTCTCTCTCTTTTCATCATCTCTAGCTCTTTGTCTGTCTATCTATCGCTCTCTCTCTTTTCATAATCTCTAGCTCTTTGTCTGTCTTTATCACGCTCTCTCTCCCTCTCTCTGTATCTCTGTCTATGTCTCTCTTTTCCTCATTTCTAGCTCTTTGTCTTTACCTCTCTCTCTTTCTCTCTCTCTCTCTGTGTCTCTCTTTTCATCAGCTCTAGCTCTTTGTCTTTATCTCTCTCTCTCTCTCTCTCTTTCCTTCCTCATCTCTAGCTCTTTGTCTGTCTTTATCTATCGCTCTCTCTCTCTCTCTCTCTCTCTCTCTCTCTCTTTCTTTCTTTCTTCATCTCTAGCTCTTTGTCTGTCTTTATCTATCCGCTCTCTCTCTCTCTCTTTCTTCCTCATCTCTAGCTCTTTGTCTGTCTTTATCTATCACGCTCTCTCTCTCTTCTCTCTCATCTCTAGCTCTTTGTCTGTCTATCTATTGCTCCTCTCTCTCTCTCTCTCTCTATCATCTCTAGCTCTTTGTCTGTCTTTATCTATCGCTCTCTCTCTCTCTCTCTCATCATCTCTCTCTTTGTCTCTATCTATTCTCCTCTCTCTTCATCATCTCTAGCTCTTTGTCTGTCTGTCTATTGCTCTCTCTCTCTCTCTCTCATCATCTCTAGCTCTTTGTCTTCTGTCTCTGTCTGTCTGTCTCTCTCTCTCTCTCTCTCTCTCTCCTCCATATGATTTAAGGCTATCGTCTTCCTCTTTCTATCTTTGTTTATCTTGAGTATGTCGTTATCACGCCTCTCCATCTTTCTTGTTCTCCCAATCTCTATTATGTCATCGTTATCTCTCTCTATCCATCTATAACGCCCCCTCTCTCTCTATCTTTCATGCTATCACTCTCTCTCTCTCTTTCTATCTATCTATCTTTCATGCTATCACTCTCTCTCACTCTTTCTGCCCTTATCTTTCTCTCTCTTCCTATCTATTGTTTTGAGGCTCTCTCTCTCTGTCTTGATGCTATCCTTCCCACACTTTATTTTCATTTATTTCCCTCCCACTCTCACTCCATTTCACCTCTTCCCCCTCTCTCTAAGAGATTATTGTCTCCTCTAGTAGTTTGAAAGATTTACTCTTTCGGGCATAAAATTAATCAGATCAGCTCTCTTTCTTACATTGATTAGTGATAAGGCTTCATTGAATACACAATGCAAATCTTTGCAAGATTTCCGCGAGATATTCACACAAGCTAGAATGACCGAGATATCTTCAGTAGGTTTTTCCATTTTAGAAAACTTAGATGATATCAGAGTCACTTAATAATTTTAAACCTGCCATTCTCAAGTATTTTTCTCTCTGATATGGATTTATATCCTTCAGGGAAATATTGCCGTCTCTCAACAAATAACAACCAGGAAATACCAAGGGAAGTTCTTCGGGCAACGTTACTATGTACTTTTCTAAATTAATATTACTCTCTTCTTACCAAAGTTTTGAAAATCTAGTGTGCTGAATTAGTACTCAATCAACAGCAGATATCTACTCGAGTGCGGTTTCTTTTGACCAATCTAAATAGATGTTAGTGTTCTAGATGCCTAATTATACATATTACCCAACCCTTCCGCACGAACAGGATGTGACACAAAGTCACTTCTTAAGGAGTTTAACAAAGGCCTGGGAGTTTAATAGGTTTGAAATCAGAGTCTTTTTTCTCATAGACTGGTTGCCTAACTGTTGTGGGGTTTTAAGGGGTCAAATAAGAACAAAACGATGGGTAACAAATGTAGGAAAATGTATAAACAAAAGAGTAGACAATTACAGTACAGAGAAGTGGGAAATACGTCCGACAATAGAGTTATGAGCTGACTCGCATTGGCTTACTCTCAAGCCCCATAATTGTCCCTGTTACTTATAGTAACCGTCGGCACATTCCATTAATCTATAGGGTATAACACCTATAACACTAACCAAAGTTAAAGAGCCCAGTCTGCCTTACTATTCCCCCATAGCTGGAGGGAGAGTACGTGGATGCATACATTTTCCAATGTGAAATGCAAACAGCCTCATTCAGGATTTGAACTCGTGTCAACGCTTCCATTTCATACGACTCCAAACATTTTGCCACGCGCCTCTACGTTACTAATTATATGTCTACCATAAAAGTCTATACCAAGTCCAGGCCTGGCAGCTATGCATATGTAGTCTTTGACTGGAAGCTGACCTGTGGTGATTTAACCTACAATTACTGAGAAAGTGTTTAGCAACGGAATTGTTAAATACAATAATAAGCTAATTAGCAACTGTACCTAGCTTTGAATATCTAATGTTATGGGTTGGACCCCAATCAAGAGCAGATCTCTACTCGAGTGTTCTAGATCTCTAATGTCTAGATGTCTGTAAAATAATGAGATGTAGAAATGTGGCAAAACCACGACCCTCACGACTTGTTGAATGTCTTCACACGTCCTGGAACCAACGCTAGTCCGACACTTGTTACACCCCTTCTTCATATACAACCATCAATTCTGCCATCCACTATCACCATACCACCTCGTGTCCTGATCAAGGATGCATAAATCGAAACATTATAACGTCGACTTAAACATCAAGAATAAACTCATCTTTTCAAATACTTCGTGTTTTTCTATATTTCTACGCAGTTATACGTTATGTAATAGTGGAAATTAACGAGAATTTTGGAGGTCGTGTGAAAGGCTGACCCGTTGGCTTCTGATTGGTCGAAGAGTGTCAACAGGGTGAGGGGTGGAATGGAGATAATGAGAGGAAGGGGTCAGTTGGAAGTTTTCGAAGTGAATGAATGGGGAGAGTCTGGGCTGGGTGTTTGAAGAGGACAGTCTGTCCTCTAAGGTACTTTTATTTGGGTTTAAAACAAAATTATGTGTACCAACTGATGCTAGTACATCCCAAAAATATACCAAGTAATTTCCAGACTCAAAGAACAGAGGAAATTCCAGTCCAACAACAGATACAGAATACGAGCAACTCCGATTCCGTTTTTATTATAAAGAAAGAAAGGGAAGAAAAAATCATGCTACACAGAAAAATATAAGATAGAAAGAGAGTAGGGAACAGATAGAGAGAATGGGTCAGTGCGCGGAAGCGATAACGCTAATTTATTTCAATCGAACATAATGAAAATAAGGAAAGAAAGAAATAAGAGAGAGAGAGAGAGAGAGAGAGAGAGAGAGAGAGAGAGAGAGAGAGAGAGAGAGAGAGAGAGAGAGAGTTAAATCAAGATTATTATACTTTTTATATAGAGATATTTTTTTAGCAATAGCTCTTAAGTAAACATATCAAACGTTGTAATAATTACATTTTCATACTGTGGTATATCAACAGGTCTTCTTAGTATCTGATAATTTTATCATGAGTAAGTTTATTCAAGTGTAGAGATCTATACAAGGAAAAGTACTTGTACATTTCGATAAAGTTGTGCAGTATGTGAAAATAATATCCATATTTCAATAAACAGTATACATATGTGTTGTATGTATGTGTAAGTGTGCACGCATGTGTGTGTGTGTGCGATTGTATTTTTTTCTCTGCATAGAAATCAGTTGCCAACTAACATACATACATACATGAATATATACATAAATGCATACATACATACGTACATATCAGTATTGTTTCTTTTACAATTTGATTGGATTCGAAAGTTGGTAGATTTTCTACAGATACCTCCTTGTTCTACTCTCGGTGAATCTATCTATTTATCTATCTTAGTCCGTTTATATTGAGCTAAATCTGTGTGCTGGGTATGTAACTAAAGTGCAACCGGTTATTTCCTAGTTGAGTAACATGATATTACATGGTGACCCAGAAAAAACAGAAACCAAATTATTTATTTTCCCATTAAAATAACCCAAACCCTACTCCACCCTAGTTGAGTAACGTAATATTACAGGGTGACCCAGAAAAAACAGAACCCAAATTATTTATTTTCCCATTAAAATAACCCTAAACCCCAACCCTACTCCACCCTAGTTGAGTAATATTACAGGGTGACCCAGAAAAAACAGAACCCAAATTATTTATTTTCCCATTAAAATAACCCTAAACTCCAACCCTACTCCACCCTAGTTGAGTAATATTACAGGTGACCCAGAAAAAAAACAGAATCCAAATTATTTATTTTCCCATTAAAATAACCCTAAACCCCAACCCTACTCCACCCTAGTTGAGTAATATTACAGGGTGACCCAGAAAAAACAGAACCCAAATTATTTATTTTCCCATTAAAATAACCCTAAACTCCAACCCTACTCCACCCTAGTTGAGTAATATTACAGGGTGACCCAGAAAAAACAGAACCCAAATTATTTATTTTTCCCATTAAAATAACCCTAAACCCAAACCCTACTCTACCCTAGTTGAGTAACATAATATTACAGGGTGCCCCAGAAAAAACAGAACCCAAATTATTTATTTTCCCATTAAAATAACCCTAAACCCCAACCCTACTCCACCCTAGTTGAGTAATATTACAAGGTGACCCAGAAAAAACAGAACCCAAATTATTTATTTTCCCATTAAAATAACCCTAAACTCCAACCCTACTCCACCCTAGTTAAGTAACGTAATATTACAGGGTGACCCAGAAAAAACAGAACCCAAATTATTTATTTTCCCATTAAAATAACCCTAAACCCCAACCCTACCCCACCCTAGTTGAGTAATATTACAGGGTGACCCAGAAAAAACAGAACCCAAATTATTTATTTTCCATTAAAATAACCCTAAACCCAAACCCTACTCCACCCTAGTTGAGTAACATAATATTACAGGGTGCCCCAGAAAAAACAGAACCCAAATTATTTATTTTCCCATTAAAATAACCCTAAACCCAAACCCTACTCTACCCTAGTTGAGTAACATAATATTACAGGGTGACCCAGAAAAAACAGAACCCACAAATTTTGTAATAAAACTGTTAATCTTAATTTTAATTTTTTTAAAGTTCAAGTCCAACAAGGGTTAGGGTTTAGGGATAAGGTTAGTTTAATGGGAAAATATATAAATAATTTGGGTTCTGTTTTTCTGGGTCACTCATGTTACTCAACTAGGAAATAACCGTGCAAACTATATTGAAGTTTCAGTTTTGAAGCTTGGGGAAGTGTTGTGTAAACACTGTGTGTGTGTGTGTGTGTGTGATTGTACCTTTTCCCTGCATCGAAATCAGCATCTATTACACAGAAAATGTGTCGCTTTGATATAGAATTGATATTTGTCGTAAAATTTAACAGAAGATTAAAACCAATCTAATCTCAATTTCAGAAATGAGCGTCAATAATTTCTACTGGGAATTTAAGTGATCGTCTCATAAAAGTTGAAAGTTTAGTCGTAAATGCGAATGAACACCTACAATAAAGTATAATAAATGTATATCTGTGAAATATAATTGAATTTCAACGTCTTCATGATTACATTCTTGTGAAATAAAATGTTCTCATAGGTTATAAACAATAAACGGTTATTTCCTAGTTGAGTAACATGATATCACAGGGTGACCCAGAAAAAAACAAAAACCAAATTATTTATTTTCCGATTAAACTAACCCTAAACCTCAACTTTAACCCCCCCCCCCTAGTTGAGTAACATAATATTACAGGGTGACCCAGAAGAAATAGAATCCACAAATTTTGTAAAAAAACTGTTAATTTTAATTTTGATTTTTTAAAAGTTTAAGTCCAACAAGGGTTAGGGTTAGGGGTTAGGGTTAGTTTAATGGGAAAATAAATAAATAATTTGGGTTCTGTTTTTCTGGGTCACTCATGTTACTCAACTAGGAAATAACCCAAGAAACTATCTATCTATCTATCAAGAAAGCTACTTATCTTACTATTAGAGTCCGTTCAAATTAATCTGAATACTAAACCAATCAACCAAAAATATTATGGTTACATGATATTTTAAACTAAACGTTAGGGGAATTGTGTTTATTTTAAACTATCTATCTAACTATCTGTCGCTCCAAATTAATCAGACTGTTAAACCCGACAATCATACAATCTACTCAGTTATCAATTTTAGTCTATTCCTATGTTTCCCTAGCTCGGAATAGGCTTAAAATAGGCTGGCTATATCCACTATAGTGGGGTAAAACCTCCCACCAAAAAAGGATCTGTCTCTTCAAGTGTGATAGTGTTAACCATACATATTGGTTATATATATATATCGTCGGGGCGGCCTAATGTCGGTATGAACCATACAGCGAGGGAGTCTGTCTCCTTTTCAATAGCGCTAGACCAAGGAGATTATTTTTGACGTCTGGGGTGGAGCGCCATACCTACCATCAGCTCCTTACTTTACCGCACAGATCCATGTGCTACTCATACGCTGAGTTGGCGAGGGCCGGTATTGAATTAAGAACCTTGTGGTTTCTAGCCGAATGCTCTACCGACTGAGCTAACCCGGCCCTTCTCTCTCTCTCTCTCTCTCTCTCTCTATATATATATATATATATATATCTTTGTGTTGCATCCTGATTGTGTGGAGGTTTTTTATATATATATATATATATATATATGTATGTATATATATAACTCTCCACACGATCAGGATGTGACACAAAGTCAATTTCTCAAATAGTGTTTTAACAGGTTTTGATAAAAGTTTCCTTCTCCTAGATTTGTTGCCTAACCAAGGGTGAAGAGGCCAGTCTACCCAAGAATATACCCATAGCTGGAGGGAGAATAGGTGGATTCATACTTTTCTCAAGGGTATTAGCGCTATGTGCAAAGTAAACTGCTTTTATCCTTGTAAAAAAAAACTTTTCTTTCTCTCTTTTCATCTTTTCATTATATTCGATCGAAACAGATTAGCGTTATTGCTTCAACGCGCTCACCCCTCTCACTATTTCCCCTACTTTTTCTTTCCTCTTTTTCTTATATATTTCTGTAGCGTGTCTTCTTCTTTCCCTTTCTTTATAAGATAACGGAATGGTCCATTGTTTAACGGTGTGACGACACTCATAAGAAATAATTCAAGACAAGCAACACCAGATAATCAGGATATATATTTTTTCATTTCATCTTGGAAGATGTGGACGGTCTCGTTTTTAATCAGATATCTAATGAATAAATTTAGATAAGCACCTGTTTGTTTGGCCAGATCTGGCAAGTTTGTCTCGAAACGTCTTATGTATTTTTTTCTCAGTGCTTCAATTTCTGCTTCTCATAGTATTTCGCAAATATTTGGAACAGATTAGCTCTCAAGCTATCAAATATTTCTGATGGTATAACTCAAACAATAAAGCTGAAAGAATGCATACTGACAGTGATACGCGATTTATTTGACAAGGCAAGAGGACATACCAAATAATTACATAGTTTGCTATTTTCTGAGACAAGATGAAAATCAAACCACTAACCCTATGAAAAAATAACCAAGCAGAAAATATGACGAGGAGGGTGGCTAGACATCCTGCAGAGCGAAAAACAAGACCTGTAAAAAGGTTGAGGAAACTCTTTGCTCAATGGCCATCTAGCCCATTATTCCTAAAGTCCAACTCATCCATATCGTGGCTTGGCCGTGTAAACTTAATTGTGTCAAAGCCATACCGTCGAGAACCTAAGTTCCTGTTAGGGTCACCCAAGGCGGACAGGGCTTGCATTCAATGGTATTAGGGCCACAACCCGACCAAAGGAACTCTGTCGAAAATCCAAAGGGCGTCTTCATCGTAGTCAGGAATCAATGGCTTTTGGTGTACTTGTCACTGCATCTGCGGAAGATCTGCGGCAGACAAGGGCATCTCCCTCCTCTGACTGAGATATGCATGGAGGGTTAAGGGATCACTTATGGATTTTCTATTACCTTGTTACTTCCATGAATTCCCCACAAAAGAATTTGTTGGATGGAGGAGCTAGCTCAACCGACTCAGGATAAATGCAGTCACAGAAAAAGAGAAGAAACAGACTGTTAGAGTATGTTCTAGGTATATATATTTACCAACCCCTCCACACGAGCAGAATGTGACACAAGGTCAATTTCTTAAGCGGAGTTCTACAGGTTTGAATTCAGAGTTTTCATTTCCTAGACCGGTTGCCTAACCAAGGTTAAAGAGCCCAGTTTGCCCTACTATTTATCCATAGCTGGAGGGAGAGTATGATTCATACCTTTGCCAAAGGTATTAGCGCTAAGTGAAATGCAATTAACACAACCTGGATTTGAACTCGGGGCGACGAGTCCATTTCCATGACTTTAACCATTACACTACGCGCGTATGTTCTAGGTATAAGCTGTACGAACAACCACCACGTGTATTTATAGATTATTCCAAGTAAAAGGAGCTGGATTGTTCAATGAGAAACGCCAAATCTGGATTTAAGGTTGTTGATGAATAACTTACCCAATGGTGTGCTTTACTGAAGGACTAACAGGTCAACAGATTTTGATTCAAACTGATACTACATCTTTCTACTTCAAGGATCAACAGACAAGGATTCAAACTGATACTATATATTGCTACTTCAAGGATCAACAGACAAGGATTCAAACTGATACTACATCTTTCTACTTCAAGGATCAACAGACAAGGATTCAAACTGATACTACATCTTTCTACTTCAAGGAATAAATCAAACTTTATTGTAAAACTGCACTCAATACAACGGTGGAACTAAGCTCCTAAAATGGCGACTCGAATTGTAACACAAAAGAAAAAGAGAAAATAACGAGAACATTTTTTTTAAATAACGAGATTGTTTAATCCATTTGAGAAAGTGCCAGGTTGTGAAATCGAAACCGATATATTTCATTCTAGTCTTCTTTCGTTCTTAATGTCTTTCATTTAATTTTGTCGAAAAGATATCTGTTTACCAGGAAAGAAAGATAACACCGGTGAAAGGTGAAAAAAAGAGATTTAAATACAAGAAAGATCTGTCCCAATATCGCTGCCAATTCTTGTTCATTTTTGCCTACTTTGTCTTTCATCTTATTCATCTTTTTTCTTTTTATATAGAAACACTTTGACGTTGTTATTCAATGGTCATTAAGTAAGCAAATGGCATAGGAGAATCAATTACGAAAATAACTAATAATCGATTATTTCGCTTTTAGAATAACCAACTGAGAGTTAAGATTAAAAGCAGTATGAATGAAACGTTTGGATAAGCGAGAATGTAAGGCAAAAAAGCATAAAATAACTCTACACGGTTTGACTTGCCATTAAAATCAATCAATAAATCAATCTATCTGTTCATAATTATAGATGGTTAGATTTTCGAATTTCTTTTTTCATTCAACATAATCGCTCAGAAGAAAATAAGAATTCGGTGGATAGGCAACACCAGATAATCAGGATTTACATTTCGACTTGGACGATGTCATTTTTACCCAGAGGGTGTTGCAATATGATAACTTCATATTTTATAGGAACACGAGTATATATATATATATATATATATATATATATACACTAGCAGGACCTTTCGATATAACACTATAATAATTTAATTATTACAACGTTTGATATATTTACTTAAGAGCTATTGCAATATATTTCAATGTGTAAAAAGAATGATAATTTTGACTTATCTTTCTGTCACTTTTTCTTTAAAGTTGGGGGGGGGGGTTGTAAAATATTTACATTGGTTTGCCGATAAAAATCGGGAGGGGCGTTTAAAAATATCTACATTAATTTGCCGACAAAAATGTGACTCGGAAAATATCTTAGATAGGTCGAAATTCGCCTGACCCTTGCTCGCTAAAACATAGCGTAAATTAAGGCAGGAGGCCGGAATTCGACATAAGATCAAAATTACCAAAATATATTCCACAATTCACAATTTTAAATAAAACAGACATATTACTTTTTTTTCCAAATCATTTTAATTTCAATTTGTGCATTTAAGCGACGCAAGACCATTTGGTATGTTTCATTTTTTAAATTGGGTGAAATAAAATGGGACAAATAAAAAAATCTGCGATAAAGCGACACCACATAATCTTGATTTACATTTTTTCTTTGCATCTTGAACCATTTGGACGGTCTCATTTTAAACCAGAAATTGATACAGGATGATAACAGACGAATGATTTAGGAACACCAATATTGCATATAGATAATAAACATTGACAAAGGTCACCTAAAATATGAAGATTGTGTAGCTGTTAATTTTGTACATCTATACATATATAAAGGACAGTTGTGTGTATCTGTATGTCCGGAGGAAACTTCTAAAAAAACAAAAAAACAAAAAACAAACAACAATTAACGAAAAGTAAAAATATATATACACAATATATATCACCAGGGCTTGGTTTTTGAGCAAAAATAATGAAGATTTTTTTTATATTCGTGATGATAATTAAAAAAGGAAATTTAAATTATAACAGCATGGAATTTTTTGCATTTAGTATTTTAAGTAGGAGACATTAATTTTTCCTTTCAGATTGTCTTTTTTTACATATGGATTTTAATGGGGCACACTGTAAGGATCCATCTCGCTATTAAACAATAATGGATCTGTGAGACTACATTTTACCCCTCCTCCTCTAGCCAGGCGACGCCGGGTAGCCGCTTCTAGTTAACAATATAGGAAAAGACAGTAACATAGGTTCATTGCAGCAAAAGATGTGCTGTATTTGAGCTTATCTTAACGATATAATTTCTTGGATGATCTAATGCCGTAAGTAGCCATAGAAAAAAAGAAGAAGCAATCTTCTTTTCTGAGCTGCTTGTCATAAATTGAGTGGCATCAATCAAAAGTTACCAGACAATCGGGATAATTGCACGAAAGAATGGCGAACAGTAAATGGAAAAAAGTTACAAAGTTATCCAACTGTTTTGATGAAAATAAGATTAATTTCAGGATGAACTTCAGCGTCATCGTATATGATATTGCTGGATTATTTCCCACGAGACAAAAGACATGTTGTTTTTGGTAAGAAAAAATCACGTTTTGGATTGTTTGTGTACATGAGTTACCGACTAACATACATACATAAATACATACATACGTATGTATATATGAACATATACATACATCTATGTATACATACATATGTATATGGATATATGAACATATACACACATACATCTATGTATACATACATATGTATATGGATATATGAACATATGTATACATACATATGTATATGGATATATGAACATATGTAACGTAGCCGTTCGTCACAGTACCCAATAGATATATTTGTTACGTACTTTCTTACTGCTTCTTACTCTGGTCTTCTATTCTTCCGGCCGTCTTCTGATCGTCTAGTCTTCTGTCTTCTAATGGTCTTATATATCTTCTACAGGTCTCGTCTGGTCTTTCTTATATGGGGATTCCGTGTCTGGTTCTGCTGGGGACCATTTCTTATCAGAAGCCTTGTGTCATTGTTAGCTTTTAGTAATAACAACAAGACTTCGATTACCTTTGATGTTATTTTATTCTGGATCCCCAAGATCCAGACAACTGCGCGCTGAGAGTCACATCTTGCTAGCTTCTAACTCTGCAACTGACTTACTGCAACTAACTACTGCAACTGCCTAAGTTGCTTACACCTTAAACCGGAAGGGCTTTCTATCGCTTTCCGATTCTCACGGTCCCTTTCCGCAAGGCAAGGTCAGAGTGAGGTCAAGCATTGTCACTCACTCTCAAGGCCATCAGCTGCACTGATCGCCATAAGGATTTCTATACTACCTTAAAAAGTAATAGGGATCCAATTAATATGTAACATCCCTCATAATCATACATTTTAAATTCATAATTAATTATGAATTTACTTTTTACTTGCCTCTCCATTTTGAGGCTCTACCGTATTCTGGTACTCTAGATTACTTCGAATTCTATTCTCTCTTTCTGCGCGGTTGTCTGGTTCCCCCCATGCATACATCAATTTTACATGATAACAAGTTTTCAACAAAAAAAACACTGCAGGGCCATTTACAATATCCTGACAAAAATCAAAACACAATTGGACCAACGTCTTGGTCCCAAAATCCTGGTCACAAACCAACGTGACCCTGGTCACTCCAGCAATACATTCGCCTGGATTCCAATGACCAATTCACCAGCTTTCCGCTCCACAGGTCACTTACCTGGAGACTGGGAAGGCAATTTACATCAAAAATACAATGATACCGAAAAAAGATTCAAAAACATTGCACACATGGTCCCTACAATACATTAAACATCACATGCATGGAGAAAACAACAACAATTTTATCGCGCAACAATAAAAAATCTACAACGGCTATGCGTTACTCATAAGTTCTTAATATAGGATACACGACACAACACACCAATACCATTAAGTATTTTAAATTTTCTTCACAAAAAATATTACTGTGCCAAATAGTTTCACTTTGAGGGAAAACTGTTTTATCCTGATTCCACACTCGGTCACTGCCAGTGGCTTACAAATTCTCCAGGAACCCTCCAACACAAAAAGTAGGTACTTATCTGTTCTTAACATATAATTATTCATTGACCATGCTATCCGTATCCAGACTCGAGACATCCCTCTCAGCCAAAACGTTCTGGAGACCATTCCAAAATCATAATTCCCCCCAAAAATTCAATCCACATAAAACAGGGGCGGCCTCTTCGCCTTTCTTCTTATTCTGCTCTCCAGAACCCCTAACATTCCGAATCCGTCGGAATAATAAAACCCAAAAAGCGCGGATTAACCTTCCGTAACTACGGTAACCACATGGGACGCTCATCAGGGAATCTCAATACGTGAAATGGTGGGCCCTCGATAGACCACTTTCATTACCATATCTCCACCGATTCCCAAAACACCGGAAAAATTTCTCCAAATAGTCAGGCATGAGTCCAGAACTCGATCCATACTACAGCAAGGTCACAAAATTCACAAATAAAAATTTCAAAACTATCAATAAAAATTTGGCACTCATAAATCTCACTAAAATCAACTTTTTAACTATGTCAAACTTTCGGAAAAAATTCAAAAACCGAATTATACCACTGGTCACTGACAAAAAATGCAAAGTACAAAGTCAATTATTAATTTCTTTCTTTTAAAATATTGTCAATCAGCCTCCAAGGCTTTTCTCACGAAATCAAACCAAAGTTTGTTTTTTTTCAAAAATCACCAGTGTCAAAATCCACAATTCATCAATATTAAAATTATTAAGTTACTTACTTTCAACAATCTCTGATTAAATTTAAATCTGACTTTTTTTTTTTTTAAAATTTTAACATTCAAAATGGCCGACATGTGGGGAAAATTACCCGCTTGACTCAAAAAAACGTTCATTTCAAAGATGGCGGCCATGTCTACGTGACTGGTTATTCAAAAAAAAATTTTCCATTCATCCTTCAGCCAATGAGAGACAAGGAGGGGGGGGGGTAAGTTGGTTCTTTTCACAAAATCAACCCCAAAGGATTTTACAATTATACGCCATTTTTATTTTTCCTCCAAAATTCAAATAATTCACCAGCTTCTTAAAATTATCCAATTAATCAGGGTAACAAACCTTAGTACTTCTAAAATTCAAACTAAAAAAAATAGGCACTTGCTCTTTCTGGAGTTTATTCATTTATCCGTTTATCTACGAAAAATTCTTAATCTCTCAAATCACAATTTATGTCTTCACCCCACAACCTGCGTTAATCAAAGACATCAATCAAAGATCAAAAATTTGAAGAAATCGACCACAATCGTATTCCCAGAAAATAAAAAATATATACATATATACATCGTGCGGAGCAGAGTAAACACGAAAACCTCTTGGAGCAGGGCACCACCATTTATCTCTTATTCTGACATATTCAAAACTCCAAAAAACACAGGAAAATGTAGGCTTCCACGCCTTTCGAAAAACCATCGAATTGCCTAATTAGGACATTTTCCAAAAACAGGATCTCTGGAATTGGTGAGTTCTTCTGTAAAAACTACTTTATTACCGTGAGTCCAAAAAGATCCAAAACATACAACTTAGCCGAATCTCCAACAATTGACTCAAAATCAGACCCTCAATCCGAATGAAAAACAGCATTGTGATCCAAGATAAAAAAAATTACATTCTCAACTAAAAGTTTCAAAATTACTTCTTTAAAAATTAACTTTTTCCTTGCACGGATAAAAACTCACTAGAATTACAAAATTATTTAAATCCATCATAACATTATGAGTACAAATGACATAAATGCATGGGTAATCTCAACAAAAAAAATACAGCTTCAATCGAAAAACGAAAAAAAATCAAAAAGAAAAAATTCCAAAATGGCGGCTGAAATTTTTTCTAAAATTCAGCACGTGTTCCACCGGTCAAAAAAAAAATCTTCCACCATGGTCGTTCATGGCGCACGTGCATTTCTTAACAATTACTGCTGGCTTGAATGCAACAATTACCCTCGGGGGGGGGGACACATCCGTTGTCTCTCTCTCTACCTCTGGCACATACATTCAGTATCTCCCACTCTCTCACTGCCCGGAGGGGGAATGTATCCTCCTAGTGTCCTCTCTCTTTTTTCTCGATAGCATACACTCTCCTTTTTTTTTTTATCTTCAAAACAATTCAAAACTATGACAAATTCAATCATACAGCAACATTTTTTTTTCTTTCTGTCTTTCATCACAAAATTTCAACTTATACATATCAAAACAAAATATCCCTTTCTCTTTTTCTCTTTCTTTGGCATATACACTCTGTCTCTCCCTTTTTTTTCATAGCATACAAACTGTCTCCCTTTTTCTCTATATTTTAAACAATTTAAACAATCTATTAGCATTTTTGATAACTTTTTTTTTAAAAACAAATCTAAAAATTTATGCAACAAAAATTAATTGTCTCTTTCTTCTTCTTTTTCTTAAAACAATATCTCTCCTTCTTTCCTCCAGTCAAATCTTTAAGTCGGATTTCTTTTTTTCTCTCTGAAAGTACTTAAACCAATGTCCCTTTTGTCTTCTTTTTTTCTTTCTTTTCAACATTCTATCTTAACTTCAATTTTTTTTTTGTGACAAATCTAGATAGATCTTTGAATATTAGTTCACTCTTTTTTTTTTCTATTGTCTTTTTCTATAGTCTGTTTCTAAAAACAATGTGTGTGTGTGTGTGTGCGTTCGTTACTTACGTTTTTCTTTTTAAGTTCTATCACGTTTTTTTTTTTTTTCTTCTTCTTTCTTTTTCCTTTGCTTCATTTTTCTGCCTTTCTTTTCTTCTCTGTCTAGTGGCACGTTGTCCAGGTTCGAATCTGATCACGTCTTGATGGCGTGACTGGTCTTAAGGCACCAAATCGATATATGTAACGTAGCCGTTCGTCACAGTACCCAATAGATATATTTGTTACGTACTTTCTTACTGCTTCTTACTCTGGTCTTCTATTCTTCCGGCCGTCTTCTGATCGTCTAGTCTTCTGTCTTCTAATGGTCTTATATATCTTCTACAGGTCTCGTCTGGTCTTTCTTATATGGGGATTCCGTGTCTGGTTCTGCTGGGGACCATTTCTTATCAGAAGCCTTGTGTCATTGTTAGCTTTTAGTAATAACAACAAGACTTCGATTACCTTTGATGTTATTTTATTCTGGATCCCCAAGATCCAGACAACTGCGCGCTGAGAGTCACATCTTGCTAGCTTCTAACTCTGCAACTGACTTACTGCAACTAACTACTGCAACTGCCTAAGTTGCTTACACCTTAAACCGGAAGGGCTTTCTATCGCTTTCCGATTCTCACGGTCCCTTTCCGCAAGGCAAGGTCAGAGTGAGGTCAAGCATTGTCACTCACTCTCAAGGCCATCAGCTGCACTGATCGCCATAAGGATTTCTATACTACCTTAAAAAGTAATAGGGATCCAATTAATATGTAACACATATGTATAAATACATATCAATTCGATTGTTTTTGGTAGTAGGTAGATTTTCTGCAGATACCTCCTTGTTCTACTCTCAGGTATTTTCAGTTTATAATTATCTATATCTTTTTATCTCTCTCTCTCACAATATATATATATATATATATATATATATATATATATGTATGAGAGAGAGAGAGAGAGAGAGAGAGAGAGAGAGAGAGAGAGAGAGAGAGAGAGAGAGAGAGAGAGAGATAGACGCATGGCATAATGGTTAGAGTTATAGGAAATAGACTTGTCGACCCGAGTTCAAATCCTAGACTAGTTTGCATTTCACATAGCGCTAATACCCTTGGGAAAGGTATGAATCCATATATTCTCCCTCCAGCTATGGGTAAAATAGTAGGACAGACTGGGATCTTTAACCTTAGATAGGTAACCAGTCTAGGAAAAGGAAAACTCTGAATACAAAAAATCCTGAGTTCAGTCGTTGATAGAGTTTGTGGCATTCCTTGTGCACCAATTCTTTCCTGTCGACTGTGCCAAACGTGCCACTATTTACCACTATAAACAAAACACTGTGTTGGTTGTTCACCTAATGAACACTCATGCGTCGAAAATCGACGAGAAATTCCATTATATATATATATATATATATATATATATATATATATATATATATATATATGAATGAAGAAAATACTTTCAATTTTGCTTCCTGTTATCATTTATTTTATCTAAATCAGCTTAGTTGGTTACATAAATTTTAGACAAGGAGTGAACCAAAAGGTTTGCTCCGTGTCTGAAGATGCTGTAACGCGATAATCCTTTTGCAGCTGAAATGAATTATTAAATAAAGCAAATTTAAAATCGTTTCCTTCATTTATATTAATCTATACTGCTTTGTCCATTCACACAACCAAAATGTACATTGAGCCCTCACTACGAATGACCTGAATCACTACAGATTAACTCCGCACAGAATGATCCTCAACAGCAAGAATGTGTGTGTATATATATATATAATATATATATATATATATATATATATATATATATATATATGTGTGTGTGTGTGTGTGTGTGTGTGTTCATAATTATAAATCTATACATGTAAGTCAACCCATATCAATCACTGTCTATACATATCTATCTATTCACAAATATCTATTACGGTCTTTTGTATTATTTAGATTTTCACACCTTCAACAAGGAACACCTGAAGAAGTTCGGAGGGCATATCGGCCAAAACGTTTTGTATATAACACTAAAAATAAGGACAATATTCCGAAAAATCCAAATTATCACGCCTCAAAAAATTCAGTCAAATACTACTACTATCGATTCATATCCATCTATCTATCTAAATCTGTTCAAATCCTTCAGTTTATGAACCTTCTATTAATCGATTTCCTAATCAATCTTTCACCTTCTGTTGTTTCTTTTATGCAACAATCAGAAATATCACTTCAAGTTGATAATATATAAAAATAGATTTACATTTCTTTTGAATACATTTCTTATGTAACATAAAAGTGATGGAACTATTTAATTGATCTGAAGGAGAGAAGAACATTTGAAATTACCCCATTTCATAGAAATAGACAAAATATGACCCGAAGTCGAGGACCTTCACTGTTTCATTTATAGAGTATTGCCTTTAAGATGGTCTGAGATTGTGAAATTAAGTATTTTATTATTAGAGTTTTGCACATTTTATGGATTTAATAGCTTTTATCACAACTTTTATAACCGATCGATTTTCCATATTTGATTTACTACTACTACTACTACTACCACCACTAGTAGCAGTAGTAGTAGTAGTGTTTAGTTATTTTGACTATTTTCTTATTGATATTTTCTCAGGATTCTTCATCTTTTTAATTGCAGTTTATCCCAATTTTTATAGCGGATCGATTCTGCGGTTGTTAAATTGGAGTAAATGCACTTAAGTTCGTCTAAGCTTTTTAATAATTCTGTGTTGAAGCTTATTTACATATATAAAAACATCTAATATACACAAGAAGTATTAACACGAATACACAAACATGATTCAACAGATTAAATGTAAAAATGTTCTTCTATGAACAACCACTACAAACTGGGGGAATGGCTAAGTGGTCAAGGCGCTGGACTACCATATATTTGCAAGCGAGTTCGAACTCCAGTCGCGGTATTACGTTCCCTTTCGAACTAAAATCTTTGGGAAAGTTAAGAACTGCAATTTCCCCATCCCAACTAAGGGTTAAATATTACTAGTACTGTTCTTTCTACAAGGATGGCTTTGCCATTAAATGACACATAAAATGACCTAATTAAATATGAGTTCCAATCAAGAATCATACAAAATATCTCTGGCATAAAATAACCCAACAAAGGTTGACATACCGTAAAACCCAACCAACCAACCAACCAACCAAACAACTTAATTCCATAAAGGTTGGTGTGTACCCAATTTCCCCTTGCGTGAATATTATGTAAACCAAAATTTTACTCACCCAGCTAAGTAGTCTTTTTTTTCTGTGAAAACTTCCTGAAAACACGGACAGTCATTCACTTACACACACACACACACATTATATATACATATATATATATATACACATGGGCCTACAGAGATGCATACACACTTTCTCGGAGACATATTTCAGTATACATAGCTAACTATGAATGTATTCACACAAACACCAAACGCACTTACACTATGCTATATATGTGCGCACACACAAATATATATATATATATATATATATATATATATATATATATATATGGTCAGGTTATCTTTTCATTCCAACTTTGATTGAAAAATCATATATGTAATATTGATTTTAGAAGAAAAAATCTTTGTTAGTAAATTTCCCTGGGGTATAGAGCAGGCTTTTATTTCGTATTTCAAGTTACAGGGGCGTGACGTTATATCAGTCTTCTCTTACGTACATATTCATATTATCCATATTTCACTTCATGCCTTTCTATATGTATGATGAACTGATCGGATTGGTTGGTCGATACGCTCTTCATTTCGGCAGTTGAGAGTTGCGGTGTATGAATCTTGTCTCACATCGACGTCACCACTGGTAAAACACATCAACTGCCTAACTCTTCTCACATACACCTTATATATATATATATATATTTTGGAGGATATGTGCTTAAAGTCGTACCTAATTTTTAAAATTAATTAGTTAATAATTAATGAATTTTAGGCGGGAATATATGTTTAAATGTAAGGCTATTGAACTTATATGCCCGCCTAAAATTCATTAATTATTAACTAATTAATTTTCAAAATTAGGTACAACTTCAATTAAGCACATATCCTCCAAAAATTGTCGGCTTAAAGCCATATAAAAATAAACACATTTGTTTGTTTACTTAACCTCATATATATATATAATCCAAAAGTCCAGAGAATAAATCTTCCTTACGACACAATAGTTTTATTTAAAAAACTGTCACAGTTTGAGAGCTCAGTGTGTACTCTTTATGTTAGAGTCACAGAGCAAATATATAAGTAAAGAAATAACAAAAGACTTAGAGATTGAGCATTATAGTCTATTTCAGTCTAAGCTCCCTGAAATAGACTATAATGCTCAATCTCTAAGTCTTTTGTTATTTCCTTATATATATATATATATATATATATATATATATATTATATATATATAAAGTGTGTGTGTGTGTGTGTGTGTGTGTGTGTGTGTGTGTGTAGCATTCTTTCATTTATACATGAAGAATTAAACAAAACAGATGTCTCCTGTTTAACAATTTTATTGGTGATCTTTTCAAGCTTTCTGGCCAACTTTTTTTTATATTTAGATGGAATCCGTGGATTAGTCCACCGAAGTTCGAAGTGCCGAAAGTACTCGGGATACGAACTTCGGTGGACTAATCCACAGATCCCATCTAAATATAAAATAAAGTTGGCCAGAAAGCTTGAAAAGATCATCAATAAAATTGTTAAACAGGAGACATCTGTTTTGTTTAATTCTACATGTATAAATGAAAGAATGATGCCCAAATGCCCCCCTCCACACATACACATATATTAGGAGTAAATGATTGAGTAAATCCGACAAGAATTGGTCGTAAATAGAAGAAAATGCGGATAAAACAACAAAACAACTAAATTCAAATGACATTTCGCCTCGACATTTTACAAAGCTTTGTCAAATTATTTCTGATTTATTTAGAATATATTTGACAAAACTTCGTAAAATACCGATGCGAAATATCATTTGAATTTAGTCAGTGTTGTTTTAGCCGCATTTTCCTCTATTTTCAACCACACAACCACATATATATATATAAATATATATATAATGCAATCTTCTCTATTCATTTGTATATAGCAAACCACTTTGCACGAGCAGGATACGACACAAGGTAATCTCTTTAAGTCTGCCTTACTATTTTACCCATAGCGGGAGGAAGAATAGTGGAGTATTTGAGCAATCTGAAATGCAAATAGGCTTGTCGATGCCTTGAAAGCGGTCCGCAGTGTCCATTTTCTGTGCCGATAAGCATTTCACCTCAAACACCTTTCCTCTATTTATAAATAAAGAGTGCTCAATATCTTTTTTAGAGCATATGTAGTTTTAAGTTCGAATAGCGAAGAGATAGAGTCACATCGTTTGGCAACTCTCAGTTTATCGCTTATGCAATCATCAGACTTTATATATATATATATATATATACTTACTTGCAAGAATATGCACTGTCCGGGCGTAAGAATTTAAATTCTAATGTAATGAAATAAAATAGATTCGAAAGACTAACGAAATTAAATAAGAACGCATATAAAAAGATTACACTTAATTTGATTATATTTTAATTTTATTCTATATAAAGACATTCATAGGATTGATCTTAATACGTTGGAGTATAAAACAATATTATTAGACATCAATAATATCATGTAATCATTTATTACATCCGGTTTTGTTAAAACCCTTATTCAAATTAACTATACCATGTATTATGTAAGCCTTCATTATTAGTGTTATAGAAGACACCTTGCACGATTTTAAACGCACTTATAACATGGGCTGTTTTGAGCCAAATATAACTCAGTTTTTTCAGGAACCTCATTAATAGATAAAATTTATTCTATGTGTTTATGATTTTGACTAATTAGATACGCATTGATAATCTCCCGCAATTCTTGAGGGTATTGTGACGTGAGCAGTGTCAACGTTTCGAGGACAGCTACACAACGAATCTCCAATATGATGTGTGTGTGTATATATATATATATATATATATATATATATATATATTAATTAATAATGATTATCAAGACTATCAAATATAAGCACACTACGGGTGCAAATAATAATGTTTTAATGTAATAAAATAATATATTAAATTAGAAAGGCTAATGAAACTAAATGGGAATGCAAATAGAAAGATTTTAAACAGAGAGGCGTATAATCGAACACGACTAAAACTTACACTTACATCACTCCTGTCGTTCATTGCTAAATTGTTTAATTCAACTATTTAGTTAAAATAAAAAATAAAGAATAAAATTAGTTATTTCTTTAATGGATTTCCTTTAAGATTCATCCCTGAGATTTTTGCTCATATTAATTAAGATAAAACCAAATAATTAGTAATCAATGACACCAAGCACATATTTATTGAAATAACATTTTTAATATCAATATGCAAATTAGTGTTTCCGTTCACGTTATTGTGTTGTATATATAAATAGAATTGCATGTTATTAGTATGTAGATAAGACCAATAGTATTAATAATGTAAAACAATCTTATCAACAATTGAGGTTTAAATGGTAATAAAATTATAAAGAATGTGACGTAAATAACTAAGAAACTTGTGACTTGAGTATTCGGTTACAGATAGAACACACAATCTCCATTATAATAAGATTTTATTTAATCCGAATGCCATCATAGAAAGTATCCTGTAAGTTCTCAACTCAGAACCTTTTCTTAAAAGTACTCTCATATACAGGCACCACCGTTATAACCATTTACTTTGTGAAAAGATTATCGAAAACATGAAAGTGTTAAAAACGGAATCAATGAAGCAGTGGAAAAATCTTTTAAAAACGTAAAATTCTCAGGTTTCTTTTTACCCAATTGATTATCCGCTTACAGGTATTTTCTTTTATTTTTTTTAAAGTTTGGTTTTTAGTTTAATCTGATGAGAAGCAAGAAGCGTGGGGGTACAAATAAGAATTCATCTCGTTATACACAAAAATGGTCTATGAGGTGTTCTATACATTGCTTCAAGTAAGGGTGTCAAATAATGATTATTATATACGTATAGTTATTAGTATATATATATATAATTATATATATATATATAAGACTTTTGGATGTTTGTTTTTTAGAAGCATTGTTGAAAAAAGTATATTATTATATGTTTGCTTGAAGGCAATTACAATGCACGTATCGCATAAAATTCGATACTTTTTTTTAAATAGAAAATGAACTTGATCGCTCGGTGTGTAGAACATTGTACATACTGTTTCGACTTTATTAAGTCTCATCAGCGATGTATACTAACGACTTCCCTCTGACAGAAATCGAAACCGGGACCTCAGAAGGCATAGTCAAAGACCATATTGCCTCGGCCCAGTACACAGCAAACAATCCCAGCGAAATTAACCTTGTTAATGATAATTACACGCCTCTACATGAGAGACTTAAGTCGAAACAGTCTGTACGTGTTCTACACACCGAGTGATCCTTTGCCAGGATTACACTTGTCAAGTTCATTTTCTATAAAAAAAGTATCGAATTTTATGCGATACATGCATTGTAATTGTCATCAAGCAATTTATATATATAATATATATATATTATATATATAATTCAACTATTTTAACACTGAGGAAATGGGATCACCAGTTGCGTTATTATGTAGAAAATAGAAAAAAAAAGTATTTCAAACTTTTTGATGGTGAAGTCAACGTATAAACATTTCGGATATATTTTAAACTATATTCGGACCATATGACCTTTAGGCACCCTATTTGATCTCGATTAAGAAAGGACATGTTTTTCATTTACACCGTCAATATCCGGTTGTTTTAACAGAAGATTTTTAGATTTTTTGAAAATTATAAAATTAACCCCTAACAAACAACCGGATATTGACGGTGTAAATCAAAACATATATTTTTCTAATCGAGATCAAAAAGGGGTGCTAAAGGTAATATGGTCCCTATATTTGACTATTTTAACACTGAGCAAACGAGGATCACCAGTTGCTTTATTATGTAGAAAATAGAAAAACAAAGTATTTCAAAACTTTTTGATGGTGAAGTCGACGTGCAAACGTTTCGGTTTATATCAAACCTTCATCAGTATGTTACATAATCATTAGATACCCTAATGATTATGACAATAGTGTAGAAATCATATTAGTGCAGCTGATGGCCTTGAGGGTGAGTGACAGCGCTTGACCTCGATCTCACCTTGCGTTCTGGGGATGGAACGTGAGAACGGAACCCCGATAGAAGGCCCTTCCGGTTTAAGGAGTAAGCAACTCAGTCAGTTAGAGTTAGAACTTAGAAGCGAAGCTAGCAGATGTGAGTCTCACTGCGTGATTGTCTGGTCTGGGGAGCTACGAATAAAGTAACATCATCGTAAATCGAAGTCTTGTGATTATTACTAAAAACTAACTTCTGATAAGGAATGATCCCACCAGAGACAAGACACGGAATCCTCAATAGAAGACCAGACGAGAACTTAGAAGAAATACCGATTCGGCCAGAAGAATAGATGACAAGAATAAGAAAAAAAGAGAAGTATATAACATATAGATATTTAGTGCCGTCACAGAAAAGGCACTACGTAATAAGTACAATTCAAAAGAATGGAAAAATTATTGTCTTTACAATGATGGATGTTTTAAGAATAACGATAGTTAGGAATGTATATCTTGGGGCGTCTCCGTGTGCGCCAATCACCTCTTGACCTTTGCCTTCACGTATACAATCACGTTTTGACTTTCAAAATTGACGCTTACCAAATACGGTTATGAATCGTTTCTCTGTATACATTTCCCAACTACCGTAATTTTATCATATTATACTTTATTTGAGTGATTGATTTTAACGGTATGTCAACACATCTAGGGTTATGTCATGCCTAGAGATTAGGGAATTCATTGTACATTTCATTTTACATTTGTTTTTTTTGTTTCGTAAGAGTTTTTACAGACAGTTAATTGATATCAATTATTCCTATGAAATAGAAATAATTTGCACAAAGCTGAATAGTTTCAAGTATTACTATCAAATACAAATAATTTGCACATAGTTGTATGGTTCCAAGTATCCTTATCTGATACAAAATATTTGCACAATTTTATGGTTCCAATTATTCCTCTCTAATATAAATAACTTGCACAAAGTTGTATGTTTTCATGTCTCCTAGGACGTGCAATTCTCGTTGGAATCACCTAGAAATTATGTGTCTCATACAATGCCCGGATTATACAGAATGCAGTAAGCACACACTTTCTATTCTAGGTCTGAGTTTTATTCTAATCAGTAGAACTAGATTGTTGGTTGGTTGGATTTTACGGCATATCAACTCTTTGTTGGGTTATTCTATGTCGAAGACGTTTTGTTTTTCTTAATTCTTGAATAAGTATTCAATTTTTTTTTAAACTAAATTTTTTATACATATTTTTAAAAACTTAATTTTTCTTCTATCTAACCCATAAATGGGACCCTATCAGCTACTACCACTCCGGGTAGAGTGGACCTGGAAGTAATGATGATGAAGGAGCGCTCTACATTCCCATGAGCTCTAGACTAAAACTTCACAATCTAATAGAGTTTATGGTTATCCCAACGACACTGAGACCCTCATCCACAGACTTCTAGCACATATAATTAAGTTGGTGGTTGCCATATGGACAATAGGGTTGGGACAATAATATAGGTAGTAGGGCTTGCAGTGACCAGGTGATTTATCGGAGGGCCTCTCTGATCGACTGTCTAGCCTAAGTAAGAACCTAAATGGTGTTTTGCGAGTCATGGACTGCTCAGACAACAGGAATCCACCCTTAATCATCATGGTCGCCCACCACGGTTAAGAGGTGGCCTCATTGTGGGGATTATGCCCGTTCGTAGAAAATCAATCGGTTTTATTCTAAAGCCCCATCCGACATGTCTGATTAAACAAGAATACGTGTGATAATAAAGTTAGTGACAATATATCACCGATGATACTAGTTTTAGGGCATCTTCCAATTATGCAAAAAATATATACAATGGATTTGATAAAACAAATTCACAATCTTAAATTCTAAGAATATATATTATATTATATATATATATATATTATATATATATATATTATATATATAAGAATAGAGGGAAAATGTGACAAAGGAAACAAAACTCGACAAGTATGTGTACATATCCTTGTAGTATATGAGTCCGAGCTTCATCAGTAGTTTATTTGACCATTAATGCATCATACTTTCATACTATACATGTTGATGACATATTTTATATCTAAAAATAAATCCAACTGGCAACTACTCAGATAGCAGCGGCGAAAATTCTCCTACAATATACTTGTCGATAGCTTTTTTAGTTGACCTTGTATCCATCAATTTTACGTCTAAATTTACTACATTCATGATCGATTACTCCATCCATCATATATATTATAATAATATATATATGGAAAGGCTATTTATTAGACTACATCTTTTACACACGTCTATACAGACATTGTCACGAATATTTATTACTATTTACAGTACTCTAGTATAGACTCATTTTCACAACAGTAAAAGTTCATTTCATCTCACGTCCCCCACCTAATTACGAAATATACCTTAACTGAAAATACACACATTCTGCACAAAGAAAAAATAAACAAAACTCCAAATACTAGGAGCTTTATACATAAAACAATATAAACTATTCCTTAAACAAAATTAATTTCCAATGCAGTACTCACATATTTAAATGCCTATAACACTTTTCCTATTAATTCTCTTCCTTCCAGCCTCCACATTTCATTAATATAATTTGAAGAACTGGAACACATCACCCTGATGATGGCACTTCGAAGTGCCGAAAGTACTCGGACATGAACTTTGTTGGACTAATCCACGAGTTCGGACCCAAATATTAAAAGTTGGCCAGAAAACTTAAAAATCGCAATAAAATTGTTAACGGGAAATGTGTCTTTTGTTTAATTCAACATGCATATAATTGAAAAAATGCGGCCCAAATACACACACACACACCACAATAAGTACAAAAATCAATTTATTGATTTTTAGATTCCTTGATTTGAAGAGGATGATACCATCAATTGTACAAGACCGATTCTAGGTGGAAAGACTTCTTGACATTATTCTCTATTAGAATATTCTTTGATATTGATTTCATTTACCCAAAAAGCATTTTGGCGATCAGGTTTCATAAATCGCTACTTAGAGTTTAATGTTGTTGAAATTAAAAACTGTGTCGGTGTTAAACGATTTCATTTGAGATTTCCGCCGGAAGTCTTAAACATTGCATTTACCTGTCTCTTAACCCTAGAAAACGAGATAATGTTTTTGATGTCCTATCAGCGAAATAAACCCAATTGCTCCCAGAAAACTGTAATGTTAATGGTTCAAGTTGCTAAGAGGGGTGATAAAAGTGTTTTTTTCCAGAGCAACTGACGAGATATTTCGCTAATAGTATATCAAAAGACACTATCTCGTTTTCTAGGTTAAATCTGAATAATTTTTTAAGTAATGCAGATTTGTATTGATTTTTAAGAATGAACTATCCGCCCTATCGACTGGAGCAGTAGCATATACCGACTGCAATTGGAAGCGTGTGGTGTAATGGTTAAAGTCATAGTAAATGAACATCGCGCGCCCGAGTTCAAATCCTAGATGTGGTAATTGCATTTCACTTAGCGCTAATACCCTTGGGAAAGGTATGAATCATACTCTCACTCATCCAGCATAGGTAAATAGTAGGGTAGACTGGTCTCTTTAACCTTGGTTAGGCACCGGTCTAGGAGAAAGAAAACTCTGAATTAAAACCTGTTGAACTTCGCTTAAGAAATTGACCTTGTGTACTATCCAGCTCGTGCGGTAGGTTGGTAAATATATATACCGACTGCAACTCTATAGACACCGCCCCCCCCCCGTGAAAAGGCTAGAAGAACTAGCCGTGTCCACAGGTACAGGTACTAGTGATAAGTACCTGTTAATGTACCATCTATGCAGTGTGAATAGAAAAATGATTTTTTGGTAAAAAATGAGTTTAAATATAAATGAGTACACATGAAGAATGAATAAAACAAAACGTATTCGGCATAAAATAAGCCAAAAAGGGTTGACATGCCGTAAAATCCAACCAACCCAACGGATGATGTTTCTATCTTATTAACCCTTACACAACGCGTAAACGAAAATAAGTAAGAAACAAGAAAAACTAGCATTGATTGTTTATATTTCAAATAAAATAAACAGTTTGAAATATTCCAATGATTGTTTAGAAACTGTAAGATGTAATTAACGCGTTATGCCTTAATTACATCTTCCAGCCATATGGAAAAGAGAGAAAAGATGTAGACTGAATAAAACAAACGTCACCGGCATAAAATAATCCTACAAGAGTCGACATGCCGTAAAATCCAACCAACCAACATAGTAATATTTTTAGTAAATGAAAGACTCAGACACAGATGCATCATCTATACATATATAAAGGCAGTTTGTGAGTATGTATGTCCGGATGAAACTATAAAAAATAAAGCAATTAACGACAAATTTAATATATACGCACATCAAATATCACCGGTACTTGTTTTCTCTGTGCAAAAATTATGAAGATTTTGATTTATATTAAGAGATTTAAAAATTAAAATATACATAGAAATAGCATTGAGATTCTACTTAGAAATGTCCAGCATTTGTAAATCTCAAAAGTAAACAAATCAATACACCTTCTCTACCAGGCGATGTTGGGTAGCCTCTTTCTGGTTTTCTATAAAGTGAACACTAAATTTCTCATCATAATATTTCTGATACTTGTTTTTTTTTCAATGTAATAAGATAAATCTTATAAAAACCGTAGACAATTTTATTGATGTTATGCTTTAATCCACAGACGAGAAACCCAGCTAAATCCTTTAATTTTTTAGTCATGTATTAAACTACATTAGATTACTGTGTCAGATTCTCTCTTCGTTTTTATGTGTAATATTTTTGGACGAACTTATCCATGTGAAATCTCTTGCAATGAACTTCGGGTTGACCGGGCTTCAAGTTAATGAACTGCGGGTCAACACGGCGAATGCGTACGGTTCACAGGAATCAGCGCCTGATTTTTATCTTGGCATGGGAATCGGTTTTTATAAATCTTAGAAAAAAAAATCACTTTCACACAAAGGTTTATTCTTTGCTGGCATTGAAGTCTTTGGTCATGGTTATCTGTAATTTTCATATCGCCGGTGAGCACAACAGCGAAATTAATACAATTAACAACTAATACAAATACACACATAAAAAATAGAATATGCCTTTATATCTTTATGAGAAGATATATTTAGTATTATTTGCATACAAAAATCCACACACACAGACTTTATATATATATATATATATCTTATTATGAAATAAATTATGAGTGTGTGTGTGTGTGTGTGTGTGTGTGTGTGTGTGTCTAACCGAAAATACATCACCACCAACGTCAACATTCCCTTAGTTATTTCCATTATATTCTCAATGTTGATAAAGAATCTAATTAAGATTAAATAATTATTATTCAATAACCAATGTCGCTATTAAGGTATAACTAAGATAGATTTGCCTAAAAATATCCCCTATTAATGTGATTAAAATCCTGCGATGTGTGTTATATATCATTAAGGAATACATAGTATATGGTTAGAATAATCTGCATAGCGGTTTATTAAAACCGTATTTCATAAATGTTTACTTGGTGTTATTGATTTCTAATATTATTGTTTTATTCTCACACGTATCAACAGCAATCCTATGAATCATTTTATATTAGAATCAATTAGAATAAAGTAAAAATAAGTGTAATCTTTTTTTTGGGGGGGGGGGCTCCTGATTTAATTGCATTAGTTTGGTTTGGTTTGGTTTGTTTTATTTTACGGCATATCAACCTCAGTGGGTCATTTAATGCCGATAAAGTTTTGAAATAAATCAATTCTTAATAGATAATACAATTTTTTTATAAATAGATTTTTCTATTTAACCCATAGATGGGACCCTAACAGGTACTACTACTCCGGGCCAGAGTGGACCAGGGAGCAATGGTGATGAAGGGGTGCTCCCAAACGTCCAAAACTGGAACCTCACCATCAGATAGAGTTTAACGTCATTCCCAGGACACGTAGACCCTTAGACACCGCCTTCTAGCACCCATATGATAAAAAGGGGTTGGGGCTTGCCATAAGGGCAATACGGTTGGGAAAATCATATAGGTGCTAGGGATTGACGTGACCAGCCGATTGATCGGAGGGGGCCTCTCCGACCGCCCGTCTAGCCCAAGATAGGGCCAAAGTGGAGTATTGCATGTCATGAACTGCTCATCCACCTGGGCTCTATCCTTAAGCATCACGGGTCACCACCTAATTGCATTAGTGTTTCTAATTCAATTGAAACTTAAATGCTTGTGCCCGGATGGTGCATATTCTTTCTAGTATATATAATATTAGTAATAGTAATAGTTTATAAGAGTTGAGGGTCTGTGGGGATTAATAAAAGTAAAAATAAATAAAACAAAATTAAATGAAATAAATGAATAAATAAATAAAAGACATAAAAATAACAATCTCCCAGAGGGCTTCGGACCGGAAGATCCCTCTGAGCATGTGCAAAAAAAACCCAAAATTCTTGGCGCCAAAAGGTCTCTAAGCCTCTTTGACTCCGAAAATTTGTAGAGGTAACACCTATAGACTTGCTCAGAAAATGTCCCCCCAATGAAATAGTGTGAACCCGATAATAATGGTCTTACTCTAAAGTCATCATTGTCTCTATTCCTTCTCTTCTTTTCATTAAATTCCATTCCAGCTCACCAGTCCAGAAGAAGAAGAAGAAAGAACCAGCTTTTATTGGGGACAAGATACCAGTATAAACGAACCTAACTTGTTCCCATAGGTCTACCATGTTTTTTTTTACAAATCTAAATTGAGAATATTTGTACTCATAACTTCCCCAACGGTATTAGCACGATGGGAAATGCAGTCTCATTCAGAATTTGAATATATATGGAGGGAAAAATGGAAATGAATCCGATAGTTCGTGGAAGAGTAATAAATGAAAGTAGAAAATAGGAAAAGTAAGAATGATATTTGAAAAAAAAAACAAACCTCAACACTCAGGGTTTTGATCGTACAGTATCAAACATATATATATATATATATATATACATATCATGCCAAGACATATTTTGGAAGTGCTCATTGTGTAATGTTTATCGCTGTAGAAAATGGACACGTCAACCCAAGTTAACTTCTATGACGAAACCTGCTTGTGCGTAGCAGTTGGCTAAATACACACACTCATATATATATATATATATATATATATATATATATATATATATATGTGTGTGTGTGGTGTGTGTGTGTGTGTGTGTTTTATACGCGTATACAATAATCAAAGCCCATATCATTCTAAAAGGCGGTATTTGAAAAAAAGTAAAAGCACACACAGACAATATATATATATATATATATATTATATATATATATAATGTGTGTGTGTGTTGTGTGTGTGTGAGAGAGAGAGAGTGAGTGAGTGAGGGCGAGAGAGAGAGAATAGACAAAGAATTCCAAAAGATGAATTTATTCTACGTCCCGGAATCAACGCCAAGTTGACACCAGTTACTCCCCCTACTTCATATATAACCAGCATTTTCCTATTTCGCATGTCATCCACCATCCCAACGCAACATTTTGTTGTTGATCGGATGAAGATTATATAAACTGAAACGTTATAACGTCGACGTCACCATCAAGAATAAACTCATCTTTTGGAATACTTCGTGTTCTATTTTTTCTACATAGTATCGGATTTAATTTCCTATTTTACTCACTCACACACACACATACATATATATATATATATATATATATATGAATGAATGTGTGTATGCGTACATAATGATGAAAATAATGAATAAACCCTTCTGAGAGTTGGGAATTTTTGTTAGGAAAATTGAATTTATAAAATAGAAGAATTTGCGCATTTGAAGTAATTATAAAATTTATTGCACTGACGATTCCGTGGCAATTTTTTGAAGACTTTAATATAGCTTTATCGAATGCCAATATTCGCGTTGGGACTCCTCCGCAAAAATGGTAAAAGAATTCTATGAATAATAATAATAATAATAATAATAATAATAATAATAAATAATTGTCCAGGAAATTCAAATTTTACCATATAACTAAATGGTATATTCACAAGCCTGACCCTGTCCTAGAGAACGAGACTCATAAAATTATCTGGGTCTTTGAGTTACAGCCAGATTACCTAATCCCAGCTAGGATACCAGACCTTGTGTTAAGTTACAAGGAAAAAGAAAATGTCATCTCGTGGATCATAGAGGGAAAATGAAGGAGAGCGAAAAGAAAGACAAATACTATGACCTTACCAGAGAACTGAAAATACTGAAACATTAAGGTAAAGGTCATACCAATTGTAATTTGCGCCATTGAAAGGTCCCCAAGGTTTTGGAAAAGAGTCTGGATGAGTAGGAAATCAAAGGAAGAACGGAAACCATCCAAACAACAGCATTATTAAACACAGCTAGAATACTCAGAAGAGTCCTGAATCTGGGGAGACTTGCTGTCACCCAGCCTCTAGTGAACCACCAGTTAAGGTGGCTGTGAACATTTTTCATTGAGTGAAATAATAATAATAATAATAATAATAATAATAATAATAATGGAAATTTGGTCTATTTTTCTGTAACCGAAACCACGTCACTGCTTAGGTCACAAAACCCAAATCGATAATACATAGAATAAAGAACAACCATGTAATAATAATAATAATAATAATAATAATAGATGCAAACACTTACCATCTATAATCGCTTTAAGGGGGCATGAAAACACGGAACCACTGAATATGCCATTTCCCTTAAACCAAGATAAAATATGCAGTAAATGAATAAAAAAAACATTAAAAGAATAGCCACCTGGCATTTTAGGTTCAAGCATATACTATTAATAATATAGGCATCTGTTCTCGTGCATATACTATTAATAACCTTCGATCAATCAGCTGGTCACGTCCAGCCCCCTTTTTATCAGATGGGCTAGAAGGTGGTAGCTGAGGGAGTTCATGTCCTGGGAATGACGTTAAACTATCTGATGGTGTAGTTCCAGTTCTGGAGGTCTGGGGAATGTGGAGCACCCCTTCATCACCATTGCTCTCAGGTACACTCTGACTGAGTAGTAGTACCTGTTAGGGTCCCATTTATGGGTTAAATAGAAAAATGTGTTGATAAAAAAAATTGAGTATGCATTTAGAATAACCCACCGAAGTTGATATGCCGTAAAACAAAACAACCGAAAATCCTTCCAATCAATACCCACTACGTTACATGAATACCATTCTGAAAATTGGGTTTTCGCTTTGAAACTACTACAAACAGAAAATAACATTGAGTGCCAAGCCGTGAAACAATGATAGCAAACCTGCCTTGTATACTATTATTATTATTATGAATCTGATCGCAACAAGGCAGGTGCATTTTGCATAGCCGTTATCAGGGCGGAATATCGAATTGTAGGGACACGTTTACAAATTCCGATTTGTATTCACTACATACTAATGCTCTTACCAAAAGAAAAACAAAAGAAAAAAGAAATTATTCATTTTTTCTTCTCCAGGCTATGATTAAATAGCTGGGCATGTTGGGCTTAAGAATGTCAAGTCTAAATACACACCCCTACTAACTTGCGGTCATATTCACTCATCTATTTTATATGATTGTTCTCAGGGTTATCATCTGTTTTCAGCATGTATTAGAGGTCATGGAATATATCACCGGTCGATAAATAGCGATTAAATCTTATTATTAGACCCCAAACCTGAAAACGTAGAAATAAACTTAATAGATAAATATAATATATTAAGAATTTTCTTCTATCAATATATTATGAAATATATATATATATATATATATATATATACTAGCAAGAATACGTGCCCTACAGGCGTAACTATTTAAGTTTTAATGTAATGAAATATATTAGAAAGACTTTTGAAATTAAATAAGAACGGATATGAAAAGATTACACTTATTTTAATCATACTTTAATTGGTTTCTATATAAAATCATTCACATGATTAATTTTAATACGTTGGAGAATAAAACATAATAATGATAATATAGAGATCAATAACATCAAGTACTTATTTATTCAATCGGTTTTGTTGAAACCAGTATGCAAATTAGCCACACCATATATTATTTAAACCTTTATTTCTTAGTGATATATAAGACACATTGCAAGATTTTAAATGCACTAATAACCGGGGTGGTTTTGAGGCGAGCATTAGATTTTCATAGAGACATCGTTAATAAACAAGATTTATTCTTAATGATTTTGATTATAGATAAAATATTCATTAACGTATGCATTTCCTGAAGGATACTGTCACGTAAGTAGTGACGTAGTTTTGGTCACAGACAGACACCTCCATGATAATATTTTTTTTAAACATTATAAAATTTATTTTTCTATTTAACAAAGAGTTGGGACCATAACAGGTAATACCACTCCGGTTCATAGTGGACCTGGGAGTAACGGTGATGAAGAGTTACTCCACATTCCCAAGAGGTCCAGAACTGAAACTTCATCAGATAGAGTTTATTGTCATAACCAGGACATTAAGACCTTCAGCCACCGTCTTCTAGTACATATATAATAAAAAGGGTTGGGGTTCGTCTTGGGAATAATAAGGTTGGGACAATCATATAGGTGCCAGGGCTTGATGTGACCAGAGGGTGACTCTCCGACCGACCCTGTAGCCTAAGTAATGGCTAAAGTGGAGTCTGTAAGTCATGAACTGCTCAGGTAGCAGGATTCCATCCTTAAACACCACGGGTCCAAGAGGTGCACTCGGATTATTCTACAGCCCCAGCCAACAGGGTAGGCAGACATCTTAGTTTGGCACAAGGCCAAAATTGTGATAAACCTTGTGAAATACTTTTTTATCACCCATAATTTTATATCTTGTAACCAAAATTTGCTCGATTTAGTTTTATGACTATTTTTTGAAAGGTTTGCAAAGACCAGGTTCTCTGTTTATAAAACTCCGTAATTGAAGAGGATGAGAAATGTTTATCGCTAAAATAATAACACACTTATAGTTAGATATTTTATGTCGGATGCAAAAGTCAAGATTCTTGAGAACATATCGGAAAAGAAGGGAATAATTCAGTTGGATAAGGAATATACTTTGTACATACTGCAATATTTGGCTTCGTTGAATTGTTTTTATAGCATGAGTTCTGTATATATAGGTCCAGTATATAACAGCATGCTTACGCTTTGAATAGGATTAAAAAATATCTACCCCTATAATCTTCGGAAAAAAAGAAGCTATATCACCAAATTAATGGCCATAGTAAATTAGTTTGCCAATATGGACTGGGTCGGATCGTTTATCACCGACAGTACCGTGAACTGGCACATGCTTATTTTATTTAACTTCATTACTTTAAAAAAATCGTTCTCGTATACATCATTATTCGGACTTTCTTTTCTTGACTCCTCATCATGCATATCTTCGTTCATAGTAATTTGATGATTAAGATTTTTTTACTACTTGTGAACATTGGTTTTGTTCTAGTTCATCTATCAATTTGACTGACTAGTAGCGGTCATAAAATACGAAGAGAATGTTTAAATCAGTAATTTTGCAGCCTTTACATAAAAAAAAAAACAACTGTCACAAATAACTTTAAAAAAAAAAAAAAAAAAAAAAGCGGTGAAGTAACTGGGATATAATTATTTCTCTGAATGTTTGAGATGAGGCTTGAAGATTAGTATATTATGCGTATTATCTATTCGGACTATTGTCCCCATCTTCATTGTTATTTGTACAACATTTCGGCCGATACATCCGGCCTTTCGGCCCTTCTTCAGGTATTTCTTGTCGTATTCGGGAGCCATCACGGAACTTTGAACCTAACCGTGGAATAAATAAAGGGTTAGGTTCAAAGTTCCGTGATGGCTCCCGAATACGACAAGAAAGTTCCCGAGTTCGAAAAGAAGGTTCCCGAGTCCGAGAAGGTTCCGAGACCGACAAGAAATACCTGAAGAAGGCCGGAGGGTTTATCGGCTGAAACGTTGTACAAATAACAATGAAGATGGGGACAATAGTCCGAATAACGCAGATAATACTGGGATATAATTGTTTTAAAAGATAAAACTTGTTCGGTTTGTTAGAATGGTATATCAATATCCATGGGTATTGTAGAGTAGTTAACATTCCTTCAGCACTCTACCAGATGGACTGGCTCATAGACATAAAATAGTCCACGATTAAAGTGGATTAACTAGCTGAATAATATTCAGACTGACTTTGCTGCGTTGGCTAAACCGAATTGACCCTCCTCTATTTAGTGTAAGTTTTGTCTTGTTAATCTGTTTGTGCTTATTTGTTCTGTGTCCGTTTTGGCACCGGATGCTGGTGCTTAATAAATGTATTAAGCACACCATTCTTCTGTGTATCTTTCCACCTCGCGATACAACAATGGGTTATTTAATGTAAAAGTCATCCGTGTTGAAGAACAGTAGCGGTACTACCGTGTTCCCGAAAAGAAAGGCTAATATTAATTTTCACTCCGAAATATAACACTAGGGATTATTTTCACAGGATGAAGAGTGTTTCCGTCACGTTATGTGATTGTGTAGAATGCTTATTTCTGTCTGTCGCTCTCAACTATGATTATTTTAAGGGGAGGGCTTATGTAAAAAATCATCCTAAAAATCAAGTTATTTTGTAGGTAGGTCTTACTTTTGGTGAAACACGGTATTTAACCCATATCTAGAGTATGAGGGTGTCCATACCTTTCTCCTGGGAGACAAAATTTGGTATGTACGTATTTAACCACTTACCAACGAACGGGATGCGACAAAAATCAATTTCTTAGCGAGGTAATGCTGGTTTAAATTCAGTTTTTTCATCATTTAGTGTAGTCGATTTGATGCAGTCGATATTTTTCTTTGTTAGGTTGGTATAAAGTATGAAAGACGTGGTCTGTGGTGTTCAGACCTCAAGAGTAGAATTGCAAATGGCTACCACCATGACTATTTATATTTTATAAATGGTCAAGGGCAGATCCCCCTGTTCAACCTAGACACAGGGGCAGACCACTCTATTGTACTTATACAGTTGGTTAGTTTTACGACATTGTTGAGTTATTTAATGTCGATTTTTGCAACCTGATTCGATTTTTTCTAAAAATCAAATTTATTTTACTTCAAATCCAAGTTGGAGAAATTCCCCTTTAAGATGAGACTCCATCTTGTCACCTCACGCAGACAAGATTCTCTTTCCGTCTTTTCCAAACACCAGGGCAGACTCAAAATTTTCACTCTCTCTTTCTCTCTCGTCACTATTGACACCTTTCGACCAATTAGAAGTCAATAGGTCAAACTTTCGCACGTCATTCTTAAATTCTAGTTAATTTCAACCTATTACATAACGTTAGCTTAGTCGGTAGAGCGTTCGGCTAGAAACCACATGGTTTCTAGTTCGATTCCGGTCCTCGCCAACTCAGCGTATGAGTAGCACAGGGATCTGTGCGGTAAAGTAAGGAGCTGATGGTAGATGTGGCGCTCCACCTCAGATGCCAAAAAACAATCTCCTTGGTCTAGCGCTAGTGAAAAGGGGATAGACTCCCTCGCTGATTGGCTGATACCAACTGGCAAATGGCTGAGGCCGCCCCGACGACTTTACTTTACTTACTTACATGACGTGAAGGGCCGGTTTAGCTCAGTCGGTAGAGCGTTAGGCTAGAAACCACAAGGTTCGATACCGGCCCTCGCCATCAGCGTATGAGTATCACAGGGACCTGTGCGGTAAAGTAAGGAGCTGAATGGTAGGTGTGGCGCTCCACTTCAGATGCAAAAAAATCTCCTTGGTCTAGCGTTAGTGAAAAGCGGATAGACTCCCTCACTGATTTACTGATATCAACTTTAGGCCACCCCGACGACGTTTACTTACTTACATAACGTATAACTAAAAACATTGAGTTTTCCACATCTCATTATTTTACAAATTGATGTCAGAAATAAATTTAAAAGACAACCAGATCCACTAAAGATGGCGCTCGGAGTTACATTTAATCGTTTAAAACTTTGTCAGGTCTCATGCATTTGGAACTTATGCTATTTAAAAGAAAGAAAACTAATTTTAAGAGCTTATCGAAAGAGGAATGCTGAATGTTAAAACGTACTTGTTGCACTCTCATATCACTCCTTCAACAGATCTGAGTGCCTTTAGCAATGATTAAAGTGAGAAATCCCATTAAGAAATATTTTTAAACATAGAAACGAAGTAACAAAAACGGTTCAGCTCATCTGGGTGACTATTACCGCTTTCTACAAAGGGAATCAAACTGTGCATGTATCAGCAAATGCCTCAAGAATTTCCGAAGGTATTAGAAGATGAAACGAGTATCTATATATCAAGATTCGTGTTCCTTAATTGTACAATTGTTATGACCTTGCAACAGCCCGTGGTTAAAAATGAGACAAAATGCAATATGCAAATCCTGGTTATCTAGTGTTGCTCATCTGCAGAATTCTTATAGAGAAGAAAAAAGGCTACACAAAAAAAAAAAAATATATAATAAGAAAGAAAGAAATACCAGAAGAAAGATAGATAGAGGTACTTAGCCCACGGAAGCGATAACGCTAATCTGTTTAAATTAAATCATGAAAGGATGAAAAGAAATAAAGAAATAATATAGCATTAGATTACGAAAACTCCCAAAGTAGTCTAACCCTAACCCTAATCCTATTAATAACCCTAACACTTATCTTAACCCTAGCGTCTCAAGGGTTTCGGGTATTTCCGTAAAATGTAATGAAATATAATAGATACGTAATCTAATTATATATTATCTCTTGTGCGCTATTCTGCATTAGTAACGTGATGGAATTATTTGAATATATATTTTTACATTTTTTGACTTTGGACATTTCAAATTCAATATTTTAAAAATATGAAATTTTTCCTTGGTTGTTTTTATTATTCTCCTTTTACACCCTTTTGAGATGTGTATGTGTACGCATGTAAGTTGTAAATAATATTTTGAATACCTATGTTCATAATTTCTTAAATTTTAGTGATCAGATTATACGACCCTATATTTACTTCTTGTTTTTAATTAAATCACCGCATATTTAATCAATGCAGAGTCACACAGACACACACACATTTAGTAATTATGTAAACCCTGCATTAATTTTACCGCGGAAACTTTCTTTTTTTGTTAAAAAAATTCTATAAGAATACAAAATGTATTAATAAAAATGACGTGGATATTTGTGAAAAATATTCAAATAATTACCTTTCACCAATTCATTGGGGAAAATAAGAATAAAAACATCCTAGTATTTTTTTTAAAGACGAATTTTGATTGGCTATGGGACAAGTAGATTTTCTTTAATTTAGTGTGTACGCATTGGTTGAACCGTGATGTCTTAGACAGGGGACACCATGGTGACATTTTCTTCTACGATTATTCGCTGAGATGCAAATTTAAAGATGAACTAAAAAGATTAATATTCCATAAGCATTCTTTACCAAATGTAAAGCAAAAGGATAAAAGAATTCAAAATGAGATTTTGTTGCACAAATTTCATGCGCATAATTCATAGCCAAGGCGAGAAAAGTACATCCTAAATGGATCGTAATGCTTTTTAAATTTACATAATGTGCAAATTTCCCTATTTTTCCAGTCTAAGTTTTAAAGATGGTTTTCCCGTTTGTTTCCGTAAATGTTTTCGGAATTAAATATACAGAGAGTGATAGATTTATTTGAATACATATTTTTCCGAAGAAACTTGGTGTTCCTCATGGATATGAGCATATGTATTTTTCTACTCAACCAGGGAGTGAATGATATAGAGCCATGAAACATTCATGCTATTCCATATGTTCAGAAAACAATTTGGAATACAATTCAGTCCAATTTGCAATTTCGGTTCGCAACTTTCCTTAATACTTCGGCGCTGAAAATAGAATCGGCGAACCGAGTTCAAATCTTATGATAATGGATATTATGTATTTTTCTGTAACACAAACTATATCACCAATGAAGTCACAATTCCCTTAGTTAATTACGTCACATTCTCCATGATTTTATATTAATTACACCTCAATTATTAATGAAATTGTTTTACATTATTAAAACTGTTGGCCTTATCTACAAACTGATAACATGCAACAGTGTGAACGGGAAGACTGACTTGCATATTAATATTAAAAAGTTGATTTTGATAAATTATTGGTATTATTGATTTCTAATGGTTTGGTTTTATCTTAATGAAAAAGTTCGCAATGAAAGACGGGAGTGATGGAAGAGTAAGTTTCGGTTGTTCTTTTTTTCGATTATACTCCCCTCTGTTTCAAATCTTTTTATCTTCATTCTTGTTTAGTTTCATTAGTCTTTCTAATTTAATATGATATTTTATTACATTAAATCTGTAATACTTGCAACCTCAGTACTTCTAAAAAAATTATGTTGTTATTTGAAAAAAAAAATGGAGCCAATTTTATATGCTTTAATGTTTCCTGATATTTTCCTTTATAATAACGTTCATAGTTGAACTTTTGAGATAATCCCAAAGATGCTTCCTTACTTTTCTTTCATCTGTCTAGTTTTGTTTTTTTTTTCATTTGATACATTATTGTATTGTCTGAAGTTCATGAAATCTATGAATTATTACGAGGATTTCCCAAACTACTATCTTGATCATTATCAATATTAAATGAGTTTTTCTTTTGTCTCATTATTTTCTTATACTCCTGTTTTGAGGTCAGATAATGTAAGACCATTGAGATAAAAAGCAACAAAAAATTGGCTTAAAGAAAGAAAAAAGAAATAATGGCCAAGATGGAAGAAAGTTGGATAAACTCAGCAATTATTATCTTTGCTGTCTTAAGTAGATTATTTCTGTCTATATATATATATATATATATATATATATATATATATATATATATATATATATATATATATATATATATATAATATAATATATACATATAAATATGTTCTTCAGGTTTCTTATATATTCGGAAGTACATAGACGATATATATGTGTTGTTTATATATTGATACTAGTGTACCTTAATTGTACGACCGTTATGATCTTGCACCACCCTCTGGTTAAAAATGAGATTGTCCAAATCGCCCAACATGTAATGCAAAAGTGTATATTCTCATTATTGGGTGTTTCTTATCCACCAAAGTCTTATTTCTTAGTATCATCACCTCAGCTAAATAATGGACCATTCCGTTTTTATAACAAAGAAAAAAAAGAAGAAAAACAACATTCTACACCAAGATATATAGAAAAAAGAAAAAAGTAAGAAAGAGATAAGGGTAGAGAGAGGGGTGAGCGCGCGGAAGGGATAACTAATTTGTTTCAATCGAACATAATGAAAAGATAAAAAGAAGGAAAGAAAGAAAGAAAGAAAAAAGAGTGAGAGAGTTAAATGAAGATAATTATACTTTATATATATTGATCTATTGCAATAGCTCTTAAGTAAACATATCAAACGTAGTAATAATTAAATCATCATACTGTGGTATATCCACAGGTCCTACTATGTCGATATATTGTTCTCTTATTTTTCTATCATTTAACCTATGTTTGTTGTTTTAGCACATTGTTTAGACGTATATATTCTTCGATCTTTTTCATTGTCGTACTAAAGGGGTACTAAATTTTAGAGCGAACCCTTTATTTGAACCAACTTTGATATCCATTATATAAGACTGTGTAGCGCATTGTTAATCAAGTAAGAGTAAAATGAATACTTTTCTTTTATTGGCCTATTTCATCGTTCAGTTCTCACGGTGAGATTAAATCTGGTTTTGATAACCTAATGTCTTTCTTTATGGCCACGGGACAGACTACTAAAATCCAAACCAATGAATTCAACTTTATGGAATTTCAATAAAAACAAATTACATTCTGCTCTCTATTTTACACCTGACCGTCTAACAGTTGAAACTATCTCGATATTTGCTGAGATTAGTTTTGGGCCGCCCTGTAGGCTGGAACGTTAGAATACATCAACTGCACCTCGAAAGAGGGGTAATACCTCCCCAATGGGTCCACCTGTTGGCTGTAGGTGGTAACCCGTGATACATAAGGATAGAACCTTGGTCGCTAAGCAGTTAGAGACATGTAACACTCCACTTTGTCCCTTACTTGAGCTGGACGGTTGGTCGGAGAGGCCACCTCCAATCAATCGACCTGTCACGTCAAGCCCTAGCCCCAAACCTATTGCCTTTATGGTAAGCCCCAACTCTTTTTATCATATGGGTGCTAGTGCAGCAAGATTAGATTTGGCAAGGACTACTAATGGAAGGGGAAGGAAGAAATAAATAAATAAGAGATGATAAAGGTTTAAAAAATAGTGATGACCACAAAAAGGATGAACGATGGTTTGACCGTAGAGTGACCCCGAACGGAGAATTGAGTGCCAACCGGAAGTTTCGGGGGTTGACCGGAACCGGAAGTCACGTGGTGACGTGGAACAACGAAGAAAGGGACCGGCCTCTTTTCGATTTGGGACGTCGTAGGGTACGGACCTGACCGTGGGTCCCTTATGGGATCACAGTAATCAAGTAGTGTTCTCTCTCTCTCTTTCTCTCTGCCTTTCCTCCTCTCCGATACAGCCCACAAGACGAACCTACCCTGGAAATAAAGGCTAGCAGTTGTGACTACATATTTCTAGCGTTGTAATTTTTATCACTTGTACTGTGACCAGATATACGACAACGTTACAGATATCGTTTTAGTGCCCGGAAAAAAGGGACAACGTTACAGCTAGAAGACGGTAGCTGAGGATGTTCATATCCTGAGAATGACGTTAAACTCTATTTGATAGAGCCCCTTTATAACCATTGCTCCCAGGTCCACTGACTGGGAGGGAAGTACCCGTTAGGGTATTATCTATAGGTTAAATAGAAAAATGTGTTTATAAAAAAAATGAGTATCCATTAAATGAATTTATTTAAAAACTTTATTGGCATTGAATAACTCACCGAGGTTGATGTGCCGTAAAACATACCAAGCAAAACCAAAGATTAATTTCGGTACCAGATATTACACCTTGAGTTGAGGAAGTAAATCTCTATCGATGGTTTGTGCGACGATGACAAAACTCATTGTTCAAATGACATTTCAAATGACAACATTTGTGTTTAATATTTCCCGTAAACATTCACGTTCAGCATTCATCAACAACGTGTTTGACATTTAACTTTTGAAATTACACAATCAATTACATAGAGTTCAAGTTGATTAATTCATTGTAATTCACCCCGAAGATCCTTATGATGAAACTTAGTAGCTTATTTCTATATACACCTTAATACTATATATATATATATATATATATATATATATATATATACACACACACATATATATAGATATATAGATATATATAGGGTCATCCACAGACACGTGTTTCGACTTATCAAGTCTCTTCAGTGTGGCTAGACATTTTGTAAGCTACCTACAGCCGGAATTGAACTCTGGTCGGTCCGGCACTTTAACCATTAGGCTGTATTCACTTACAGAATGGGAAGGGGATTTTAACTGTTTTAATACACAAATCGCTTTGTGTGTAAAGGCCGTAACAGAGTGCTCCATTCAGAGAAGAGCGTTGCGTTTACGCTTGAGTTAGCGGCCGTCAGCGAGATCCCCCCAGAGTGCTCAACCCTAGGGGATGGGGAGCATATATAGGGTCATCCACAGACTCGTGTTTCGACTTATCAAGTCTCTTCAGTGTGGATATATATATATATATATATATATATATATATATATATATATATATATATATATATTATCTGGGACATCGGCTGTTACTCTTGTAGTTTTGGAAGAATTTTGAAACCCGCCGTACGAGCAGTCATTATTTAAGCAGAGTTTAATAGTTTTGAATTCAGAGTTTTCCGCATCCCTGTCACGTAGCCATGGTTAAAGAGCTCGGTCTACCCTACTATTTACTCATAGATGGATGGAGAGATCTTGAATGCATACGTGTGTATCTTTCTCCCCCTCTCTCTTTATTTCTCTCTCTACGTCTTTCTCTCTATGTGTCTCTCTCTATATATATTTCTTTATATATATATATATATATATATGTATATATATTTTATAAAAAAAAGGAAGGTCCGCAAAATGTATTTTGTTCTCAGAAAATTTTTAAAAATTCTTTTTGTTTTACATATGGAACACGTGTTTCAGATCTTCTGGTATCTTCTTCAGGCTTTGATTGATAATATGAAAATGAATTTTTACATGCATGTGTATATATATACATACACATGGGTATTTCACCTCCTCTTCCTGTTTTTGTGGGAGTGGAATGGAATTTCATATTTAACATTAGTCTTTTAAACAGGTGTTTTTGTTTTTTGGGTGGTTTACTAATAAAGTCATTAGCTGAATTTTTATAACTTTTTTTATAACTTTTTTTATTTGGGTTGTCTTGATAAAGTTCATCAGATGTTCATTTGATATATCAGGTGTGTGTGTGTTTGTAATTTGTTTTTGTTCTGAAGACATTCTATGTTTTTCTACTTAAATTTATACTTTTTGGGTGTGTGTATGTGTGTGCCTACGTATATGTGCCTATGTTTACTTTTTGTGTGTGCGTATGTATATGGTTGTATTCAGTGTGTATATGTGTACATATGTATACATACTTAAGAGTTGAATTTTGAATTAAGAATTAAATTTAAGTCTATTCATAACTATCTTTCTATCTATTTATCTATCTATCTCTATTTTTTTTTTGTTTATGATATAGCAATCTATCTGTCTATCTATTTCAGTGTGTTTATGTCTATCTGTCTATCTATCTATCTATCTCAGTCTGTTCATATTCATCAATCTATTTATCTATGTATCCCTCTGTGTTTGTTCATATCTATCTATATATGGATCTATAAATCTATCTATTTCAATGTGTTTATATCTATCTATCTATCTATCTCTGTTTTTTTTTTCATATTTGTCTGTCTATCTATCTATCTTATTCTGTTCATATCTATCTATCTTATTATTTTCATTATTATCTATCTATCTTCTCCAGTCTGTTCCTATGTATGTAATATATGTATGTATGTATCTTGGACTGTTCTATATTTCATATTATATAATTTGTATATTTTGTTTTGTGGTTTGCATGTTTGTGTAGTAAATTTATTTTTATTGTTGTGTATATGTATTTGCTTGGTTAGGTTCAGTTTGTGTGTTTTGGGTGCTTATTTGTGTTCCTACATATGTGTTTTACACATACACATAGGTTGTGGATTCTATTTAGTAGATCATATTTGCTTATGAAGTAGTGTTATTGTGTGTGTGTGGTTAAATCCGATTTAATTCGGGTTTGTATTTATCTATGAAATGTTTTTCTTTAATTAGGAGTAGAGTATAGTCATCAGTTTGATATATCGGCATCACTTTAAATTTTCCTTGATTACATTCGTGGATATGTTTCGATACGTATAGGTTTCTATTGTTAGCTAATCTAATGTTGCTTTTGTGTAGTAAGATTCTTTTGTTCAGTGATGATGTGCATCCAATGTATATTTTCTTGCAGTTTGTGCATTCTATTATGTAAACTACATTTTTCGAGGTACAGTCAAGATTTCTATTTATTTTGAAAGTTGTGTGGGTTTTTTTGAATGTGTAGGTTGTTCCTTCTATTATTATGTTGCATACCCAACATCGTTTCCGCATTTTGAGACACCCTGTGTAGTTTGTGTCCCAAATTTGGATGAAGTTAGTATTTTTTTTAGATTTTTTGACTGTCTCTTGCTTTTAATTATTTTTGTTGTGTCTAATATATTTTTAATTTTTTCATTGTTTTCAATTGTGTAATATGTTTGTGAATATTGCTATATCATAAAAAATAGAGATAGATAGATAAATAGATAGAAAGATAGTTATGAATAGACTTAAATTTAATTCTTAATTCAAAATTCAACTCTTAAGTATGTATACATATGTACACATATACACACTGAATACAACCATATACATACGCACACACAAAAAGTAAACATAGGCACATATACGTAGGCACACACATACACACACCCAAAAAGTATAAATTTAAGTAGAAAAACATAGAATGTCTTCAGAACAAAAAACAAATTACAAACACACACACACACACCTGATATATCAAATGAACATCTGATGAACTTTATCAAGACAACCCAAATAAAAAAGTAATAAAAAAAGTTATAAAAAAGTTATAAAAATTCAGCTAATGACTTTATTAGTAAACCACCCAAAAAACAAAAACACCTGTTTAAAAGACTAATGTTAAAAATGAAATTCCATTCCACTCCCACAAAAACAGGAAGAGGAGGTGAAATACCCATCTGTATGTATATATATATACACATGCATGTAAAAATTCATTTTCATATTATCAATCAAAGCCTGAAGAAGATACCAGAAGATATGAAACACATGTTCCATATGTAAAACAAAAATAATTAAATTTTTTTTTCTGAGAACAAAATACATTTTGCGGACCTTCCTTTTTTAATAAAATATTGAATTTTTTCCCGTTGGAACCA
>CM042147.1:50183985-50201485 GCA_023376005.1 Doryteuthis pealeii | reverse complement strand
CACAGGTGACGCCACAGAACAAACTGGCTTTTTTGGAAGCGGACCTCCAAAATACAGGTGAAGAGACCCTAAGATCTGATAGGCGATTGATGGAGCTTAGGACACTCACAAAATAAATTATTTACTAACATCTTCCATGACAGTTGAACACAAGAAACAATTTACGTAAGGAAACACGCATGAGCCGATGCTCATGCGGGACCAGTGCTAAAAATTACGTTTATTCGTTCGGCAATCCTCTTTTGGAGCACTTCAGGCCCTTGGCAATAAACCGAGCCCTGTCCCTTTTAATCAAGAAGGTAGGTGTCGCCTCGGGGTATGGCAACCTTGGATCCACACTGATATTATATTGTGGTAATAAAGGACTATTTGCTCGTAAATTCCTACCATAAAATAAACTGAACCCCCATTTTATGTCCGTGTTTTTGCAATAAATGTTTTATTTTTCTTGCACCCGTTATGTTACAATACTAAATATATTTCCTTTATTCATTTTAATATTCACTTCAGTGTGTATATTCTAAAAGCTTTTATTTTGTGAGAATGCTTAGTTTTAAAAGAAAAATAAAACATTTATTGCAAAAACACAGACATAAAATGGGGGTTCAGTTTATTTTATGGTAGGAATTTACGAGCAAATAGTCCTTTATTACCTATATTGTTGCATAATCTATGTGTTGGCATAGATTATTGGTAACCCCCTGTAATTCTGCAGGGATGGTCTTTTTCATATCACGGGTGGCAGTTTTCCAGGGAATAATACAAGTAAGACCGGAAATCCCGCAGGTCACGCGATTTTGAATTAGTTGACGGTGAGATTTCGGACGAGACAGACGTCGCTGGCTTTGTTTGTTGGCTCTACGCGCTACATTAGTAAGAAAAGTTAGTTAAGTAAATAAAGGTTTTAAAAAAGACAACATACTGTTGCATAGGGCTCTACTCAGGCCACAAAATCGTACATGCTATATACTGTTGCTGGATCGTATGTGTTAGTAATGGAGTATAAGGATTCACACGTAGACATATGTAGTAGTAAGACTTTTAACGTTTATTTCTTTCACCTCGTGGTGGGTGTGTGTGGGTGGACGAGCTGGACAACGGCGCTACGAATGTTGCAGGCTGGCGATCGGGGGGTGAACGGGGTGGGTGAGTATCACTGCCCGCTCGACCGTGTCGACGGTCAGACACCTTGTGCTTTCTTCGCCGTCTCCTCGGGTCTCCTGTCGATGACCGCTTAAGTATTGACGACCGCCCACACATTCTTTTGTTCCTTGACCGGAAGTCCTTTCTCTTTGTTCAAATTCGCGTTTGTCCAGATGAGTCCTTTGTCACACCAGACCCTCTGTCTACCCTAGACATTGTCTTCTCAGTTCAATTTTCCTTTGTCTTTTCGACTTCCCGCGCAAAACAAACAGTCAATCTGCAACAATACGTTGTGAAATGATTGCGCATGCCTTAGCTAGAAAACTGGCCAAACAAGATGAAGAAGCAACAAATGAAGGACCAGACGTGGACATCACGCCGAAGTAAGAATAGAAGACTAGATTATCACAGATGGCCAAATAAGTAATAGAAAGTACAACTAAGTTATGCATCGTCTAAATATACATCTGCGTAAATATCTCTCTGTCTACCTCTCTCCTCTCTCTATTAAAAGGACATTGTGTATATACCCAACGTGGGTATGAGTATATAACAATATATCTTACCGGTCTAATGGCCGAAGCCACATGACACAGAGCCCGAAGGAAGGCTAAGTATATGCCGCTGTCGAAGAATCTTCGACAAAGAAGAAGGACTCTCACAAAGGAAAGGTCTGAATGGCTTCAAATGAAGAAGGACTGAATGCAGTTATAGGATGTTCCAAACAAATACAGCGACTGAATACAGTAATTGCTTTTCATCATCATATATAATATCTACTAGCAAATATATGCACCCCCCGGGTGCAAGTATTAAAGTTTTAATCTAATAAAATATGTTAAATTAGAAAGGCTAATGAAACTGAATAAGAATGCAAATAAAAAGATTTGGAAAAATAGAACAACTTTGAAACTAACTCTTCCATCATTTTCCATCACTCCCGTCTTTCATTGGTAAATTTCCTAATTTAACTATTTAGTTAAAATAGGAAGTAAAGAATAATATTAATAATTTCTTGTTAATGGATTTCTTTTAAGATTTATCCCCGAGATTTTTGCTTATATTCATTAAGATAAACCCAAAGAATTAGAAAGCATAAACATATATTTATTAAAATCAAATTTTTAAGATCAATATGCAAATTAGCCTTCCCATTCACTCTGTAAACCGCTATTTTGTTGTATATATAAATACAATTGCATGTTATTAGTATGTATATGTGGTCAACAGTATTAATAATGTAAAACAATTTTATTAATAATTGAGGTTTAAATAAAAATAAAATCATGGAGAATGTGATGTAAATAACAAAGGGAATTGTGACTTGAGTAGTGATATAGTTTCGGTTACAGACAGACAAACACACAATCTCCATTATAATAAGATATATCAATACGCGTGTTCCTAAATCTTCCGTCCGTTATAACCCTACAACACCCCTGGTTAAAAATGAGACTGTCCAAATTGTTCTAGATGTGATGTAAAAAGGAAAATCCATATTATCTGGTGTCGCTTATAGCAGATTTCTTATTTGTCCGATTTTATTTTCCCCCAATGAAACATTCCAAATGTTTTTTATGAATTACGGAATATATTTTGGTAATTTTGATCTTATGTCTTCCCGGCCTCCTGCCTTAATTTACACTATGTTTTAGCGAGCCAGCGCCAGGCGAATTTCCGGCTCAACTTAGGTTATTTCCGTGTCGTGTTTTACTCACGTCTTTGTTGGCAAATTAATGTAGACATTTTAAACGCCTTCCCTCTCCCTTAGATTTTTATCAGCAAATCAATGTAAATATTTTACAACCCCGCTTTTAAGAAAGAGTGAGAGAGTTAAATCAATATTATTATGCTTTTTACTTAATGAACTAATTGCAATAGCTCTTATGTCAGCATATCTAACGTTGTAATAATTCAATTATCATACACTGATATATCCACAGGTCCAGTTTAACATTAATATTATTAAACTAGTTTGCTATATTCATAAGTAGGTATTTACCCAACCCATTTGGCATAGGTAGGATGTGACACAATGTCGTAGGTGTAGGACACCAGCGAGGATCGAACTCGCTATTCAGTAATAACGGATCTGCGAGACTAGCTTACTAAGCATTACTCCAGGATGGAATGACCTACTATATTTTAAGTAGAGTGTGCTCAATATCATTGATAGAGCATATATCTAATTTAGGGTAGCGAAGATATAAAGTCAAAGGTGCTTGGAAACTGTTAGTTCTGGCCTTTGCGATTTTCAAACCAAGTGAATTATGTGCGTTCGTATACTTCATTTGATGATGACTTATCTTTGTTGTATATTCTCTTTCTTTACTTTCTTACTTCTATTCTTCTTCTGTTCATCTTTTCTATCGTCTGGACTTCGTCTTGGGGACTTCGTGTCTGGTCTTCCATTGGGGATTTCTCTTTATCAGAAGCCCTGTGTCATTGGTAGTTTTTAGATAATAACATAAGACTTCGATTTAACTTAGATCATATTTTATTCTGAAATCCCCGCCAGACTATCTGCGCAGATTGAGTCGGCACCGTGCATAACACGACTTACCACCGTCGTGGTTTTTGGCCGATCTGACTAAACAAATCTCTTTCTAATCTAAACCGGAAGAGGGTCTTCTCCACCGATTCTCAAAGGTATCCACGGGAAGGATCAGGATGAGGTCAAGCCGTGTCACTCATCCTTTAAGGCCACCGACTGCAACTTATAACAGCCATTTTGGTTTCTACACTACTGTACACAAGTATTAGGAATCTAATAATTATGTAACATCTTAAGGTAATTAAAAAACATTGTGGCCTAAACATTTGGTTTATACATACTACAATAAAAATGAAAAACAAGTCCGAAATATAAAAATTATTCATATCAAGCCTCAACTCATAAATACAGACAAAGTGACTTATTTTGAGGTAATTAAAAAATAGCTAATCAAAGCCCGAGGTTACAGTGGCCTGAATATTGTGTTTGTACATACCATAATTAAGATGAGCATAACAGTCCGAAATATCAACATTATTCAATTGCTGACAAGTCCGACTTTTCGCAGAAGAGACATTTTGACGGATAGTGTGAAAAGTGTACTTCAGCTTTTAATAATAAAAGAAAATATTGGATTTAACTTGTGCTTCACCAAATATCAGCAGATACGGAGAAATATGTCAGTTGTTAGTTCATTGATCAAGTAGCCACTTCCCGCAAAAAAAAAAAAAAAAAAAAATGAAAATATAGAAAAACAAATACTAATAAAAAGAAATAACAAACGTAACATTCACACAGTCTAGCATTGTATCCCAATTCTTACGAATATGGCGCCATACAGATGTCATACAAAAATCAATATCAATGTTAAATCTAAGAAAACTTAAAGGCATTAATATATATATATATATATATGGTACTACCACTCCGGGTCAGAGTGGACCAGGGAGCAATGGTAATTTTTAAAAATAAATTCATTCTTAATGGATACTCAATTTTTGGTTATTTTCTATAAGTCTAACATTATGAAAGGGGAACCACTCTTGATTGATAAATTATTTATTTTTCCATTAAACTAACCCTAACCCCATCTTTTTTCCTAGTAGATCAATAAATAAATAATTTATCAATCAAGAGTGGTTCCCCTTTAATCATGTTAGACTTATAGGAAATAACCCACATTTTTTTTATAAATACATTTTTCTATTTAACCCATAGATGGGATCCTAACAGTTACTACCACTCCGGTCAGAGTGGACCAGGGAGCAGTGGTGATAAAGGGGTACTCCACATTCCCCAAAACTGCTCAGCCATCTGGGTTCTATCTTTAAGCGTCACGAGTCGCCACCCACGGCCAACAGGTGGCCCCATCTGCAGAGGTGCAGTCGGTGTATTCTAAAGCCCCAGCCGACAGGTTTGGTGGTTGGTTTTGAAGGCTATCACAATAAAGAAAAATAAGGTAACTAAGGTGTATTTTGTTAACTTGTGATTTATTCTTAATATTTCAAGAATATCTTGAAATATTAAGAATAAATCACAGGTTAACAAACACCTTAGTTATCTTATTTTTCTTTACACTTGCAGTGTGATAGCCTTCAAAACCAACCAACAAACCAATATAAACGCAATGCTTCAAGCAAATTATGAAACACTTTCTTTCTCTCTCTCTCTCATATATATATATATATATATATATATATATATATAACAAAGATATTCCAATTGACTGGTAAGTAAGAGATGATTTTATTTGGGATTATCAAAATCTGACTCTACATCCATACTGTATGCTCATGTAGGTGCTAACTCATAGATTCATACAAGGATTTTTGTAATCCCTCAAGAGAGCTCAATGTATAATAATTAATTGATTGATTATATACAAAGTCAAACTTAAACCGTCATTTGACTATAATAAATTCATTTCGACCAGAGACTCGAGATGAAACTAGATTCATATTGAGTCTCTAGGCGAAATAAATTTATTATAGTTAAATGACGGTTTGTTAAGTTTCTCTTGCTTTGGAATATATATATATATTATATATATATATATATATATATATATATATATATAATACAAGAAATAATTGTTGGTAGTTCTAGAAGCATGACAAAATGGACACAGCTAATCAACCACCAGGCTAGAAAGAACACTATCTGTCCCCCAAAAAGACCACGGAGAAAGAAATAACAATTAGTCTATCAGAAACCTTCGTTAACGAGGGACAGATATTGCCAAATAAATAAGATTTAAAATACAATATTCATCATGTTCTTCAGAAAAACAACCAAACAAAAAAAATCCCAAATATATATATATATATATATCCTCAACGCACTGAAACATTGAAAGTAAAAAATAAATAAAATAGGAGATTACAAATGTGATACATTTTTCGCAAGTATCTTTCCATTGGGTGAAATATTACTTGGAATTCGAAGTGATTTATATAAACTTTCTTTTTCGGTAAAGATCATGATGTTTTTTTTAGCGGTGATCTCTCTCAAGTGGAAATAAATCAGACATTCCATCTCAAAAATAACTTCATTTTGCCTCGACAATTCGCTTCATGTAAATTATTGACCGAAAGTCTGATAAGAATGAAAATAAATAAGTACACACAAATACACACACACACATATATATGAGTCTATTATATGTGTATATTATATATATGTTTGTGTCTATTATATATATGTACATTATATATTTAAGGGAAATAATTTTTAGTGGTTTAGAAGCATGAAAGAAATGAGTGAAATAAACGAATAATTGAGTTGAATATTATGTCTAAATTTCATTTATTTACGAATATTTCGAGGAGTTACATTCCTCTTTTTCAAGAGTCTAATACAAATACATAATATTCAATTCAGTTCTTCATTTATTGCACTCATTTGTTCCATGCCTCTAAATGTTAATAAATCTATTTTATCGATTCAGCATTTTCTTTCCTTTGTTATTTTTTAATTTCAATATATATATATATATATATATATATATATATATATATATATATACTAGAAGCGGCTATCCGGGTTGACTTGTTAGACAGGGTGGCCAAATCACTTATTACTGAATTACTAGTTGGATCCTCGCAGGATGTCCCATTAAAACCTCTATGTAAAAAAGACATTGTGGGTTGTCAAAAAAGTGTATTAATATCTCCTATTTAAAATATCAAATACAAAAAAAACATGCTGTTTCTATCTAAATTCTATCTTTTAATTAACTTCATGAATATAAATCAAATCTCCATTATTTTTGCTAAAAAACCAAGCCCTGTTGATATTTAATGTGTATATTTATATATATTACCTTGTTATCAATTGTTTTATTTTCGAAGTTTCCTCCGGACATACAGATACACACAACTTCTCTTATATATAAAATGATAAATAACTCCCCATTTAAAAAAATCTTATAAATTTATTTCTGAATCCTTATTTTTACAAAATTACAAAAAATCCATATGAGAAAACACATATAACATGAAGTTTTATTTAAAATTCTATATGGACACTAGCATTCGCCTCCAGCCTCACAATCCACTCGGAAATAGAATAAACTAATCTTCCCAGGAACTCTTGTGACATATAACTTCTCGTACTCGTCCTTCTTCTAAATTCATTGTTTCGTAAAGTAAACATGCTCCTTCACCCCAGCCCTACCAAAAATTCGCAGTGTGTTAGATCAGGGTTTCCGGTTATATGAACCACGTTTATCCATCCATCTCCCAGGAAAATAGGGGTACAGCCATCCACGAACAATAATAGAAATTGTGGAATGGTCTGGCATTGAGCACCTTCAAGTCCGCGTGTAATTTTCCTCATATACACAAATAACAACTATGAAAAAATAACATTGGTGCCACTGAACAATATTAGAAAAATTGATGGGACAATCACAATCTAAACTTAATTAACAAAGATATTCAAACAGTACCACATTATCCAAACATGTATGGCACATTAAAGACAATGGGTAAAACACTTATAATAAAATAGAAAATTATCAAAAAAAGCCAAGCTTATAAAGGTGGCCAATACAACTGTAGACTTAGCATCAAATAAATTGGTTTCTCCAAAGTACGAATGTGAATTTCCAAATGTAGACATTTAAACAAATTTCTCTTATGTCATTTACCACCGGACCCTAATAAATCCATATTTTTCGCCCTCTATTAATTTTCATTTTTTAAATTTTTTAGGTGTATTTATTTTTTTTGTACATCTGGACACCGCGTGTATTAAGACCTAAGCACATTTATATTTTTAAATAATTTTATTATTTTAAATTTTATATTATTTAAAGTTTATAATTTTCTATTATTATTTTATTTTATATTTAAATTATAATAAACACAATACATGTGTACATGAACAAACTCCTGGCCGAAACACGTCTTAGTAAATCTATTTATCCATTCAACATTTTCTTTCCTTTATTTATCATTCCTTTCAACATATCGTCGGATTAATTTTCAAATTATATATATATATATATATATATATATATATATATATATATATATATATATATATGCACGTATGACAGATTAAAGACATACCGGGTAAAACACTTATAATAAAATGGTAAATTAACAAAAAAGACCAAGCTTACAAAGGTAACCAATACAACTGTAGACTATGCGTCAAAGAAAATTGTGTATTCTCCAAAATACGAATGTGAATTTACTGACCAAAAGAAGTGAACAAATTTCCAAATGTAGACATTTAAACAAATTTCTTTAACGTCATTTACCATCTGACCCTAATTAAACCCATGTCTTTAGCCCTCTAGTAATTCATTTAATTTTAAATCTTGACACCTAAATATGCTTTTGAAAATAAGTCTTACGTAATAATATTCTATCGTGTGAGCACACTTCACGTTACATAGACATTGAACAAGTTACGTTTTAAATATTTAACCGTCTGAAGATAGCATAATACGCATGACACAATAGTTACAGAAAATGAATACCATTATATATATATATATATATATAATATATATATATGAAGGTAGGATGGATGGGTTTAGGATCCGACGATATGATGTAGATAGAAGGAAAGTGGTCAAGAAATGAACAACTCAAAACAAGTCACAGGATGAAATAATTTCGTCCGAATTCACGTCATGAATCGGACGAAATTATTTCATCCTGTGACTTGTTTTGAGTTGTTCATTTCTTGACCACTTTCCTTCTATCTACATCATATATATATATATATAATATATATAAACATAGAACATTTGATTGATGTGTGGAGGATGATCACTAATTAGAACTGAGCCTATTCTAGTGCTGACCACCTCTGCTATTTCGTATGTTTACTTTATCATTTAAACAGTTTAACATATTAATAGCACGACTTAGTAATGATAATAATAATAATGAGTATATATATATATATATATATAATATAGTTGTTCTATAAAGGAGGCACAAACATAAGGATATCATTGCTGAACACAGAGGCAATAATATTAAAATCGATATTTGCAGAAAGAAAATCTTTTTGCAAAATTTCTTCAATAACCAAATTCGTTAGGGAATGGAATTCTTATTGCAGTGCTCAAAAAGTAGATCAATTTTGCACGCAATAAAAAGAAATCGACAATTACAAAAAATCAAATCATTTGACTTAGAAATGATTTTGAAATAAGAGATTAAAAGAAAGTCGGATTAGATTTTGAAGAATTTATTTTTTTAATATCCAATATTGAAATTGAAGAAAAAGAGGAAAAGGAAGAATAGTTTTTAGTTCGAAATCAAAATTCAAAGAACATTTTAATGGTAATTTTATTGATTGTATCATCCCATGAATAGCGCATTTAGTACAAAAGCACCATCGGAACACACATACGTATACACACACACACATATATATATATATATATATATATATATATATATATATATATATTTCAGGCGTGAGTGCACAAAGAATAATCTCTCTCTAATATATATATATATATATATATATATATATATAGTGTACTGCTTCTGACCTTCTGCAAAGACTAAAATAGTCAAAGTTATAGAGAAAGAAAAAGTGAAGACATAAAATAGATAAGGGTCGACATGTTTGATAAAAGAAAGAAATATACAAAGAAAATAAGATAAAAAAGAATGATTGAAAGAAAGAAAGACATGCTAAAAATAAAACAAAGGAAAAAAAATAAATGTCAGAAAAACGATTAAAAGGAAATAAGAGAAGAAAAAAAAAAGAAAATGTAGAAATAATAGTGTAATAGTTAACGAGCTAGCAGATTTTACTGGTTTGGTTGGGTTGGATTTTACGGCATGTTGGGTTATGTTATGCCAAATACATTTTGATTTATTCATTATTGATGGGTAGTGAAAATTTTTATCTTAAAAACTAATTTTTTCTAAACTGAATTTTTAAAAATCATTTTGTTCTACTTAACTCATAGATGGGATCCTAACAGGTACTACCACTCCGGGTCAGGGTCTTCCCCAGTGCTTCAGAACTGGAAGTTCACCATTAGATACAGTCTAACATCATAACAAGGGCATTGATTCCGATAATTCCAATCTAATAATCTATCAATATATAAAGGGCAATTGGTATGTATGTATATATGTAAAACTAAAACTATAAAATTAAAAAATTAACGGCAAAGTAAATATATATACACATTAACTGTCACCAGATCTTGATCTTTGAACAAAAATTATGACGATATGATTTATATTGGTGAAGATAATTAAAGAATAAAATGTAAATAGTATCAGCATAGAATTTTTTTGCATTTAATATTTTGAATAGGGGGCATTGATTTTTCTTTTCAGGTGTCTGTGAGCCTTTTCCTTCCTGACGCCTCACCAGGCAAAATCAGCGCAAGGTCTTTTTTACATGAGGATTTTAATGGGGAATCCTGCGAAAATCTTACCCATGATTCAGTAATAATGGATCTGCATGACTAAATTTTTGCCACCCTTCTACCCAGGCGACGCCGTGGCCGCTTATAGTACTCACTTATGCTTACTATGGTGTCACGTGTTATATAATGGTTTCCCTCGAACTATTACTAGTGGTTTTATGTTTGCTGTTTAGTCCATTATTTTTACCTTGTGCGAAACCAAAATTAATCTTTGTAAATCTTTATTAGCTCTAGTAAAATATCATTATTCTGGGGTACTCAGAATCAACATATAGCAAATAATTACTTAATTGCGAAGGTTTATTTCAACTGCATGACAACCCTTCTAGGGTTATTTCAAGTATCGTGGTTAGCGAATTGCGTTCATCGTACGTTTATAATTACGGTCGTATAAAAAATACAAATAATTTTCAAACAGATCTATAGATAGGACAGTAACAGTTAGTAAAATCTGTATAAGAAAGAATACAGATTAATACCAAAGAGGTACTTCACATTCCATAGACTCCAGAATTGAAGCATTCCACTTTGGGACAGCGAGACTTACGACCCTGGAGGGGTTAGATTCTGTGTATTCTAAGCTACGCTAACAGCACATTAACTAAATATTGAAAAAGAAACCCGTTTGTTTATACACGAAAACAGAAATCATAAAATAAACAAGCATATGAATTATTTGAGGTAATAAATTTAAAATGACCCACAGTTTATGATATGATATAATATATATATATATATATATATATATATATATATAATATATATAATATATATATATAATATAATGTGTGTGTGTGTGTTGTGTGTGTGTGTGTGTGTGTGTGTGTGTGTGTGTGTGTGAAAAGAAAATGTTTTCAAAAATATAACAGACACAGGATGTTACGATCAAAGGAAAAATCTTTATATGTCTATATTAAGTATTTCGGTTTCATGATAAACCATCATCAGGACAATGCAAAAGAAATTTTGTAATGGTGAAAAGTGTTAAGTGTATGGTGAATGTGTGAATATATGTTATTTACCGTTATTTTTTTTATATGTGCATTTATATACGAAAGCTGATGACGTGATCATTGCATGTGAAAAAACGGAATATAATATAGACATATAAAACATTTTCCTTTGATCGTAACATCCTGTGTCTGTTATATTTTTGAAAACATTTTCTCGCATATTGTCGGATTAATTTCTCATATATATATATATATATATATATATATATATATATATATATATATAAGCCAGTCAAAGTAGAGGCGAATGATTATGGAATTCAACAGGTTGTAAATGGCACGGAAATTTATCAATATGTCAACACTGTGATATCAATTTGTTTCTTTTGTTCAGCAATGTGTTTTCAGGGTTTTCTTGTATCTAATATTTTTCCTCCAGACACAATCTGCAGTTATTGCTACTTACTTTGTAAGCTTGTGTTTTTGGAGATTGTGTTGCTCTAGTGGGTTGAAGCTCCAAAGAGATTTAAAGGTTTGAGATGCCCTAAAATCCAATCAACAAACCGGACCAGAAACGACAGAAAATTTATTGTTTTTTTTTTCTGTGGCCTGGTGTCTACTTCTTTGCTTAATCTTGGTAGAAACTCTTCATCATCTTATCATTTCGTGAGATCCCTCAAGGGATCGATAAAACGTATATCGATAAAACTATAAAACTAACCCTTTCTCTCCGTTTTTTAACAAAATTTATCTCCAAGAATGACTAGTGACTAAACGGATCTTTAAAAAAAGTGCATAAAGATCTTTAGCCAATTTTCTGGCTTGCTGACTAAACTCCTTATCTAGACAAGCAGGGAAAACATCCGAGATAGAGATAGCTATATTTATCGACTAAGAGTAATAAAAATGACAGCTGTCATATATAAGCAATAATGTAAGTAAAAAAATATGGTTTCCACAGAATGAATAACGTACATAAAGAAGTTTTGGCTCATGGGAGTCATACCTTACACAAAGCCATACACTTCTTAAAGTATGCGCTATCACTTTGAAAAATGTCATATAACTTGGTGATTAATTAATAAGTAATTTACTTGATGAAGCAGTATCAACATTAATTTCTGAAAAGCAGGACCTGTAAATATACCACAGTATGATAATTTAATTATTACAACGTTTGATATATTTACTTAAGAGCTATTACTAAATAGTTCAATATGTAAAAAGTATGATAATCTTGATTTAACTCTCTCTCTCTCTATATATATATATATATCTTTTTCATTCATTCCTTTTCATTTTTTCATTATGTTCAATTAAAACAGATTAGCCTAATCCCTACCGCGCGCTCAACTGGTCTCTCTCTCTCTCGCGCGCGCTCTTTCTTTCTTATCACATTTTTCAGTGTATCATGTCCTTTCTCGCCCCTTTCTCTCTTTATAAGAAAAACAGAATCGTCCATTATTTAACTGAGGTGACGACACTCATAAGAAATAACAATCGTCGGATTAGCAACACCATGTAATCCTGATTACATTTTTTCATTTCATTTTGGACGGTCTGATTTTTAACCAGAGGGTGTTGCAAGATGATAACGCTCGTACAATTTAGGAACACGAGTATTAATATATAAACTAGTTTATCTTTTATTTGATTATTGATGCTTCATCACGACTAATTTCAAATGGTGATATATTCTAACCATATTAAGAATCTCTGGTGGTTGTTTAAAAATCGTAGAATGTAAAACAAGATGAGTATTACTCTAAAAAGCTACAATTAAAAAATTAAAGATAAACTTATTAAAAAGTAGTAATATCAAACTTTCATTAAAACAATCGATGTCTTGCTCTCTTAAAAAAGATAGTTACAAGTTTATTTAACTGTTGTATTTAGCATGTTCTTCCTCTCTGTTTATACTGGAGATAAATGTTGAGACATGTTATAGTAAAGTGCTGTAAACGCTCTGTGTCTAAAGTGGCTCGAATTAGCGATTCTCAAAAAGATGAAAGGTTCATTTAACGCCCTTGTTGATCGTAGAAATACCGGGATCATCTATTTGCTTTCCGGCACGGACAAAATGCGACACATGGTCAGTTTTTAGGGTGGAGGAATCTAATATTCCACCCCGCACAAAAATGGATCAACCAACACGTACCGATAAGAATTCAAACAATAGAACAAATCTGAATTTTGAAATGAGGTCTGATAATTTTGTATTATTTGTGTTTTTTTTTAAACTAATCGAAGAGTTCGATAAGAAACACATAAAGAAATCCGGAGGACACAGCGACCGAAACATTACGTATATAACAATAAAGATGAGGACAATAGTCTGAAAAATATAAATAATACAAATTCGGTCAAGTTAAATAATATGTTTACTGGTGCTGCTACTACTACTACTACTACTACTATTACGGAGACTATGTAATCCAGCACTACCTGTTTCATAGTCGGATTATCGGCGACTAAACTGGTAACTCCACCAAGCTTACCTGGTGAGGAGGGTTGCTAGACTCCCAGCAGGACGAAAATCAAGACGAGTCAAAGGGCGGAAGAAGCTTCTTGCTCAATGGCCATCTAGCACATTACATTAAGCGGTGACGTAGAAATACTTGGGTTGGTATCCAGGCAATACCACTTGATGTATCCTTGTCTTACAGTCTTGTCGAATTTGTTCGTCACACTGTCTCTCTGACTCTGATTACCAAGAAGTGGAGCTTGTTCCATGCACACTATATCCACTAAAAATATTTTCTTCAGCACAGGTATTTCCTGATTTAAAAGGTTTTTTTTATACCACTACAGGAAAATCTACTAATAGGCCTACTACTACTACTACTACTACTACTAAGAAAACAAAATACTAAATAAGAAATGGTGTAACTTAAAGATTAGATCTAACTTCACGTTGGCCAAATAGATAAATACAATGGCCCTGTCAGAAATGTTCAGATTTCATTGATGTCTACTAACCTATTGCTGATCCATGTGGCTTACTTCACAGTCAAAGAATGTAAAGACAATCTGACCGTCAGGACAAAAATAAAAATAATTTGAAATCTAAATCGGTAAGAAATAATGATTCCCTTCTAAAAGTTTGTGAATGTTGAAGCTTTGGCTGGCATCATGACTAACTGAAAAAAAAAAACTAAGTGCAGTTAATTCCATGTCCATGCTACCGTAACCTTTATATACAAGGTGTGTCAAAATGTAACGATATTCAGTGTATATATATATATACTTTCTTGTTGATTATTGTATTTTCATAGTTTCATCCGGATATACAAGGTGTGTCATAAAGTATCGAGACTAAAGCTTTATTTATCAAGATAGAAATGAACAATGAATGGGACGTTAATTTATTCAGAATACAAGGTGTGCGATAAAAGTGCCGAGTTTGAAGCTGTATTTACCAAGATAGGAATAAATAATAAGTGTAACGTTAATTTTTATTCAAAATACAAGGTGTGTCAAACAGTACAGATTTTAAAGCTGTATTTACCGAGATAGAAACGAAGAATGAATGGAACGTAAAGGTGTGTCAAAAAGTACCAAAAATCTTGATAATTTTTTTTACACACCTTATATATATATATATATATATATATATATATATATATATATACACTAATTCTATTAGTAAACCCTTGCGGTAAAAAAAAAACGGCAAATAATTTGTTAGAAAAAAAGCAAGAGAGTCGCTCCAACCGAAAATAATCGATTAACACTTGGCAATATATATATATATATATATATATATATATATATATATATATATATAAGCCGCTAGGATTGTCTAAAGCTAAAATGTAAAGAGTGCTTGATACCTAAGTAGAGCAAATAGTAATGTTTATCGTAATGAGTCAGATGTACTTTCTAATAGTTTCGCTTAGCAAACTGTTAATAAGTACATCTGACTCATTATGATTAACATATATTATATATTATATATATATATATTTACCAACCTCTCCGCACGATCAGGACGTGACACAAGGTCCATTTCTTAAGCGGAGTTTTACAGGTTTGAATTCAGAGTTTTCTTTCTCCTAGACTGGTTACCTAGCCATGGTTAAAGAGTCCAATCTGTCCTGCTATTTACCCATAGCTGGAGGGATAATTGAATTCATACTTTTTCCAATGGTATTAGCACTACGTATAATGTAAACAGCCTCGTCCAGGAATTGAACTCGGTTCGATGAGTCCATTTTCTACCACTCTAACCATTAGACCACGCGCCTCCTAATGTCTGTGTTACATAATATGTATATAAAAAAGAAGTGTGAAGGTGCTTTTCTCTCTGTGCATTAAATGTTCATTAGTAAAACCTTATTTAATTTCTTTTGTTTGCGAATATAAATAATATTTTGCCCCCCCCCCCAAAAAAAAAAAAAAAAAAATTTCTGCATTTGACATGAAAGAAAGCAAATGTCTTTTAAACTCTTAAACATTTTCTGAAACGATTTTGCGTAATTCCAGTATGGTGTCCATTTTTCTATTTCAAATGTTTTCTTTCAAACAAATCAACTAGGAATTGAAAGTCAACAACAAAAATAAAAAAACAACAACATAGTAATTCGATTGTTATAGCAATTATCTGTGTTTGAATGATTCGATAAATCCATGTTATAATAACATTTTTTCTTTGCAGACACCTTCTGAAATTTTTTTATCTCAATATGTCTATCGCACATCTAGAATCGAAAAAGTAATGATTTTCAAATTTGAGCTGAATCAATCAAGTAGTTATGCTGTTTATACACTCTTAGTACACAGTCCTAGTTTAAGATAAAAAAGAAAGTTATCTTGTTTTAAGTTAAATGCGTAAAATTATGAAAATTATTTTGCTGTAATACTTAAAATAATATGAACTACATCTATTAATAATGGAGATTAGCTTCCGGTTTTTGTCTGTGACAAAAACTACGTCACTGCTTACGTCACACTGCCTAAAATCGTCATAAATAGAATTCACTCAAAATTTGAGCATGTAATGTTAGACAGTCCTCATTGGTTTTTTAAACAAGTTTTTTCATAAATACATACCTGGTATTATCTATCTATATAGAGTTTTTATTTCATTTTAATATATATATTAAAGTTATCAGAACTAAGTTTCCATTTCAATTTTTTCAATTTTACTCCTTTAATTTATTTTATTTTTTACTCCTTTAATAAATTTGATGATTTTACTTTACTATGATACAAACTTTCTGATAATAAATTTGCAACTCCCATCCCCTCAGGTAATATTTATTTTATGTCACCAGAGGGCGTTTTTTTTTTGCAAGTATTAACAATGGAGGCTGGTGTTATATAATGGTTAATAAACGAAGTTAGCAGGCAATTATTTGTGAATAAGAATCATATATTATTTGAACTAGACTCAGCTTAGATGACTTCACATTAAAAATGGCTTCTATCATACAGATGACCCAAATAAAACAGAACCCTCACATTTTGATATAAAACTTAATTTTTCTTCTTTTTTTCTTTTTATACAGACAACTTGGTGCTTAAGATATTGTAAAAATAATTTCCCCAAATATGCCATGGTCATTTAAGGAAAAAAAAACATTTTGCGTAGAGGCTATTTCACCAAAAAATCGTACACTGTAGTGCAAGCCAATTTTCGGAGAAAGTTTCGATGTTATCGTGCTCCATCAAAAAGCAGGATTTTTGACTGGGTTTAGATTTTTAGAGAGTTTGGAATTGTGCAAAATCTTAATTCTAAAGGTCTAAGATAAACTTATTCTGGTCGGAGGGTGAGTGCAATGACAGAAAAACAACAACATTGATGCTGTATTGGACTCATATCTTAGACAGAGAATGCCTTTAAATCAAAGCAACCAAGATAACTGAAACTTTGTGGAAGACTGAAGTGCAAGTCCAACATTTTTTTTTAATCTCATAGACGTTGATAAAATTAAATACAATTTATTTGGGTTGTGTTTTTTTTTCACCCTGTACAATGGAAATACATGT
>CM042147.1:50133985-50178985 GCA_023376005.1 Doryteuthis pealeii | reverse complement strand
TTATGGAGATTGTGTGTTTTTCTGTCTGTAGCCGAAACTCTATTACTACTCAAGTCACAATTCCCTTAGTTATTTACGCTACATTCTTCATGATTTTATTTTTATTCAAACCTCAATTATTAATAAAATTGTTAAGCATTATTAATACTGTTGACCATAACTACATACTAATAAATGCATTGTATTTATATATACAACAAAATAGCGGTTTACAGTGTGAATGGAAGGCTAATTTGCATATTGATATTTAAAATTTGATTTAATAAATATATGCTTAGTATTGATTTCTAATTGTTTGTTTTATTTTCATAAATATGAGCAAAATCTCGCGAATAAATCTTAAAAGAAATCCATTAGCAAGAAGAAATAACTGTATATTATTATTTGCCTCCTATTTTAACTAAATAGTTAAATTAGGAAAAATTTAGCAATGAAGACGGGAATGATGGAAGAATTTTTCAGTTGTTTTATCTTTTGATTATACCCACCTCTGTTTCAAATCTTTTTATCTGCATTCTTATTTAATTTCATTTGCTTTTCTAATTTAATATAATATTTTATTACATTAAATACTTGCACCCGGAGGGTGCATATATTTGCTAGTATATATAAAAGAGAGTTTTATTATTGAATCATTGTGTATATAATAATTGAAGCATTGTGTATATAATGGTTTGGAGGTTGATTTTGAAGGCTATCACAATGCAGGTGTAAAGAAAAAAATAATATAACGGTAACAATGGTGTTGTGTGTTAACTTTTTTTTTTTTAAATTCATTTAACTAGAAATGCCATAAATAGACTACTTCAGTTCCAGTGATCTTTTGAAAAAGAGATTTTATCTCGAAAATTCAAGAATAAAATACAGGTTAACATACAACACCATTTTTACCATATTATTTTTTTCTTTACACCTGCATTGTGATAGCCTTCAAATCAACCTCCAAACCATTATATATAAGAGAGAGAGAGATTGATTTTTCTCGATTTGTTTAGCCATACATTTAAATAGGCATTCCGCCTAATTCATATTAATCAATTAATTTTCAAAATTAGGTACGACTCCAAAAGCATTATTTCCAAAAAATTGTCAAAAAGCCATTCCAAACATACCTTGTTACAACTTATCATATCGTCGTGTAATAAAAGTCACTAGAAGAGGAATATTAACCTACATCTAAACAAATCGTAAAATCTAAGAAGTCCGTTTGTGTAGCGGTTATGGTATCGCCTGTCAGCTTGGCAGTCGCTTTCAAATCACGCACAGGGCGGCCTCTATCTATAGCTCTGCTGATGAGGCCTAATAGGCCGAAATGTACATACAGAGATTGATTTTTCTCGATTTGTTTAGCCATACATTTAAATAGGCATTCCCGCCTAATTCATTATTAATTAATTAATTTTCAAAATTAGGTACGACTCCAATTAAGCACATATTCTCCAAAAATTGTCGGCAAAAAAAGCCATTCCAAACATACCTTATATATATATATATGGTGTTTTGTGGGGGTTCGTATGTATGAGCGTGTGTGTGTTGCATATTGGAGCGATTTTATCAAAGATTATTATCATTTTAGTAGTTAGCATTATAAAATAACTGTACAAATATCAACAAAATAAAAAAAAACCTGATAAGAACTCAAACTCATTTACTTGATATAAACATAAATTTAAAACATTATTATTTAAATATTATATACAAGTGCAATAAATATGAATATAAATATATTTACTCAGTTCGGCTTTGTTTGTCAGGAAGACTGTGTCGCGTCAATATTCTAAGAGAAAAAATTATGTCTGCTTTGAGAATCAGCAGCTTAAACCTAGGCTCGAACCTTGGCCATTAGTGGCAAAATAGTGCAAACCTTTTCAGCCCCGCAAGCAAGTACTTGAATGAGATCCAATGACCAAGTGATGAAAGGGTTCCCATTGGATGGTCGATATCACATAAGTAAAGAGCCAGTGTTTTGTTTCAACATGCAGGGTGATATCGTGCAAAACGAATATAAAAAGAAAACATATGTAGAAAATAAATAAAGGTAAAAAAAAAAAAGTCGTGCTTGATAGAAAACAGAGATTATCACGGATATAGATAAAAAGCAAATAAAATAACCGATCGATCCTGAATCAATATTGGAACAAAGGAATGATTTTAAAATGAATGTGTAACAAACTATCTGGTCTCAATTGACAAAGGCTGAATCCCTTTTATAATGTATATAAAAGAATCTACCGAGCTGGGAATAAAACGCGAGTTTTATAGTGAAAGCTCGTTAATGGGGTTAACTAGTAAGATGTGTATAGAAATTTTAGAGGACATTCTCTACAGTTGAGTGGATTTGCATAATATTGTCATTGGAGTATTTTGTCTTGACTTCCGCTTCTCCAGTTTTTTGTATCTGAAAACACTGAGACCATTGATGAATAAAGTGGTGTCACGAATTATTTTATTACTATATATTGTACTGCTTTTATTTCATTATTATGGATGTTTCTAACTTCTCCAAGCAAGCATGCCTGTGTGGCGAGTTCAAACTTGTGATAGTTTATTAATAATTAAAATTGATCTTAGAGTAAACTTGATATATATATATACGAAGCCCTCTACATGAGCAGGATGCGACACAAGATCAATTTCTTAAGCGGAGGTTTGAATTCACAGTTTTCCTACTCCTAAACTGATTGCCTAACCAGTCTGCTCTACTATTTACCAATAGGTCGAAAGAGAGTAGTTGGATTCATACCTTTCCCAAGGGTATTAGTGCTATACGACCTCGTCTAGATTTTATTTTTATATATTGTACTTCCGACTATCGAAATGTTTTTTATTTGATTATTATGGATATTTCTCATTTCACTCAGCATTCATACTTGTGAGTCGAGTTCAAACTTGAATCAAGGGGGCAGATATTGCAGGGGGGGGGAATAGCCCCCGGGATCAACGCTGTTAATTTTATTTAGCCACTCCAGAGGCCGAAGCAATCTGAAGCAGACTCAAGGTATTTGCCTCTCATCCTACTTATAAAGGCCTGACACAAGGAAATTTTTATGTGGGCCTACCCACAAGCCGAAGCTCATGGGTGGTATATTTGCCTCTCATCCCACTAATGAGGGCGTGACACAAGGACATTTTTATGTGGGATCACCCACAAGCCGAAGCTCATGGGTGGTAGGCACAAAATAGGCGTCGATCCCGTCGGCATTCTCCCTCAAGGGGGCACCTCAAGCACTGGGAAATAAACCCAGCCCTGTCCCTTTAAATCAAGGGGGCAGGTATTGCCTGTGGGGATAGCCCCCTGGGATCGACGCTGTTAATTTTATTACCTAGCCACTCCAGAGCGCTTCGGCCTCTGGAGCAGGCTCAAGCAATTATATCTATGTTCTAAAACAGCAGTTTATAGTCTTGGACCAGCTCATTTACTCTCTACGCAAGGTAAACTAGGCTTGTTCACAACACCAAATTACTTACCATTTTAAGAGCCGTATAAAAATATATCCTCTTCTATAAGTTAAGCAAACATCAACTAGTTGGTCACTAAAGTGTTTACTTTTTTAAAGCGGTTTTTAAAAAATGTATCATATAATAGGCAGAATACTAGGACACTGCTTGCTTTTTTTAAAGAGCCGTATAAAAAACATATCGTCTTTTATAAGTTGAGTAACATACTCCTTAGTCACGAGATTGGTTAATTTTTTTAAGAGCAAAATAAAAAAGGACTTTTCTTCGAATATTTCTTTATTTCGGGGATAGAAATTACAAGATTTTCTGGTGCTGTTATAGTATGTGTCCTACCTCAGTAAGAATATATTTATAGATATAAGTAGTAGGCAATTTATTGAAACTAATTATTTTTCACATATATTCAATTTCAAGAAATGCAATTCAGTCATATGCTGTATATAGTAATTAAGAATAATTTAAAAAAAGAGTTATCAATAATTTACATGAATCAGCGATCTATTTGATTCTAAAATATTCTAAAATTCTGAAATAGGGTTAGGGTTAGGAGTTATTATTATAACCTTTTTATGGTCGGCCACATGCTATAAGAGAAACATGATTTCGTAGGCCACATTCAAAAAGTAGGCCACATACTATAATGATACCGATTTCTTTCGGAAACTACAGTATCACTCATAAAAAAAGTCATCATAATGATCATAGCTTAGTTCGTGAACGTCGATTCAGAAAGGGGTGGTCGAAATTGAATACAGGCATGTTTGTTGCTGACAAGTAACATGAAACAGTTCTTATATAAATGATTTCAGCACCCTCTAAAGATTGCTGTGATAATAACCATTGTGCTGTTTCTACGCGAGGAAATCCAGCAATGGAGTAGGACAGAGTGAAAAGTAGATTCATACATTTCCCAAAGAATTTTAGTGCAAAGGTTAAAAGGACTCTTGTCATAATTGGAATTTAAATTCGGGTTGCTAATTTCATCTTCCGCCTAATTAAACAAATCATCACTTTACACCAGCGTTTCCTTTTAATACTAATTAAACATATGTTTGTATTAAAAGAAAAAGTTTAAATCTACGTTTTAATCAGGGGACGCAGAAGACACTTTGACTAGAAAAATTGACGACAAAATAGGAAATGCGTAAATCATTTTATGTCTTTTAAAATAAAACAGAAAAATCCAGTTGGACACATGGCGCAATGGATATAAGGATTGAATTAATATAGTACTAAGTTACAATAATCTCTAGGTTGCCAGTTCAATCCTGACAAAGGGCGATAATCACATAGAATACTTAAATAGCTTAATACCTGTACCCGGTCATGGTTAACAGCATAAGAGCAGTCTACCTCGATGGATTGAGTAAAAGGTTCGGTTCGAAGTTCCGTGAAGGTTCCCGAGTTCAACAACAAATACCTGAAGTCTAGAAGGCAAATCGGGCGAAACGTTGTATATATAACAGTAAACATGAGGACAATAATCGAAAAAAAATCTATTATAATATTCTTAAATCTTACTAAGTACTCCATTATTCTGATCTTGTGTCAAACTTGGTAAATAATCTGTTTAAGTTCAATCGTCAGTAGATTATCACTACTAAATCTTCATAAAGGAAATTTAAAGTTAAAGAGAAAATAAGTTGTATCAGTGCTACTATATAGCTGCACCGCCTGGACCTTAACGAGCCGCCTAGAGAATAAAGCAAGATGGGAGCTGCACTAAAATACTACGTGCAATTTTAAATAAGTCGTGGAAACAACACCCCACAAGAAAGTAACTGTACGATCACTTACACCTCTCACGCAAACCATCAACATAAGTGACGTTCTCCTATGGAATCCACAACACGGGCACATCAGTGTGGGCCGTCCAGTAAAGACCTACATTGACCAACTTTACTGGATGCTACACAGAGGATCTCCCGAGGGCAATGAATGAATGAATGATAGGGACGGTGGGCGAGAGATTGTCATGGATATCCGTGCTACAAATGTGGCATTATGTTGATGATAACTTCATAACAAATAAGTAAAGTCGTCGGGGTGGCCTAAGTGTCGGTATCAACCAGACATTGAGGGAGTCTATCCCCTTTTCTCTAGCGCTAGACCAAGGAGATTGTTTTTTTGTCTGAGGTGAGGCGCCACACCTACCGTCAACTCCTCACTTTATCGCACGGATCCCTGTGCTATTCATACGCTGAGTTGGCGAGGACCGGTATTGAACCCGTAACATTGTGGTTCCGTAACTGAGTGCTCCACTTACTATAGCCTTATATCAGACAGAGCAAACTCATTTTTAAACATTTTAACTAAATGCTCATTTTTTAATATTTATTCTGAATACATAATATAGATCCACAAAGTGACCTTTTGTCTGACTCAGCTAGGCATAATACCAATTTTACTTTGATACTCTTTGGGGATTCAACTGATGTGGCCTTGTTTCTGATTAAGCAGATTAAGCTAAACCAAGCAAGTAGACATGTTCTTCCAAACATTCATGTTAATTCAAAGCGAAACAAAATTATTTCTTCCGATGTTATTTTATTTTTGACAAGTAAAATCCAAGATTTGCTGATTCGGCAAAGGTCAAAGGTTAGAGTCTTAAGTATATCAGCGAATCAGGTTTATTCATTTTTTTATGCGTGAATAAGAAAATGAAAGTTAAAAAACAAAAACAAAAAAAATTCTTGTAGATAAGCGAATAAAAATAAATAAATCAAAATGACGCCAGTTCATTACTGTCGTAAAGAAAAACAAATAACCTCCCACAAAATAACAAAAATGAAAAAACAAAAACAAAAAAACAAAAAAAAACAAAAACAAAAAAAAAACAAAAAAACAAAAAAACAAAAAACAAAAACAAAAAAAAAAAAAAATTACAGAAAACAAAAAACAATTACAGAAAGAAAACAAAAAAACAAATAACAAAAAGCAAAATTGATGGAAGGCAGAATTTTTGGGTTCAGTCCAAGATTTGATGTGAAAAATCACCATTCACTCCAAATTGAATTCAATGTTCTGAGAAATAAATCTTATCATAATGGAGATCCGGTGTGCGTCAGTCTGTAACAGAAATTACGTCACCGCTTGCGTCACAATACTCTCACGAATTCCCCAAGTTTATCAATGAGTATTGATTTATAGTTAAAACAGTTAATACTATGAAAATCTGACTTAGATTTGCCTCAAAACAGCCCATGTTATTAGTTCATTTAAAATCCTCCAATGTGTCTTATATGCCACTAAGAAAGAAAGGTCTACATAATATATGTCGTGGTTAAATTGAGTACTGGTTTTAAACAATTGGGTTTAATAAATAATTACTTGGTGTTATTGATCTCTAATATGATTGTTTTATACTTCAGCGTATTAAAATTAATTCCTATGAAATGATTTTATGAATGATTTTATATAGAAGCCAATAAATATATTATTAAAATAAGAGTTAACTTTTTATATGCATTCTTATTTAATTTCGTTAGTCTTTTCTAATCAATATATTTCATTACATTAAAACTTAGATACTTACGCCTAAGCACCATTTATGGGTTTAGTCCAGGATTGACCAGAAAAATGGCCATTCATTCGAAAGTGGATTCAATGTTCTGAGAAATAAATAGATAACATTTTTATGAAGCCGTCAAACTATTCAAAATTTAAAGAAATACAAAATGGGAAATGAAGGATTTGGACAATGCGAAAGAAAAAGTGGAAAAGGAGTGAAATTTAATTGGGGTTACATTGGGCGATTAAACGAGAGAAGGGAAACGAATTTTTGTCCAGGTTTCAAGAAAAACTTAATGGGCTTTTATTGAAACGGACACACAATACACAAATTCACTTAAACTTTGATCTTTTGCCAAAATAAATCATGGCCGGGCAAATCAGTTCCAGATATACTCACAAGTACAAGATACTTTCGGGAAAAATTCTCTCTCTCTCTCTCATATATATTATATATATATATATATATATATATATATATATATATATATATATATATATGAGGTGTGCCATAAAAGTATCGAGATTGAAGCTGTATTTACCAAGATAAAAATGATCAATGAATGGAACGTTAATTATTTTCAGAATTCAAGGCGTGTCATAAAAGTGCCGAATTTGAAGCTGTTTTTACCAGGATAGAAATAAACAAGGAATGGAACGTTAATTTTTTCAGAATACATGGTGTGTCAAAAAGTAAAAAAATCACGATACCTTTTTGACAGCATATATATATATATATATATATATATATATATATACACAAACTACTCCGAACGAGCAGGATGTGACACAAGGTCAACTCCTGAAGAGTAGTTTAACAGGTTTGGATTCAGAGTTGTCTTCTAGACTGTTTCGACTAACCAAGGTTAAAGAGCCCAGTCTGCCCTACTATTAACCCATAGGGAGGGAGAATGTTTGGATTTATATCTTTCCAAGGTATTAGCCCTCTTTGAAATGCAAACAGCCTCGTCTAGGATTTAAACTCGGGTGGACAACTCTACAATTACGCCATGCGTCTGAATTCCAGCGCGCCGTCCTCCACTTTCAAATTGACAACGTCTATAATCCAGCCAGTGATAAAATGATTAAATAGACGCACGCATCCCCCATATATATATATATATATATGGAGGTTATGTGCTTAATTGAAGTCATACCTAATTTTGAAAATTAATTAGTTAAGAATTAATGAATTTAGGCGGGCATATATGTTCAAATGTAAGGCTAAATAAATCGAGAAAATGTCAATCACTGAATGTACATTTCGACCTATTAGGTCTCATCAGCAAGGTTATAGACATGAGAGACTGCTCCGTGTGTGACTCAAAACATCGACTGTCAAGCTGACAGGCGAAGTCTCTAACCGTTACACTAGCTTGCCATTCCTACATTCTTCGTTCGTTTTGAAACTTATTTATATTCCACTTTTTATTGACTTGCTACACGACAGTATGAAATTAAGTAAACAAACAAATGTGTTTATTTTTTGATATGGCTTTAAGCCGCGAAGAATGTGGGAATGGCAAGCTAGTGTAACGATTAGAAACTTCACCTGTCAGCTTGACAGTCGATGTTTCGTGTCACACACGGAGCAGTCTCCCATGTCTATAACCTTGCTGATGAGACCTAATAGGTCGAAAAGTACATTCAGGGATTGATATTTTCTCGATTCGTTTAGCCTTACATTTGAACATATATGCCCGCCTAAATTCATTAATTATTAACTAATTAATTTTCAAAATTAGGTATGACTTCAATTAAGCACATAACCTCCAAAAATTGTCGGCCGGAGCATAGGCCTAAAAAATTTGTAATTTTCTCAACGTCCACTCTGCTTTGTATAGTAGTAGCAATAATAATAATAATAATATATATGTATATACCTATGAAAGAGAGAGTCGGGTGCTACTGAAAAGTCCTTATTTCAATTTTGACCAAAATTAATCTAAAATAGTTTCTACACAGTCACCTTCTAAATAGTAGACGTATGGTTCTGGTTCCGCTAGTTTACAGAAGTTAATCGATGATGAGCCTGTTCAATACTTTGGTGACTGCTTAAGCAACAGCAGGTACTATAAGCAGACCGATATCAAAATGACTTGATTCAGCATAAAATAACTCGAAAAAGATTGATACGTTTTAAAATAAAAAAACAACTAACCAACCAACCAACCAACCTAAACAGTAGCCACAGTCTTGTACAAACTGATACCGGCTGTATTTCCATAATTCTATACATTGCTAGAAACTGTGTCGGAGACCTTGTGTGATCTATTCTGCATCTCTTAAATCATTTCCACACGACATACTTTCAGACAAAATGTTTACCTTGAGGAATAGGACGAGAGGGGGAAGCGAGCAAGATCAGAAGAATGGGGATGGAAGTCAAGAACGACCGACACGTTTTTGTAAGACAAAAAATGCCGAAATACATTTTCAGATAGAGATGAAACTGGCAGAACCATGAAACGGTCTTTCAAATGCGATCATTATCTAACAACGTGCACACCACATCTTGCAAAATCCATACTGCAATCAATCCATGGGCAACGTTCACAATTCAGAACTTTTGATAGAATCTCGTGTACATATATATATATATATATATATATATATATATAAGTAAAAAAAGTAAAGTCGTAGGGGCAGCCTAATGTCGGTATCAGCCATGCAGCGAGGGAGTCTATCCCCTTTTCACTAGCGCTAGACCAAGGAGATTATTTTTAGCGTCTGAGGTGGAGCGCCACACCTACCGTCAGCTACTTACTTTACCTTACAGATCCCTGTGCTACTCATACGCTGAGTTGGCGAGGGCGGGTATCGAACTATGAACCTTGTGGTTTCTAGCCGAACGCTCTACCGACTGAGCTAACCCAGACCCTGATTACACACACACACACATATATATATATATATATATATATATATATATGTTTTTGGTACAGGAGAATTTATATAGCACTAAAAGTGGAGGAATCATATTTAATTAGGGAGATAATTTTATTATGGAACCCGAGCCTCTGGTCCTTTCATAAGGATGTACTCCCAATCTTCCAACAAAGTAATTTAATTTATGAGGTCAAATGCCGGTGTAATTCGGTATACGTTGGGCGTACATCCCAGAGGCTCGAAATTAGAATAAAGCAACATGTCCCCCGAACACTCCGCAATGCTATTACTAATGATACATCCTGGCATTCCCAAGCATTTGACTCGGTCATAGCCGAGCATTTATCTATAAATACTTGTAGAAAAGATTATTCAGATGAGTGCTTCTCCATTTTACATAGAGCTAGGTCTAAACAGCATTTAACCATCCTCGAAGCTGTTTATATTTCTTTTCTTCGACCTACTCTGTGCAAACAAACTCCAAAGCACTCTCTCTATTTATTGGGAGGCACTTCTAACCCTGTTTCAACCTAGGGTTCATACATAACCCCCCTCTTCTCCCCCTTTTTTACTATTTGTCCCCCTCTGGCTCACCCCTATTCGTTCTTATGAATTTCCTATACAATCTGACTTTTATTCGTCGCCGGTGTATACACTTGAAAAGTACCGGTTGAAAAGGCCTTCGTGTATCCCCCTTTATTTTATATTTTATTCCATAATAAAATATTTTCTCCCTAATTACATATGATTCCTCCACTTTTAGTGCTATATATATATATATATATATATATATATATATATATATATATATCAAGCCTCCGCTCGAGCAGGATGCGACAACGTCAATATAAGCGGATTTTAACAGGTTTGAATTCAGAGTTTTTCTTCTGCTGGACTGGTTACCTATCCAAGATTAAAGATCCCAGTCTGTCCTACAATTTATCCATAACTGGAGGGAGAATAGATGGATTCATACCTTTCCCAAGTGTATTTGCGCTATGTTAAATGCAACCAGCCATGCCCAGGATTTGAACTCGGGTCGACGAGTCCATTTCCCACGATTCCAACCATTACACCACACACCTCCATCTCGTAAGTATATATACAAGTATACACACACACACACACACATTCCATATATACGAGTCCAGAAAATTAGAAAACACCGAAAAGAAACTCGTCAGACATGGGTTATTTATGCCAAAGATATTTTGTTTTATTAATTCTTGATGGGAACTCAATTTTTTAAAACACATTTAAAAAAAAAACTATTACAACAGTAGATTGGGCCCTAACATTACATTACACCCAGGCCCACTCTGAGTCGGAGTGATTGTACCAACCACTCCGGCTCAGAGTGGACCTGGTTGCAATGGCAATGCAAATGTTCTCCACCCTTCCCAAAGCTGCTAATTAAAACTTCACCATTAGATGCAGTTTATGGTCATATCCAGGACACCAAGATCCTCAGCCACTGTCTTCCAGCACATACATGATAAAAAGGGTTAGGGCTTGCCATAAGGGCAGTAGGGTTGGAACAATCATATTTGTGCAAGGGATTGCCGTCAACAGTCGATTGATCAGAGAGAGCCACTCACACCGCTCATCTAGCCTAAGTAGAAAATGATTTTGAACTCCATTTGCTTTTAAAACGTTAGCAATCAAGTATAAGATATTCAACTGGTTGAAAAAAAACTTTATTTTACAGGGCTTTGCCGAAGCACGGGATAAATGAATATACAAAGAAATATTTAAAATTTAAATAGCCTAAGATTAACGTTTTTGCTGACCGTCCTTTTTGAGATTCTATTTAGGAGTGTTTTCAATATATTGTATCTTATTTTTTTGCCTCATACCCCACTTGTATGGGCTGGGCACAAGGCCTCGTTTTAATCCATATATTCTCCCTCCAGCTATGGGTTAAATAGTAGGGCAGACTGGGCCCTTCAGCCTTGGGTAGGTAACCAGTCTAGGAGAGGGATAACTCTGAACTTAAAATTCCTGAGGTCGGTCGTTGATTGGGTTTGTGGCAACCTTTGATGCACCAATTCTTTCCTATCGACTGTGCCAAAAAGTGTGGATGGTCCAACACAAGCATTCACCACTATAAACAAATCACTGTGTGGATGTCCATTGTGTGTAGGAACCCTCATACGTCGAAAATCGACGGGAGAGTCCATTATTATACTCGTTCAATCTATATATTAATATTCTTGTTCCTTATTTGTACGACCCTTATCATCTGGTTATAAATCAGACCGTCCAAATCTAAGATGAAATGCAAAAAATGTAAATCCTGATTATCTGGTGTTGCTTATCAGTCGAATTCTTATTTCTTATGAGTGCAGTCACCTCAACTGAATAATGGACCATTCCTTTTTTATTATAAAGAAAAGGAAGAAAAAGGAAGTGCTGCACAGAAGAAGTATAAGAAAGAAAGAAGCAAAGAAACAAAGAGAGTGGGGGAAAGATACAGAGAGTGGGTGAGTACTCGGATATATATGTATATATGTATGCATATGTATAAATATGCGTATGTATATATGTATGTATATATGTATGCATATGTATAAATATGCGTATGAATATGTATATATGTATGTATATACATATATATGTATATAGGTATGTATATGTATATACGTATGTATATACGGATGTATATGTATATACGTGTGTATATACGGATGTATATACGAATGTATATACGTGTGTATATGTATATACGTATGTTTATGTATATACGTGTGTATATACGTATGTTTGTGTATATACGTATGTTTATGTATATACGTGTGTATATGTATATACGTATATACGTGTATATGTATATGTATATACGTGTATATGTATATATGTATATACGTGTATACGTGTATGTATATACGTGTATATACGTATATACGTGTATATGTATATGTGTATATGTATATACGTGTATATGTATATGTGTATATGTATATACGTGTATCTGTGTATATGTAAATATACGTGTATCTGTGTATATGTATATATACGTGTATATGTGTATATGTATATATACGTGTATATGTGTATATGTATATACCCGTGTATATACGTGTGTATAAGTATATGTATATACGTGTGTATAAGTATATGTATATACGTGTATATGTATCTACGTGTATATACGTGTGTATAAGTATATGTATATACGTGTATATGTATATACGTGTATATAAGTATATGTATATACGTGTATATGTATATACGTGTATATGTATATACCTGTGTATATGTATATACGTGTATATGTGTATATGTATATACCTGTGTATATGTATATACGTGTATATGTGTATACCTGTATATATGTGTATACCTGTGTATATATGTATATGTATATACGTGTGTATATGTATACGTGTATATATGTATACGTGTGTATACGTGTATATATGTATACGTGTATATACATGTATATATGTAGATACGTGTGTTTGTACGTGAATATATGTATATGTATATACGTGTGTATATACGTGTATATGTATGTGTATATGTATATACGTGTATATGTACGTGTATATATGTGTATATGTATATATGTGTATATGTATATATGTGTATATGTATGTACGTGTATATATGTGTATATGTATATACGTGTATATGTATGTACGTGTATATATGTAAATGTATATACGTGTATATGTACGTGTATATATGTGTATATGTATATATGTGTATATGAATGTACGTGTATATATGTAAATGTATTTACGTGTATATACGTATATATGTATATACGTATATATGTATATGTATATACGTATATATGTATATGTATATACGTATATATGCGTATGTGTATATGTATATGCGTATATGTATATGTATATGCGTATATGTATATGTATGCGTGTATATGTATATACGTGTATGTGTATATGTATGTGTGTATATGTATATACGTGTATGTGTATATGTATGTGTGTATATGTATATGTATGCATATATATGTATATGTATATACGTGTATGTGTATATGTATGCGTATATATGTATATGTATATACGTGTATATGTATGCGTATATATGTATACGTATATACGTGTATATGTATGCGTATATATGTATATGTATATGTATGTATATGTATGTGTATATATGTATATGTATATACGTGTATGTGTATATGTATGCGTGTATGTGTATATACGTGTATGTGTATATGTATGCGTGTATGTGTATATACGTGTATGTGTATATGTATGCGTATATATGTATATGTATATACGTGTATTTGTATATGTATGCGTATATATGTGTATGCGTATATATATGTTTATGCGTGTATATGTATATGCGTATATATGTATATGTATATGCGTGTATATGTATATGTATATATGCATATGTATATGCATATGTATATGTATATATGCATATGTATATGCGGATATGTATATGCGTATATATGCATATGTATATGCATATATATATGCATATGTATATATGCATATGTATAAGCATATATATATGCATATGTATATATGCATATGTATAAGCATATATATATGCATATTCATATGTATAAGCATATATATAATAGAATACAGATGAAATATGTTATTTTCTAGTTGTATTCTCCTATGAACCACAACATAGATGTCAATTCAGTTTCTTTTAAGTAAGACCGGTGATGTACGGCCGTTCCCATCAGATTCATTGAAAGGAATGTTGGAACAGACTCACTGGGTCCATATGGGAAATATAGATTTTATCATCATGGGTCCCCTTCCATACAACTGAGCACAAAGTGGTGACATTGACGAATATACTGACTTCAAATCCTGGCATTTGTCATAGAAAACCCGACTGCTTTGTGCGGTCTGTGTCCGCGCCCGTTATATGCATGTGTGTCAGAGTATGCATTCGTAAGTAATGGTAATTTATGTGTGTTTGAATGCTGATATTTCTCCCTGTCCCATCCATATCTAACTTAGGGTCTTCTACAAATGCATAATATACACATTAAACCCAATGACGAAGATCACCGAGCGTGTAGCGTCATACTTGATATATATGACCCCTAACACAAATATATTTTCTTCTTTCTTCTTATTTTAGATATCACTAACAGTAAGTTGGGCTTTTAAATCATATTATAATGGAATTTATGTGTTTTTCTGTCTGTAACCGAAACTATATCACTACTCAAGTCATAATTCCCTTAGTTATTTACCTTACATTCTCCATGATTATATTTTTTATTTAAAACCCAATTAATGAAATTGTTTTACTTTATTAATAAGGTTGGTCATATCTACATTTATTTACGTCATACCCCACTTGTATGGGTTGGACATGAGGTCTCGTTATTATGTGGGACCACCCACAAGCCGAGACCCATGGGTGGCAGGTGGAAAAATTGCGTCGATCTCGTTGGCATTCCCCCTCAAGGTGGGCGCCTCAGGCGCTTGGCAATAAATCCAGCCCTGCCCCTTTAAATCAAGGGGGCAGGCATTGCCCGGGGGATATATTTGCCTCATACCCCACTTGTATGAATATATGGATTCATACCTTTCCCAAGAGTATTAGCGCTATGTGAAATGCCAACAGCTTCGTCTAGGAATTGAACTCGAATCGACGAGTCCATTTTCTACGATTCTAACCACTAGCCCACGCGCCTCCATAAACGGAGAATATTCATGTAATAATGTAATATTAATATGTAATAATTTGATATTAGACCAGAAAATCTACAGGAAGTGAAATCATCTCAGAGCATTGCTAATCTGTGTAAAATAAAACATGGTTTGACTGATACACATATTGTACAAGCTGCATTGTTCTATGTAGAGGTTGGGGTAACGCCTGCAAAGACACCTTTCAACCATTGCTGGACAAAAGAACCCTGTGGATTGCAAATAAAGTTAGCTAGTGTGTTGTCTTTAAACATCTTGTGTCTTTAAGTTTGTGGATCTAGTAAAATTCAAAACAGAACAAAGTAAGAAATCATTTACTTCATGGTAACAGCCCAAAATTGTTACTTGTCAGAGAGGGTGGGGTATTAATCTGAAATCTATTTCTACTCATATAATATGGGCTTCTTCAGACCACTAATTATTAGATAAAGTAGCAATCTGAAGAAGCTCATATAATATGGGTGGAAATAGATCTATAACTGCGAATATACTGATATCTAAGCCTTATTCTTTACCATATATATATATATATATATATATATATATATATATATATATATAATAACACGTCTGCATTGATCAAACGTTACACATTCATAGAACAATGTATTATGTGTGAGATCAGTTATCCCGTATACATAACCTTTATACTATCCATAAACACTCACATACATTCAAAACACCACCACATACGTACGCATAACAGTTCATCCAATCATACACATCCTATGTCTATTGAATTTTCTGTTTTTCCTTGCATTTGTAACATGTTCCCCTGACGATTGTTAACGCATGAAACCAAAATGGTCGTGAATGTTCCTTTGTCACCAAATAAATAGATATGTAAAACCTTTATATATCTATTTTATTATATTATATAACAGCTCTGTTTTATATTGAGCACTCTAACAATAATACTGCGTTTGGCACTCCGTTCCAGTAAAAGCTGAGACAGTGACAACCCCAATATATATATACACACACATATATATATATATATATATATATATATATATATATATATATATGGTAAAGAATAAGACTTAGATATCAGTCATATTCGCAGTTATAGATCTATTTACCCATATTATATGAGCTCCTTCAGATCGCTAATTTATTCAATAAATAGTGGTGTGAAGAAGCCCATATAATATGAGTAGAAATAGATCTATAACTGATAACATGACTGATATTTAAGCATTTTTCTTTACCAAATATATCATTCTGTATATGATTCCTGAATTATGGTATATTGAGCTCTCCTTATGAACCAAAATGAACATTCCGTTGTTAAAAAGGCCCATATATATATATATATATATATATATATATATATATATATATATATATATATATATATAAAGATAAATCCAATGAGTCAGACGAACCTACTAAAAGTTTCGCTTAATGTTCTTCATGGCTAAGATCTGTGTCAGATCTTAGCTCTGAAGAGCATAAAGCGAAACTTTTAGTAGGTTCGTCTGACTCATTAGATTTATCTTTATTATTTGCTCTACTTAGGTATTGAGCACTTTTTACTTATTAGCTTTAGTCTCCTGGCGGGTTTGTATGAATATATATATATATATATATATAAATTGTTTTTTCTTTTGGCCAAAATATTGTACTAATAGATTATTTTTTGTTGGTACGATTATCTTGGTCTTTTCTTTTTTACAAAAAAACTATTTGCTGGTTTTTTTCTCACCGCGATGATCTACCAACAAGTTTGGTATATTAAATTATATTATATATATATATATATATATATATACTAAATATCAAGTTTCTCTCAGTGACAAGTCTATAGAACTTAATCACTCAAAGAGACTTAATATGTTTACGTATACATTTGATTACTAAAATGTTCTATGTACATTCTTCGTAAAATTCATTTGGGAAGATCACGTCAAACAAACCTTTTATATACAATGTATATCAAGCTTAAATTTATAGTTTCCCTTTTGAGTTTCTTCAATTTATTCGACATTCATCCACTCCTATGTTACTATAACAACCAATTTTCCCGCTTTGATAATATATTGCTCAGTCTGTATTACAAACTGAGAACAAAGAAATCCAAATTTAGTTGGTGATACATTACACGACACAACTTTCAATTTCTCTTAGTAAATCCTCGATGAAAACGACGTTCCTAGTATATTTTTATACTCTGACAATGTGAAAAATCTAAAATTACTCTAATAAAAATATAGACAAGGAGAGCTTAAGAGGATTCTAAAAAGAAAATAAAAGAACGAAAATAACAAAAAGACCAATACATCTCCTCACATCTGCAAATAAATGAGCTCTGGATCGCCAAGGGAGATAATAAAAATGATTCCTTACCGAGCTTCAAAATATGCTAATTGCATAACGTCTGTGGTAATGAAAACGTCAATATTATATTAAAAGTCTCTGGACTTTATTAAAATTTACCTTTCTTCATTATCAAAATAAATATTTCATTTCATTCTGGAAGCGACTAAAGAGAATTATAATGAATCTCAGTCGGTTGAGCACTTGACTAGGAATCGCAAGGTTCCTGGATCGATATCGACTTTCGCCAACGCATCGCATGAAAAGCACAGGGATCTGTGCGGTAAAGTAAGGAACTGATAGTAGGTGTGGCGCTCCACCCGGACACTAAACTACTAAAATCCTTGGTCTAGCGGAACTGATATCGAAATTAGGCTATCCCGAAGAGTTAACTTTACTTACAATTATTACTCAGTTTTAAAAAAAGTATCGCAAGGTTCCTGGTTCGATATCGACTTTCGCCAACGCATCGGATGAAAAGCACTGGGATCTATGCGGTAAAGTAAAGAACTGATAGTATGTGTGGCGCTCCACCTCAGACACTAAAAACACAATCTCCTTGGTCTAGCGGAAGGGAAAAGGATAGACTCCCTCGCTATCTGGCTGATACCCAAATTAGGCCATCTCGACGAGTTAACTTTACTCACTATTATTACTCAGTTTAAAAAAAAAAATTCTCGTTTAGATTTTAAATAAATGGATATATTACTACTGATTAGCAAGTTCAGTACGCATAATTACACCCTTGTGTTCATGCTACCCGAGGCAAACAGTTTTTGGTTTGTTTTGTTTTACAGCATATCAACCTCAGTGGTTCATTTAATGCCAATAATGTTTTGAAATGTATTCATTCTTAAATGGATACTCAATTTTTTTTTATAAACACATTTTTCTATTTAACAGATACTACCACTCCGGATTCGGGTTTGACCAGGAAACAATGGTGATAAAGGGTGCTCCACATTCCTCAGACCTCCAGAACTGGAACCTCACCATCAGATAGAGTTTAACGTCATTCCCAGGACATGAAGACCCTCAGCCACCGCCTTCTAGCAGTCAAGTCAAGTCAAGCCCTAGCACTATATCATTGTCCCAACCTATTCCTCCTATGGCAATCCCAACGCTTTTTATCATATGGTACTAGAAGACGGTTGTGAGGGCCTTCATTTCCTGGGTATGACGTTAAACTCTAACTGATGGTGAGGTTCTAGTTCTAAAGGTCTGGGGAATGTGGAGCATCCCTTCATCACTATTGATCCCCAGGTCCACTCTGACCCCTGTGATAGTACCAGTTAGAGTCCCATCTAAGGGTAAATTGAAAATTTGTTTAAAAAAATGAGTTTTAAAATTTTTTATTCTAAACTATCGCGACGAATCTTTCAACACTTTGAATGATATGTCGTAAAACAAAACAAACACCAAACAAACAAAATCTGCCTACAATCATTTGTTTGCACACATTTTCCCCCTCCAATACTAATATCTTTCAACCAAACCAGTTTCATCAATAGAAGAGATCCTAACAGGTACTACGATTCTGGAAATAATAGCAACGAATGGGGGATCTCACAATCTTCAGAACTCAGGAACTAGTGCCACATCGTTGGATACAGTTTTGCGTCATACCCAAGACACTGTATATGACTACCCATGTACGGCCCTGTCACTGGGGAAGAAAAATTCCCGAGTGCACCCTGTAGAAGGGTAAGATCCCCAATAGGCCATCTTTAGCCGTCGGTGTCTACTCGTGTTGCTCAAGGACGGAATCCTGGTAGCTGAGCAATCCATAACTTGGACACTCCACTCTATCCCTAAGGCAAGACGAGCGGTCGGAAAGACCCCCTTTTGATCAATCAGCTGGTCATATGAAAATCTGGCACCTACAGGATTGTTCCGACCCTATTGCCCTTATGGCAAGCTTCCAACTCTTTATTATATGAAGGCTAGAAGGCGGTGGCTGAGGGTCTTAGTGCTCTTGATATGACGTTAAACTTAATCTAATAGTGAATTTCCAATTTTGGAGCTCAGAGACTGTGGAATACTCCTTCAACCCCATTACTACCAGGAACATTCTGATCCGGAGTGGTAGTACATGTTAGGATTCTATTTATGGGTTAACTAGAAAAATGTATAAGAATTGAGTTTGAAAAAGAAAAAATAGACTACCCATCAAAAACGAGCAAAACATTATATATATATATATATATATATATTATATATATATATATATAACAGAGACAAAAGATCCGTTGAACAGGAACAACAGTCATTTGATAAAGGTATCTAACGAACACGAAAATTTATGATAAAAAAATAATAAAAAAAAAAATAAGTGAATGCAATACTCCATAACATCGAGTTCATTCATTTATTTTTAGATGCTTCGTAATAACGCCCAACTTAAAAAAAAAAAAAAAATATATATATATATATATATATATATATATATACACACAATAATCTTATTAGTAAAACTTTGTGGTAAAAAAAAGTCAAATAGTTTGTTAGTAAAAAATACTCTCTCTCTCTCTCTCTCTCTAATCTATATATATATATATATATATATATAGTAAATATGGAAATTAAATCCGACAATATAAAGAAAATTTGAAAAAACAAGTGTTCCGAAAATGGGATGAATTTAATTATCGATGTTTAAAACATTTCGGTTACATTGAACCTTCATCAGGATGTCTCTTGGGGTGAAGAAAATGATGGATGTTTTTATATATGACAGGAGATGAAAATCTTTTTAGTTATGTAACTGTATTTGATCAGCGTTTTATTTTTGAAAGGCAAGTCGCGATCTACTCACGCGAAGATGAAATGCACGTTGCTACATTACGAATACAATAATTATCTTTCTTGTCTATATATATATATATATATATATATATATATATATATATATATATATATATATATATAATCTGCTTGCTTAAGGAAATATTTGATCTTCTCAGAATTCCACTGCTGTAGGCAAATGTGCTCCCTTTCTCTCTCTCCCCACCCCACAAATTATAACTTATTGCCTTCAGCATAAAGTAATACAGCAAGTGTTGACATGCCGTAAATTCCAACCAGCCAACTCATTACTTGATGCAGTTTAGTGTCATATCAAAGACATTGTATAGAACTCTCCATGTGAAAAAAAAAAAAGATGAGACAATATAAAACACATTAAATGTTGAAGCGAGTAAATGTGTCTGAAAGGAAGAGTAGATCAGTGTAATGTAAAAGATTCACTTAGTCGAATGTTGTATAGAAAGTGGCGTTGTTTTGGTGGGCATATTTTTCTTTAGTGAACAGAAAGTTTTTTTGTTCTTGGCACATAATCAGTTTTCAGTGTGTTAATGTAAATATATTGAGAATGGTCATAAAGGGAAAAGCACAAGTGTATTAAGAGGTGAACCAATGCGCGTGCGCACGCATGTGTGAGTTAGTGTATGTTGATGTGTGAGAGCTGAGAAAGCGAGAGAGAGAGAGAGAGAAAGAGAGAGAGAGAGAGAGAGAGAGAGAGAAAGAGAGAGAGAGAAAGCGAAAGCGAGAGAGAAAGAGAGAGAGAAAGCGAGAGAGAGAGCGAGAGAGAGAGAGAGAGAGCGAGAGAGAGAGAGAGAGAGAGAGAGAGAGAGAGAGAGAGAGAGAGAGAGAGAGAGAGAGAGAGAAAGAGAGCAAGACAGAGAGCGAGCGAGAGAGAGAAAGAGAGCGAGAGAGAGAGAGAGAGAGAGAGAGAGAGAGAGAGAGAGAGAGAGAGAGAGGGTGTGTTCATGAGTGTGTTTGAGTGGTGTAGTCTCTAGTGGTCAAACTAACGACTAATGGTTTGAGCAACATTCTGTCCCCTAAGGAACCGAAATTTCTACTAGTAAGTTGACATTTTGAAGGGCTTATATTTTCTCTGAAAATCCCCAGAGATATGCGGTCTGAACTTTACAATTGTAGAATTTTATTAGTTCAAAATTACTATCCACAGTGGGTGAAAGAAACTTTAATTTATTTTTAGCAAAGAACTATGCAAAGTTGCCGTGATATATAAGTCTTAACAATGTTTCCTATTTAGCCGTGGTTGGAGTTGAGTGGCCATTCTGTGAATACCCACTTCCGTATCGATATAAGTATTATTTCAGAATATTTATATGCACTAGCAAATATATTCATCCCCCGGGTGCAAGTGTTTAAGGTTAATGTAATAAAATATTACATTAAATTAGAAAGGCTAAATAAACTATATAAGAATGCAGATAAAATGATTTGAAACAGAGAGGGGTTTAATCGAAAATAGAACTGAAACTTCCGTCTTTAATTGTTAAATATTCCTAATTTAACTATTTAATTAAAATAGGAAGTAAAGAATAAAATTACAATTATTTCCTTTTGTTAATTGATTTCTTTTAAGATTTCTCCCCGAGATTTTTGCTTATATTCATTAAGATAAAACCAAAAGAATTAGAAATCAATAATACCAAGCACATATTTATCAAAATCAAATTTTAATGTCAATAAGGAAAATAGCCTTCTCGATTACACAGCAAATCACTATTTGATCTATATACGAGGGGCGTTCAATAAGTAATGCCCCTAACCCAGTTGAAATTTTGCATGTGCAATTATTTATATCTCTATAGATTAAGCGGCAAATTACAGCTCTGAACTAATTGTTGTTTCTGATTTACAGGTGTTTGAACTGAGTCAAGTGTGAAATGGAGCCCGTTGAGTGTCGAGCAGTGATCTGGTTTTTGTATTTGAAAGGACGCACACCACGGGAGACTTTTGATGAAATGAAAGTAACTTATGCTGATGATGCCCATCATATGACCTTATAAAACGCTGGCATCGTGAATTCAAACATGGTCAAAACTCTGTGGAAACAGCTCCTAGATCTGGTCGAAAGGAAAACGTTTCCCAGATGATGCAGCCTTGATTTCTTGATTTCGTGGCTGGAGGACCAACATGGTGTGTTCTACAAAAGAGCTGCATCAAACGATGGGAGAAATGCGTAACTCTGGGTGGTTCCTATGTAGAAAAAGACTAATAACTGTGCCAAGTTTCGTTGCTCTACTTCTATGGGAAGTGGGCCAGGGGCATTATTTATTGAACGCCCCTCGTATAAATAGAATTCCATGTTATTAGTGGCTTCGGCCCTGGATCTTACAAGCTAAAAGCGTTGATCCCAGGGGCCTATCCCTCCAGGCGACACCTTTATTTATTGCCCAGTCCCTGAGGCACCCCTTGAGGGGGGAATGCCGACTGGATCAACACATTTTTTGCACCTGCCCCCCATGAGTCACGGCTTGTGGGTGGTCCCACATTAATAGGACCTTGTACCTAACCCATACACGTGGAGTATGTGGTAAATATCTTGTAGATATGGCCAACAGTATTAATAATGTAAAACAATTTTATTAATATAATTAAAATCATGGAGAATGTGAGCTAAATAACTAAGGGAATTGTGACTTTAGTGATGATATAGTTTCGGTTACAGACAGATAAATAATCTCCATTATAATGTTAAGATTTATCCAATCTCTCCATCAAATAGAGTTTAGCGTCATACCCAGGATATAAAGACCACCTTTTAGCACATATATAAAAAAAAGGGTTGAGGCTTGCCATTAGGGCAATAGGGTTGGGACAATTATGTGACCAGCCGATTGATTTGAGGGGCCTTTCCGACCAACCATCTTGCCTATTTAATGGCTAAATTGGTGTGTCATGGACTACTCAGCCACCAGGTTTCCATCCTTAAGCATCACGTGCCGTCATTAACGCCCAACAAACGGCCCAATTGCAGGGGATTCTTAGCCCTCTACAGAGGTGCATTCAGAGTATTATGTCACAGTGAACGATGTGGTACATGGGTAGTCGTATATAGTGTCACGGGTATAATGCTAAACTGCATTCTGTGATAAGGCTCTAGTTCCTGAATTCTGAGGATTGTGTGTTTGGTTTGTTTTACGGCATATCAACCACGATACCGACAAAGTTTTGAAATAAATTCATTCGTAATGGATACTCAAATTTTTTAATGAACAAACTTTGCTATTTAACCCCATGGGACGCTTACATGTACTACAACACCGGGTTAGAATAGACCATGCAGCAATGATAAAGGGGTGCCCCACATTCCCAAAACCTCCCGAACTGGAACCTCACCTTCATTACCAGACACGAAGATCCTCAGCCACCGCCTTCTAGCACCCATAGGATAAAAAGGGTCGGGGCTTACTATTAGGACAATAGGGTTGCGGCACTCATATAGGTGCTAGGGATTGACGTGACCAGTCGATTTATTAGAGGGGGACACTCCGACCGCCCGTCTAGCCTAAGTGAGGGTCTAATTGGAGTGTTGCATGTCATTGATTGCTAATTCACCAGGGTTCCATTTTAAGCATCACAGGTTGCCACCCTCGCGAACAGGTGCCCCGATTGGGGGGTTCACCCTTTCTACAGGGGTGCAGTCTGTGTATTCTTTTGTTCCAGTGAACGGAGCAGTACAAGGGTAGTCGTATATAGTATCTTGGTATGACGTTATACTGCATCCTGTTCCTCAAGTTCCTGTGTTCTGAGGATTGTGAGGTTACCCAATTCAGTGCTATTATTCTCAGATCCAAATTCTATAACAAAATGTTGGGGAGTACAACGTGTGTCAAAAAAGTATCGAGATTTTTTTGTACTTTTTGACATACCTTGTATGCTGAAAAAATAACGTTCCATTCATTAATTTTTTCAGAATATATGCTGTGTCAAAATAGTCCCTAGTTTAAAGCTGTAATTACCAAGATAGAAATGAAGAATGAATGGAATTTTTGGTTATTTCCCATAAGTCTAACATAAACAAAGGGAACCACTCTTGACTGATAAATTATTTATTTATTTATTGATCTACAAGGAAAAAAAGAAGACGGGGTTAGGGTTAGGTTTAGGTTTATGGTTAGTTTAATGGGAAAATAAATAAGTTATCAGTCAAGAGTGGTTCCCCTTTGTTTGTTAGAATTATAGGAAATAACCGAACTTTTTTTTCAGAACACAATGTGTGTCAAAAAGTACAAAAATCTTATTTTTTGACACGCCTTATATGTTCTTGGTGTTAAAGATTTGTTTGCGATTTTCCTTGTGGTTGTTGTTGCTGCTGCTGCTGTTTTTGTGGGTGAGATTTGGCGGCAAAAGATTCCGAGTGACGAGTTTCCAAGATGTCTCTGTCAAGATGTATCAATCACCAGAGATTATTATAACAATTTGGTTCTCGTCATCTAGACTTGCCCAGAATCATCGTCAAAGGTGAATGTTGATGGAGGGTCATCATTAATTTTGTTAGACTATGGTTTAACAATTGTTTGAAGAGCTAATTCTGGAGAAACATTTATGTAATTTTATTTCACTTCGACGAATTTCAAAATGTCATATTGTGGCTTCGGGTTATTGTAAGAAATTACTGTCTCTGATGTAAGTTTAATGATCGGAATTGAGAAAGATATTCAAAGTAGAATTATGTGATGTTTAAGTAAGTGTGGTGTCAAAGAGTTTACGTCGGTCGTAAGACGTCTGTCTTGTTTGTCGTGTGCTAATTTTATTTACATCTGTCACTAGACATGTTGTAGATATAATGTGTTATTCATTGTTTAGATTTCAAATGATTTGTGGGGGCGACATACTCGGAATACTGTATACAACTACACATAAAAATGATTATATACTATAAAAAAAGTGGTCACCTACCGTGGTGTAATGTTTAGCAAACTGGATTTGCAGACATTTGTTAGTGAGTTCGATTTCATTGGGCGCCCACTTCTCTGCCCTTGTACCACATCTAAAATGGGCCTAATAAATAACTATACTACGATGGTTAGTAAAAATAATGCCATTTTCGATTATTTCTCATAACTCCAACCTAAAAAAGGGGAACCACTCTTATTGACTGATCTATTATTTATTTATCTATTGATCTATTAGGAACAAAGACTGCGTTAGAGTTAGGGGTTAGGGTTAGTTTAATGGGAAAATAATGGGTAGATTAATTAACAGATAAAATTCATTCAAAGTGGTTCCCCTTTTTTAGGTTGGAGTTATAGGCAATAACCCCATTTTCTTTATTTCATGTGATGTTTTTTTTTAATAAATTAAGGCTTACATTGAGACCTTAAAGCGGCTACGAGCAAGAATACGACGAGTAATACACAACTTGCTAATCGACAATGTCCTTATGCATGACAATACTCGACCACACACAAGTATCAGGACAAGAGAAAATCGCCTCATTCGGATGGACAACTTTACTGCATCTTCCATACTCACCAGATTTAGCACCTTCAGACTGTTATCATTTTGGCCCATAAAAGAGGGTTTGAGAGGCAACTATTATTCCAGTGGCGAGGAAGTGAAATCTGTAGTGAAGAAGTAGCTCAAAGAACAGTCAACAGAATTTCATGGGGCAGAGATACATGCTCTCATTCGAAGTTGGAACATTGCTATTGAGAGAAACGGTGACTATGTGGAGAAGTAGGGATGTGATCCACAGAGAACCAGCTTCATATTGATGTATGATACATGTCCCTGTATTGGTAATTATACCTGTCCTAAACAGAATGGTATTACTTTTTGACTGAACACTCGTATAAACCTGCTTCTCGAAATTTTGGAAGTTGTGGACCGGTCGACATTTTCTTAGATCGAGGCATATCAAAGATCGGTGTATAAAATTGAAGAATTTATTAAACTTCGAATAAAAAGTATTTATATAGGCATGATAAAATTATCTTTATTTAATACAGATTCTTGAAAAATATAATTATTCAATGTTTAGTCTTCAAATACTTGTGATGCGTGATACCTAAGACACTGTAAATATAATTATTTGTTCGCACATATTTCTATGGTTCCAAGCATTCCCATCAGATATTAATACCTTTAAAAGAAATCAATTTGATCCATAGAAGGTATTCTAACAGGTACTACCATTTCGGATCTGACTAGATCTGGGAATAATAGAAATGAATGAGGTGATCCCACAATCAGAACTCAGAAGCTAGAGCCTAACCGATGGATGCAGTTAAGTGACTTACCCAAGACACTAAACGACTACTAACGTAAAAAAAGATTATTATATACCATAAAACAGTGGTTCTCAAACTTTTTTTTAGATCGATGCACGGACCGGTGTATAAAATTAAAAATTTGTTAAACTTCGGATAAAATTTATTTTTGCAGGCATGTAAAATTTACATTTTTTTAATACAGAAATATTGGGAAACGTTAGTATTATCTGCGTTATTCGGACTATTGTCCTCATCTTCATTGTTATCTGTACAACGTTTCGGCCGATATGCCCTCCGGCCTTCTTAAGATATTTCTTGTCGGAGGGCATATCGGCCGAAACGTTGTACAGAAAACAATGAAGATGAGAACAATAGTCTGAATAACGCAGATAATACTAATCATCAAGCCTCATCTCAAAGATTCAGAGAATTTGGGAAATATATTTAAAGTAAAATTATGTGCGGTTTAAGTAATTCACGTACCTTGGTAGTAATATCCCATCCACAGAAAAATGTTAATGCAGGTATAGAGAAGGCATGGTCTGCCATAGACAGATTGTCAGTCATATGGAAGTCCGATCTTCCTGATAAGTTAAAGAGATAATTCTTCCAAACCACAGTTGTATCAGTGCTACTCTATGGCTACACCCCTTTGACCTAAACAAAGCGCCTAGAGAATAAGATAGATTGGAGAAAACACAAGAATACTACGCATGATATTAAATAAATCGTTGAGACAGCACCCTACAAGAAAGCAGCTGTACGACCACTTGCCCCCTATCAACTTAGAAGAACAAGATATGCTGGGCAATGTTGGAGAAGCAGAGACGAACTAATAAGTGACGTTCTCCAGTGGAAACCAGCACATTGGCACGTCAGTATGGCCCGCTCGGCAAATACCTGCATTGACCAGCTCTGTGCGGATACTGGATGCTGCACAGAGGACATCTCGATAGCAATGAAATTATAGGGACGGTTGGCGAGAGTTTGTCATGGATATCTGTGCTACTAGCACAGATATCCATGACAATCTGTCTATGGCAGACCATGCTTCTCTATACCTGCATTAACATCATTTTCTGTGGATGGGATATTAGTACCTAGGTACGTGAATTACTTAAACCGCCACATAATGATTATAAAGTAAGTGTGGTGTCAAAGAGTTTACTTCAATCGTAAGAAGTCTCTCTGTCTTTTTTGTAGTGCGCTAATTTTATTTAAATCTGTCAGTAGACATATTGTAGATACAATGTGTTATTCATTGTTCAGTTTTCAAATGATTTGTGGTGCGAACTTCTCGTTTCTTATACACCTTTTACTTTTTGTTTTTAAATAACAGTTATAATCAGTAATGTTTGAAATAATGATATTTTCAAAATGTGAGTCTAAATGGTTATATTGTTTTGTAAGAAACTGAAATGTAGTTGTAAGTTCAAACTTAGAAATATTAGTTTTACTAGTTAATATATATATATTTACCAACCCCTCCGCACGGGCAGGATGTGACACAAGGTCAATTTTTTAAGCGAAGTTCAACAGCTTTGAATTCAGAGTTTTCCTTCTCCTAGACCATGTGCCTAACCAAGGTTAAAGAGCCCAGTCTGCCCTACTATTTATCCATAACTGGAGGAAGAGTTGGATTCATACCTTTCCCAAGGGTATTAGCGCTAAGTGAAATGCAATTACTACCCCCAGGATTTGAACTCGGGGCGACAAGTCCATTTCCTATGTCTTTAACCATTACACTACGCGCTTCTATTACTAGTTAATATATATGCACCCTCCGCGCGCACGTATTTTAGCTTTCATGCAATAAAATATTATATTAAATTAAAAAGACTAATGAAACTAAATAAGAATGTAGATAAAACTATTTGAAACATAGAAGGCTATAATCGAAAAACAGAACAACTGAAACTTACTCTTCAATCACTCCAGTCTTTCATTGCTAAATTTTCCTATTTTAACTATTTAGTTAAAATAGGAAGTAAGAATAAAACTACATTTAATTCTTCTCGTTAATAAATTTCATTTGATGAATATGAGGAAAGATCTCTTCAATAAATATTAAGATAAAACCAAACAATTAGAAATCAATAATACTAAGTACATATTTATTAAAATCAAATGTTTAAGATCAATATGCAAATTAGCCTTCCCGTTCACACTGTAAACCTATATTTTGCTGCATGTATATATAAATACAACTGCATGTAATTAGTTTGTAGATATGGTCAACCGTATTAATAATGTAAAACAATTATATCAATAATTGAGTTTTAAAAAGAATTTAAATCATTAATAACTAAGGGAATTGTGATGTGTGTAGTTATATAGTTTCGGTTACAGACAGAATACCACAATCTCCATTATAATAAGATGTTTATTTGGTTGGTTAAAGGTTGCTTGAATTATTGTTAAAATTTGAAACCATGAGATGGTTTCATAATGATAATAATAATAATAATACTGGAAAAGAATTTGGGTGAATTGGAATTCAGAGGAAGAATCGGGACCATCAAAACTACCGCACTGTTAAAATCAGCTAGAATACTCAGAAGAATCCTGGAGACCCGAGGAGATTTTCTGTCAGTCAGCCTCCTGTGAACCACCGGCTACAGCAGGTATGAAAATCTCAATAAAAGTAATAATAATAAACTAAAATTTCACCATACAATAAAACGGTATATACATAAACCACTATCTGTTCTTGAGAATGATACACATAAAATTCTCTGAGACTTTGAGATTAATACATATCGTCTTATCTTAATTCAAAGATCTAGAATGGATTAACATGAAAAAGAGAACTTATCAACTGGTAGATTTTGTAGTTCCAGCAGGTCACAGGGTGAAAATGAAAGAAAACGAAAAGATAGAAAAATATCTAGACCTTGCTAGAGAAACTGAAAAAGCTTTGAAATATTAAGGTGAAAGTGATACCAATTAGAGTTCGTGCACTTGGAACGATCCTCAAAAACTTAGAAAAATAGACTAGAGGAACTGGAAATTAGAGGAAGAATTGAAAGTACCCAGACAACAGTAATATTGAGATCGGCTACAATACTCGAAGAATTCTGGAGATATGGGGAGACTTGTTGTCACTCAACTTGATGAAAGACAATGAGCAAACACTGGGTGATAATAATAATAATAATAATAATAATAATAATAAACAAAATTTACTCGTTATTTTTTTCTCACTGCTGTCAGAAATTAGTGTTCAAGCCTAAATAGCTGGAAACGATCTTCCTTTCCTTCCTGATTTGCACTTCGTCTTAAGCTTAGTAAATACCAATAATGAATATAAAAAGAAAAAGGACAAAGGTGAAAACCAGTTATAGAAACGGAAAGATAAGCAAAAGAAGAAAAAAAAAAGACTAAAAGAAAAAAGATCTTAAAAGTTTCAAAATAAAACAAAAAAAATATGTGTGAGAAGAAAGAAAAAAAGTTTAAAAATGATAAAACAATGTTATTTTGATAGTTTTGGCCACCAAATAGTTGGCATTTATTTCCCTGTCTCTTTACTTAACTTATAGAACTAATTTGCACATGAGTTTTTTTCAAAAGGGGGAGGAGGGAGAAAGGGGGAGAGGGGGTGGAAAAAATTTGACTTTGACATTTATCTGGAAAAAGTCCATGAACGCCGATGAAAAAAACATCTGCTTTTTTAAGATTTTTTGAAATTTCTATGATTGGAACAAAGACTTTCTCTTTTTCCATAATCTCACTCTTTCTTCTTTATATATATATATATATATATATATTAGTAAATGAAGAAAAACTCTAAACTTGCTTCATTACAATAATTTATTTCAATCGTATTTATACGGCATCTTCAGGTAATCACAAGAACATGACTCTTACCTAAGAGTCATGTTCTTGTGATTACCTGAAGATGCCGTATTAATACAGTTGAAATAAATTATTATAATGAAGCAAGTTTAGAGTTTTTCTTCATTTACTAAATATCTTGCTCTGTCCTTTTACTCACTGGTATTAGGCACATTGAGCTCTCCTTATGGTCTATCTGCATCAGCTTGGTTAAACCACACATGGAAAGACCCTAACTACGGAAAAAAAAACTATATATATATATATATATATATATATATATATATATATATATATATATATATATATATTAGTTATAGAAAAGTTATTTTCTTTACAACGGTTTCGGTGCTTGAGGTGCATCTTCAGGACAACATCTTAAGCACCGATGTCGTGGTAGAGGAACAAACTTTTCTGCAACTATTAATGCTCTATATTTTACAAAATATATTGAGCACTTTTAGATTACCTACTAATGCTACTACAGTGAAAACACTGGAATAACAGTCTAAGAATTATATATATATATATATATATATATATATATATATATATATATATTATAGTCTGTTCATAATTATCTAGACAGCAGATATACTGAAATATTGCTCACGTAGCAATATTGCACTAAAAGATAATGACAGCTAGGTCACGCTAAAAGCACCGTTTCCCGCCAGATCATCGAAGTTAAGCAACGTTGAGCCAGTTCCAATACTTAATTGGATGAGCAACAATAGGTATCTTTCCATATCTCTCTCTCTCTCTCTTTTACTCTCTCACTAGTTGAGTGACCGTTTAGACAGTAACATGTACAGTAAGTAACCTGAATCAAAAATGACTTTAAATAACTCAAAAGTGTTGATATACAATAAGACAACCAACCATTCAATGATTAACAGCTGAAATAATTCCGTCATGAGGTAGCATCTTTTGAGTGTCCATTCCTTTGTGTTAAGCATTTTTATGCAACTTTCTAAGAATAACTGTATGCTTATTGGTAAATTACTTTCTTTAATAAATTACAATTTGGAGATACGGTAATACAATTTGATGTAGAGTTGCCTAATTTGGTATACATCTTATTATAATGGAGATTGTTCGTTTCTCTGTAACCGACGTCACAATTCACTTACTTATCTAATAATGATTATTTAATCTTATTTCGCATCTATTTATTAAGGATGTTTCTTAAAGTATACGTTTGATTAGCTTCAAAACAGCCCATGTTATGGTATTTGCCTCTCATCCCACTTATGAGGGCGTGGCACAAGGATATTTTTATGTGGGCCCATCCACAAGCCGAAGCTCATGGATGACAGTCACAAAAAATGCGCTGATCCCGTCGGCATTCCCCTCAGGGAGCGCCTCATGCGCTGGGTAATAAACCCAGCCCTGCCCCTTTAAATCGAGGGGCAGGTGTTGCCTGGGGGGATAGTCCCCTGGGATCAATGCTGTTAATTTACATTAACAAAACAGGCCCCGAAGAGCCCATGTTATTAATGCGTTAAAAATCCTGCAATGTGTGTTTTATATCATTAAGAAATAATGGTTTACATATAGTGGTGTTTAATTTGCATACTTTTTGTAAAGAAAAGTAGGTTTAATAAATTATTACATGGTGTTATTGATTTCTAATATTATTGTTTTATTCTCAAACATTAAAAGCAATACGATGTATAATTTTATAGAGAAATCAAATAAAAAAAAACTGTTGTAATAGTTAACATAAACATAGTAACTAGCAGAACCAGTGGATGTACCACATTATGATTAGTACGTGTGAGATGTTTACTTAAGAGCTATTGCTGAATAGTTCAATATGTAAAAATGATAATACTCTTCATTTAACTTTTTTACTCTTTCTCTTTCTTTCCCTCATTTCATCTTTAAACAATGGTCGATTGAAACAGATTAGTGTTATTGCTTCCGCAAGCTCACCCCCTCTCTCTATTTTTCCCCTATTCTTTATTTCTTTCTAATATTTTTCTGTATGGCATGTCTTCTCTTTCTTTCTTTATAATAAAAACGGCATGATCCATTATTTAGCTGAGGTGACAACACTCATAAGAAATAAGAATTCGGTGCATAAGCAACACCATATAATCAGGATTTATATCTTTACGTTTCCTCGTGGACAATCTCATTTTTAAGTAGAGGGTGTTGCAAGTTGATAACGGTCGGAAGAGTAAGGATCACGCGTATTACCATATAGATGGATAATTATTGCAAGAATAATGTTAGTAATTTACAAGAGCTGTAATGTAATTGTAGTACTAGTTATAATAATTATAATAATAATAGTAATAATAATAATAACGGATCATCCTATCCCAGTCAGGAGACCAGACTTAGTATTGATTAACAAAAAAGAAAAAAAAAAAAGAAAAAGAAAAAAAGAAGAAAAAAAAGAAAAGAGAACGTGTCAACTGGTGGACTTTGCTGTTCCAACAGATCACAGGGTGACGCTGAAGGAAAATGAAAAGATGGATAAATACCTGGACCTTGACAGAGAATTGAAAAAGCTGTGGAATATGAGAGTAAAAGTGATACCAATTGTAGTTGGTACACTTGGAATGATCCCAATAAACTTGGAAAAAAAGACTGGAGGATCTAGAAATCAGAGGAAGAATTGAGACCATCCAGACTACTGCATTCGGCTAGAATACCCAGAAGAGTCCTGAAAACCTGGAGATTTGTTGTCACTCAGCCTCCAGTGAAATACCATCAGCTAACGCTGATGTGAAAAACTCAAAAGGAGTGAAAATGATAATAATAGTAATGGTGGATATTGAGATATAAATAAAGACTGAATTAAAGTTGAAATAGAATTAACATTTTTAATTGAAAATAGTTGAATCTTTAGATTGTGTTTATTGTTATTGCTATCTTTAGAATCTTTATGAAGATGTACTAATGTTGAAAAGAAAAACAATAATTTTTACACGAAACATTTAGATTACAATTTAAACCGATACAGCCAGTTAGCCTGAATTTCTTTTGATGCTCTACACTCTCAATCTTATGGAATTCATCAATCAAACACAATATTGTCAACTTTTTGTTCATGAAGAAATTTCAAATAATTTTCAACTGACACGTTTACAAGTTCGTCAATGGAAAACAACATAGATGACATAACGCAACAAACAGGATGCTCAAATGAGGATAGCTCATGAGACAATTATCTTAACTGCTAAATGACACCACCCCAAACATCCAAGTCGAAATGCAAAAATATAAACTGATTATCTGCCGTTGCTTATCCACCGAATTCTTATTAGTGTCGTCAGCTCAGCTAAATAATGGACCATTCCGTTTTTATCATAATGAAAGAAAAGGAAGAAAAAGGACATGCTACACAGAAAAATAAGACAGAAAGAAAGAGAAGGGAAGGATAGAGAGAGGGAGTGAGCGCGCGGGAGCAATAAGGCTAATCTGTTTCAATCAAAACAATGAAAAGAAGAAAAGAAAAAAAGAGTGAATGAGGATTAAATAAAGATCATTTACTTTTTATATATTGAACTATTTTGCAATAACTCTTAAACAAACATATCAAACATTGTAATTATTAAATTATCATAGCGTGATATATACACAGGTCCTGCTAGTTCCTATCTAATACAAATCATTTTCAAACATGTCTATTTGACTCATAGGTAGGCCATTAACTGGTACTACCACCTTAGAATGATGCAATAAAGGGGTATTTCCACTCTCCTCGGGAACCGGAGCCTCACCATCTAATTCATTTTAGTGTCATACAGAAGACACCTCGTCTTTGGGTGCGGGTCTTACTCTTCTGATAGATAGCTATTTGAACCATAGATGGGGGCATTAACGTGTACTATCACCTGAGAATAATGGCAATGAAAGGATATTCCACGTTTCTCTCAGCGCAAGATCAGGAGCCTCACCATCGATGCATTTTAGTGTCATACAGAGGACACCTCTATTGGTGTCTGTGTCTTACTCATCCGATAGATATCTGACCTATAGATGGGGCATTAACATGTACTACCATCTGAGAATAATGGCAATGAAGGGTATTACACGATCCCCAAAGCTCGAGAACTAGAGCCTCACCATCCAATGTATCTTAAGGTCATAGAGAGCCCGCCCCTCTTTGGAGTCTGGGTTTTACTCTTCTTTAGGGGACACAGTTTTCTTTGCCCCGTAAGAGAATGAAAGTGACATGGGATAAGATGAGATGCGAAACAAATTAGCACAGAAATTCAATCCTATTCAAATTATCCCATGGCTTTCGAGATCGTCGAGTTGCCATCAAAGGTTCTTCATTGCATTTTTCATAGCAGTTAGGGGTTATCTCTGCGTTCATATTTCCTCTCCAAATAACATGCAATAGATTGTATTAGGTTACATGATATTAGCAGAATGGTTTAGCCTTGGCCTGGCCTATTACATCAAGTGGATTCCTAACAGCGGGATTTAGACGCAAAAACTACTCCAGCGAAAAATTGAACTGTATCCGCCAATTCAATTTTCTCTAGGCTTAAACGATAGGTCAGGTCTTTACCTCCAAAGTTAGAAAGCCATAAAATACATATGCACAATCTCTCATTCGAAACAATTGGAAGGAGGACTCTTTTCGGCTTTGGGATTTTTCCGATTAGTAGCACATATGTCATATGTTAGATTGATATATATATATATATATATATATATATATATATATATATATATATAGTATCCCCCCCCATCTATTCAGGGGGTTACGTTCCTTCTCCTCTCGCGAATCCCTAAAAGCCGCGAATTATTGATGTAGTTTTAACACGCCTATGTATAATATTATATACGCTAAAATATGCTTCCAAACACATTCTAAATACAGTCTTATTCATTAATACAGTAATAATGTAGTAATATATATATATTAATGTATATATATATATATATGAGAGAGAAAAAAAAGAGATAATATATGAGGAAAATTTTGGGATTAAATCCGATATTATTTAGAAAATAGAAAAAAAGAAGTAGTCCAAAAAGATAACTTTATTCTTAATGGTGAGGTTGAAGATATAACGTTTCGGTCTTTAACAAACCTTCATCAGGAATTGAGGTGAACAAAATGTGTGGTAAGGGTTGATGACTTCCGAAAAAAATGGGAGAATGGTTGGTTGTGTATGAATAAAGGGCAGTATATATATATGTGTGGAAGGCTATGTATGAGCAAAGCTGGCCTGATCAGTCACTAATCTGTGCATCGGCAAAATGGATTAATAAAATACCTGTACTCCCTGGAATTACCTGTAATTGTGGGAAGGTGTGCAAGACTTTGGCAGGACTAAAGAGCCACTTTCGTGCAGCTCATTGTTGAACTTTTTTTAAAGCTCACCATTATATTGTTTGAACTATTGAGCTTTTTTTTTTATTATTATATCAAGCAATGGCAATACTTGAATACGAGTTTGCTGCCATCATATATATATATATATCGTAGTTTTCTATATTCAAAAATAAACAGGTGACAGAGAATATGTTGATATTCAAGTTATATTGCGTAGATACAGAATCAGTAGCTCTTGGTCAGCTTTGCATCTACGCTATTAAAATTTGTCTATCTATCTATCTATCTATATAAGTCCTAGTGTCGCTTTAACGTTTTCGTTGTAGTGACATTAGTAATCTATCCAAGTGTGCTCAATAGAGTTATAATAATTGCGGATAAAATATGTGCCTACCATGGTTTCAATACATCACGATTCATCAGAACCCCGGGATCGGATTAGATCATAAATGATCGAAATCATGTTAGCCCTTTAATATAAATGTAGTTAAAGAAAGTCCACGCAAATGCGTATTTCGGCCTAAAACACGACAACGAGCTGTGACATAAATATATTTTATTTTTATTCTTTCCATCTTTTTTAAATTTATTCTTTAATTTTTTCAAGTTGCGCATGGCTTTCACGATCAAAGTCATGCCGAATTTCAAACGATTACCTATGATCGATTTCGGATGAGTTACATCACACAATTTTGAAAGAAAAATAACGGCTAAACAACACCAAATCCGTTCAGTTCATTTTTTTCTCTAATATACTGTATTTCATTTTTCTCCTGATAATCTCTATTCCCTATACCTTGAAAACACCGGAAATATCGGATTTGATCGAACCAGGGACAAACATCAGTGGAATATTAAAATTCTGTTTTTTTTTCTTTTTTTTCCAATGCTTCAAAAATACAAAAAAAAACAAAAAAAAAAAACAAGGTTCACAAGAACAAAGTTTATACATAATACACACACACACACACAACACACACACACACACACATATATATATATATATATATATATATATATATATATATAATAAATTAAAAGAAGGAAATTAACCGACGGTATGAGTATATATAAAAAATATGAAAACCCCACAAAATGCTGTTAAAGTGAAAACATTTTATAACTTAGCTGATATTGAACAATATTTCGATTTATGAAAATCGTCATCCTTGTATAATTCCGTGTGTTAGAACGGAGTCAAAAGTCATATGAGTTATCAAAATATGTTAATATCAGCTAAGTTATAAAATGTTTTCACTTTAACAGCATTTTGTGGTGTTTTCATATCATATATATATATATATATATATATATATATATATATATATATATATATATATAGAGAGAGAGAGAGAGAGAGAGAGAGAGAGAGAGGGAGAGATATGAGGTATGTAATTATGCCTTAAGTGTAATTTGTAGATATTCTACAATTTTTCATAGTCAATAAACTAAAAATAAAAGAAACAAAAAGAAATGAGAATTAATGACGGACATGAAACGCACATCAGTAGAAATATTTAGAGACAACATGTTCAGTTTTCAAAGCTTTTGGGTTCCAGAATCTGATAAAATGACTGGGGAAATCTAAAGGGAACGAGTGATATCAGCGGGTCTTGACCAACATATCAATTCATTGATGTATAAATATATACTAGCAAGAATATACACCCTCCACCGGGCGTAAGTATTTAAGTGTTAATGTAATGAAATATATTAAATTAGAAAGACTAACGAAATGAAATTAGGACACATTTAAAAAGATTCCACTTATTTTGATTATATTTTAATTGCTTTCTATATAAAATCATTCATAGGATTGGTTTTAATACTTTGGAGAATAAAACAATAATATTAGAAAAAATAGCACTAAATAACTATTCATTTAACCCGATTTTATTAAAACCAGTATGCAAATTAACCACACCATATATTATGTAAACCTTTATTTCCTAGTAATATATAAGTCACATTGAATGATTTTAAACGCACTAATAACATGGGCTGTTTTGAGGCAAATCTAACTCAGATTTTCATAGGGCATCGTTAATAAATTAGATTTATTATATGCATTAATGATGTTGACAATGAATTAAATATTCATTGATAAACTTACGCAATTCATCTATGTTATCGTGAGTAACAAGCGACGTACTTTCGGTTACAGACAGACACCTAATCTCCATTATAATAAGATGTGAGATTTTAAAATCATTAACATATTCGTAAAAATATATGAATTAAAAAAGCGAAGTTTTTGATTCTGCTCAGTTCAATCATTTCAATTTTTGTTTGTTTTTTTTTTGTTTTTTTTAAAGAATTTTTTAAAATTTTTTTAAGAATTTTTTTTGTTTTTTGTTTAAAGAATTTTTCTTTTTTTTAAAGAATTAAACGAAATAATTTGCCTTCATATCTGGTAAAAGAAAAAGTGACTAAAAGAGTTTTGCAGAAAATGGAAGCAAGACAAAAAGTTGAGTGAAAACTTTACCACGCTAAAATGTTTTTTTCTTTTCTTTTTTTTTTATAACACAACAATATATTTCTGGCTTTGTCATTGAACTATATAAACATCGACACACTGACACAGAATTTCTTCCTGTTTTATCACGTTCTAATTTCAGTTACATTATAATTATTTCGTATAAAATATATTTTAAAATTGCTGTATTTAGGAAAGATGCTTTGAAAACATTGTCAAATTCTATATGATTATTGAAATCGTCGGGGCATAAAAGAGTCCACAGAAATTATATATATATATATATATATATATATATATATATATATATATATATATATATAAGTGCTATATTTATAAGTAATGTGACGTTACAGCTGAGTGGAAGAAAAGAGAAATTTCGTCTCAATTCAAGGCGAAAGCTACTTGGCTGAATTCGGGTCAGCCAAAAGCTGTTTACTACTACGACTGAATGTCTCTCTCAGAGAGAGAGAGAGAGAGAGAGAGAGAGAGAGAGAGAGACAGAGACAGACAGACAGACAGACAGACAGATCAGTATTGAAAAAAGGAAAAAGAAAAAGGAAAAAGGAAAGGGAGACAACAGCCCTATTTTGGAAACGATATGCGCTGGTGCAAAACCGGGAGTTAGGGATAAAAGGAAACTAAGCCTCTTTTTGACTCACGGTGTAGGTCTATTACTCTATCTTGGTGGTTAGGGGGCAGTCTGAGATAAGATGTAAAAGCTAAAGCACGGAGACTTATTTGTATAAGTCTAGTCCAAACATTTTCCCTGAGAAAGTGAAAATGAATGAAATAAAGTAACGGACATTTTCCCCCAAGGAAGGGAAAATCAATTGGAAAAAAAGGAACGACCACTTTCCTTAGGGGAGGGAAAGAAAATGAGGTATTCAGTGTCCGAGGGAGGCACTGATCCTTGGCAGAACGAACGAGAAAATAAAAAGAGGTGCTAAATCGACAAGAATGAATCTCGGAAAGGCGGGTGAACTAGAATTTAATTCTTACCGCAAGATGAAGTCATCTATACTTCGAGCCAACACGCTAGAGAGAACGGATTGGGGGTCCAACGAGAAAAGGGAAATCCTTCATATTTCGCCACTAATTCATCTAAAGTTCAAGTTATAATGCTGGATAGAAATATTGAACTCTATCAATATAATGCACCAGTTATTTTATTTAAAAACTCTTACATTTTTTCAGGTCAGTTAACTTTGAACCACATATCTTTGAGGCGTAACACAGATTCACAAACATACATGGTGATGTGATCTGGATAGTACAGTAATTTATCAGCCGAATACACGAACAGTTAACCGATCTGAATAATGTCTTTAATAGACAGATTGACTTACTCGGAAAAAACATCATTTTTATATGGAATTAAATGTTAAGGTCACCATAAATTATTTCCTTATTCCGATCAATGATGAGGGTTTTCCTTAAATGTATAACTGATGTTCTCCAAAGACAATGTCTAAGAAATTTTGACAATTAAATCGATTTGAGAGAATAGGTACCCTCGTCAGCTAGACAACACTATGGAAGCTGAAAGAGGAATAGGGGAATTTTGAGAGAAAAAAAAAGCGCTCTCAATATTTTGTCTATAAGTAATATTAAGTGACATTGACCCTCAATTACAGCAGCCCCAAGTCATGAATGGTCAGTGAGAAAAATTATCGAATTTTTTGACGACACTTCGTATTTTCAACCCAGCAAGTAGAACAACCACTAAACACGAAAGGTCAGTCTAATCAGCACAAACTCAGAAAAGTTTAGTAACATATTATAATGGAGATTGTGTGTTTTTCTGTCTGTAACCGAAACTATATTACTTCTCAAGTCACAATTCCCTTAATTATTTACATTACATTCTCCATGATTTTATTTTCATTTAAACCTCAATTATTAATACAATTGTTTTACATTATTAAGTACTGTTAAGCATATCTACATACTATATAACAAAATATAGGTTTACAGTGTGAACGGGAAGGCCAATTTGCATATTGACATTAGAAATTTGATTTTAATAAATTGCTTGGTTTTATTTAATAAATATGAGAAAAGAAATCGATTAACAAGAAGAAATAACTGTAAATTTATTCTTTACTTCCTATTTTAACTAAATCGTTTAATTAAGAAAATTTAGCAATGAAAGTCGTGAGTGATGGAAGAGTAATTTTCAGTTGGTCTATTTTTCGATTATACCTGCTCCGTTTCAAATCTTTTTATTTGTATTGTTTAGTTCCATTAATTTTTAATTTGATATAATATTTTTATTACATTAAAACTTACATCCTTGAACTCGGAGGGTGCATATATTTGCTAATTTTGATAATATCATTCACTCCATTTCATAGCTTTTAGTTATGAAACACATTTTTATAATACCCTTTGCACACACGCTCTCACAACAGAAAGACATTTTCCGTATTATCGGGTGAATAAAACTATAGCTAAATGTGTGTATATGAGTCATTGTTTTTCTTTCATTGGTCTTTTATTGTGTTCCTTTGTGTATATTGTTTGTTTACCTCATTAAACCTTTCAAAAATATCCAATCGATCATTTCCAATGGAAAACACGAACCAAAATCGGGATCTTTTTTATTGTTTGTGTGTTTGAATGAAATATCAGGGATTCTTATTGCCAGAACCCCCCATCGAAAAGCTTATGAAAGTGAAAAACAAACGTGGCGATGATTTATTCATTTTTGAAAATTAATTGGTGACATTTAAAACGTTTTGCTTGTTAGATACAAATCAAATATATATCTATAATTAATTTGGTGACGGTTAAAACGTGTTTCTTGTTAGGTACAAATCAAATATATCTATAATTAAATATATATCAAATATGTATCACAATCTTCAGAACAATTTCAATATCGACAATTTATGTTGGCTTTTGCTAATCAAGTGATACGAGAAAAGCAACCTATATGTGTTTGAATTTTGTCACAACAGTATTATTAAAACAAAACAAAAAAAAAATTACCGTTCCTGTTGTTCAAACGTGATTGGAATACAATGTATAAAAATCTTCCCAATATTTAAGACATTGTACTTATATATATATATATTTGTGAATGAAAAGGCCTTAAATACCAGGGGTATCGTGATTATGGACCATTTCCACTCGTGGGTATCTGATGCCTACCGAGCTTCGTCAACCGCGTTTCTATTTTATTCAGACCTGAATAAACGCGGTCTGACGAAGCTCGGTGGGCCTCAGGTACCCACGAGTGGAAATGGTCCATAATCACGATACCCCTGGTATTTAAAAGCCTTTTTTTATTTAAAATATATATATATATAAGTATTCAAATAAATTTGATCTGTTTATAAAAATTAAGCATTGAGCTCTCATACGGAACCGGAAGTCTACAACAAACTACTGGTAGAGAATAGAACCAGCCTAGAATCACCTGTACCAAAAAACTTGGTACCCTAACAAAGAAAAAAGTATATATATATATATATATATATATATATATATATATATATATAAGGAGTCTATAAAAAAGAAAGTCTTGTGTTGGTCAATCAAAAACATACACAGAAGACTTCCAAAGACGAAGACAAAAAATTCAACAAGAAACACAAGACCAGAAGAACCACCAACCAAAGATTGACAGGTCCAGCGATGTGTTACATTATTAGGGTTGCTTGGATAATTAAGGCTCGATAAAAGCAACAGTTTTAGTAAAAATAAAATATGGGTGAAGAAGAAGGAAAGAAATATTCTAAAAAATTATTTTAAAGAAAGAATTTATTTGGAATGGAGTTTGTTTAAAATTCTTGTTGAAATTCCGTCAGAGAATTACTGGGGTTGAATATTTTCAGGAGAATTAAAAATAGTATGGCCAGAGTAATATCGGATTGTTTGGCTAAAATTCCAGTATATACAATATCACAATATACAATGGAATTAAAATATGACGTAAGAAAATAATCAGTTGATTATCGGTAATAATAAAAGAAGGGTGAATGGTCAAAGAGGGAGAAGAGTGAGCGAAGTCCGACCACGAAGGGCTTATTGAAGCAGACACGCGGAAAAGATGAATTAGCCTATCGAAGCTGACTGCTGACAATCCAGAAGCGAACAACGACTGCTAGACTATAAAAGCTGACTGCTGACAGCCCGAATTAAGCGATGCTGTTAAACGACTGCTAGACTATTAAACATTGTACTTTTCTTTTTAATCAAACTCCTTTCTTTCTTTCATTTTCTCTCCCAAATCTGACTGCTGCTAAGCTGTAACAATCTGCTCACGGCGACGGGACTGCTGACAGCCCGAGTGTATAGAATTAAGCGATCCTGTTATTGTGCGCTGCTGTATCAAAAATCTGACTGCTTAAGCGATCAACATTCCTCTCTGCGTCAACGACTGCTAGACTATCACGGCGAAAATAAACATTGTGGAGAAAACTTTGCGGTCTTTTTAATCACCACGAGTTACCACGGACTCAATTGAAGGGACGTTTTTCACACGAAGAAACGAGCCCACACCTATATAAGAACAAAGTCCCATAACGTCACATATGCACATAACAGCTATCCAGATGAAAAGTATACAAGATTTGATGATAAAAGATTTTAATTAACAATATGACACTGAACGTGATTGAGTCGTGGACTTTCGTGCCAAGTCAATGTAAAAGCCTTTAATAATCAATCGGTAATTTGACGAAGTTAATTTGAATTATATTATGAGATGACACCTATTTCAGGTAAAAGTGAACCAATTTTTCAATGATTGACCCATGTCCATAACCAAAGGAATCATATGTACTGTGATGAATTTCTGATTGAATTCCTTCGATCAATTTATGCTCTATCGATGATATTGAGCACTATTTACTTTTAAAGTTATATATATATATATGGGGGGGCTTTGGTATGAAGCATTAGGAATAGAATATCAGATACTCTGTTTTGAATTGTTAAGTTTCGTTTTATTTCGTTTAATTTTCGAAAGCACTAGCTTCTCTTCTACTGAACGTTAATATGATGGCCGAGCCTGGCCGAGCCTGGCTGCTTTTATAGTAGTCGTATCATCTGTTGGGTGATATATATATATATATATATATATATATATATATATATATATATATATGTGTGTGTGTGTGCGTGTGTGTGTGTGTGTGTGTGTGTCTAAATCATTACTATTTTCGGATTGACAAAGTCTTGACATTGTAGCGGAGTGCCCCAATGTATTAGAAGGGACACCTGAAGAAGGCCGGAAGGTACATCAGCTAAAAACGTTGTGTAAATATATTTCACAATAAATATGTGAAGTAAAGACTGGTTAGTTTTTGGCTTTGTTGCAAATTATGACTAATTAGAAACAATTAAAACGGATTTTTTTTCCAAACATAACTCAATCCCAGAACTAAGGAATATTTTAAATAGTATTTTGTGTCAAAGTAAATGCCTTTCGGAAAAATCATTGATTCCCTCAGCTTTAGTATAACAATAGATTCTAAAATCAATTAATTACAGAACTACCAGAGAAAATAACTTTCTATGTTTTCCTTAGTTGTGATACAAGACCGGTTGTATGAGACAGTGAGACTCGAACTGGTAATGCATTGCTTGCCTAGAAAACTACACCAAATGAGGTGCTCGGGTGTATTGATGAAAAATAAGGTGTACAGACCATTGTTTATGTGTTGGATCCTCACCAAGTGAAAATTTATTGAACTTTTTTTTTTCAGAAATATGTGACGCAATTCGTTTACAAAATTTATTTCAAATTTTGAACTAGAAATATTAAGCTTGATTTATTGACTAAAAACGATAAAGCCCGGATGAAAACGATAAAGCCCGGATGAAAATGATAAAGCCCGGGTGATGGCTTAATATAAAAAAAAATATTTCTAGTACACGAGAAATAAACTAAGCCCAAATCTGAGACAATAGATATTCTATATACAGTCCATGACACCACTGAGATCTATTTTGTGTTTTACTCAGTATTTTTTTACTGCTAGTATAAACCTATTATTTCATTAAATAGAGCTCGTTGAATTCTTAAAATATATTTTCTCCCATAAAATCTTCCAATAACATTAACGCATTCTGTTTAAAAACCTAATTGATATCCTTGCATAAATCAATCTCTTTCTTTTTCACGTTCTCCCTCACACACTTGAGTGCGTGTATGTTCCCAACTTTCATGGTAGAGCACTGTAGGAGAGACATTAGTTGATCTTTCACCGTTTAGCGTAAAAGCAATTACTCGCATGTTTACTGATTTCAGTTCTCTGGTGATTGGAAAAACATACATCCTGTAAGTTTGTCTGTATCAATTAATTGTTCCCCTGACTGACAGCCCCTAGCTCTGAGGGTAAGGAGTTTGACAGACAAAAATTCTGTCGGGTTTCGCAATCGGCTAAAGGTAGCTGTTAAAAAGTCAAACCGCACTGATGAGAAGTAAAATTCGAAACACGCGTCTGTGGATGACTATATATATATATAATTGTGCCTTGACTTACGAAC
>CM042147.1:50111485-50128985 GCA_023376005.1 Doryteuthis pealeii | reverse complement strand
TTATGCGAAACTAATAGTAGGTTCGTCTGACTCATTAGATTATCTTTATATATATATATATATATATATATGAGATATATAGATAGAGAGATAGATAGAGATAGACAGAGAAAGAAAGAGATAGAGATAGAGCATACATTTTCACTAAAATGTTGAAATAAATTACTTACCTACTGGATTTGGCAATTTTACAATTAAACTTTAGAGCATATAGTTCGTATTTTGTACTGTACGAAAGATTGCTAGCCATAAGCAAAATCACGTAATTCTGACGAAACTTGATTATATAAAATAAAAAGTATAAAATATTGATTATATTTATACGTATAAGACTTGATTATATAGACATAAAATGTTTAGCTCAGTCGGTAGAACGTTCAGCTAGAAACCACATGGTTCCTAGTTCGATATCGGCCCTCGCTGACTCAGCGTATGAGTAGCACAGGGATCTGTGCGGTAAAGTAAGGAGCTGATGGCAGGTGTGGCGCTCCATCTCAGATGCAAAAACAATCTTCTTGGTCTAGCGCTATTGAAAAGGGGATAGACACACTCGCCGATTGGCTGATAATGATATTAGGCCGCCCCGAGTAATATATAAGATATATATATCTACCTTTTCTATCTATCAATATATATATATATTGATAGATAGAAAAGGTAGATATATACATAAATACATAAACCAATATATATTAAAACGGGAACACACACATTATATATATATATATATATATATATATATATATATATATATATATATCGGTAATTGTTTTACCTGTCATTCCTATACGTACCAACACTTACCGAAGTACCTGACAAGTCACAGTTGGTACAAGATGTACGTAACTTATGCAAATGCAAATGACCAGAGTTCGAATCCTAGACACGGATGTTTATGTTTCATTTTCCGCTTAATTCTTTCTTTGTTTCTTCATTATTCTTTTAATTTCTTTCTTTTCTTCCATTCTTCATTATCATTTGTATTTATTTGTTCTTTCTTTCTTTCTTTCCTCATATATATATATATATATATATATCAATAGCGTATGGCTATCAGTATCTCACTTGTTGAGTTAGTGATAGGTCAATATATATACGTATGCACAAGTGTGTGTATGCGTACATATTTACATTCGTATTAACGTTAATTAGATAAACTTCTAGAGGCATATCATATCTAGCTAGCTAATTGAAGACAGTATCCAAAAATTTAACATATTTTAAAGCCAATATAATTTCACTAATTTTAATGTTTACTTTGATGCAAATTTCCTCCATCTTATAAACAACGACTCGGTGGATTATGCGAGCGTATTGAGACCAACAGTAAAAGACAAGAGATTTCTTTTTCCGCTATTAAACAACCTCATCACGATATCATCACACACCGCACATCACCTTAGCAGAGACGCCAAAGCACTTAATGACATCATCTGAACTTTGAATGTTCGTTAGTGCCAACAACTTTCAGATGTACTCATTTTAACTTTGGCCTCATGCAATGGGAATTGAACATAACGCTAATAAATCAATTTTGGTTTTATTTTATATTCTTTATTTTTTTCTTCTTCTTCTTTCTCTCTTTACATGCCTGCTGCAAAGTGCCATTAGTGGTAGTCCGTGCCTCATTGCCAGACAATCCTTCGCCCTTTCTACCTACAATGAAAAACGATAACACCATAGTTAAAGCAAGTGCAGACACTAGCAATTATACTTGCATTAACATGAGAGGAGGACAAGGTAACTCTCCATATGAGAACTAATATATATATATATATATATATATGTTAGTTTGTAGGTACAAGGGCGAAGGATTGGCTAGCAAAGAGTACGGGCCTCTAATGGCACATATATGATAGAGGCGCGTGGTCAAATGGTTACAGTCGTAGGAAATGGACTCGAAAATCCGAGTTCAATTCCTGGATGAAGCTGTTTGCATTTCACATGGCGCTAATACCCTTGGGAAAGGTATGAATCCAATTCTCCCTCCAGCTATGGGTAAATAGCAGGACAGACTGGGCTCTTTAACCATGGCTAGGTAACCAGTCTAGGAGAAGGAGAACTCTGAATTAAAACCTGTTAAACTCCGCTTAAGAAATTGACCTTGTGTCGCATCCTGCTCGTGCAGAGGGGTTGGCAAATATGTATATGTGAGGTGCGTGGTGTAATGGTTAGAGTCGGAGGAAACGGATTCGTCGACTTTGGTTCAAATCCTGGACGGGGATGTTTGCATATCGGAAAAGTTATAAATATAACTATTCTCCCTCCAGCTATGGTTAAATACTAGGACAGACTAATAGACGAAAAACTCTGAATTCAAACTCAGATTTTCATAGAGACATCGTTAATAAATAAGATTTATTCTATGTATTAATGGTTTTGAATATGAATTAAATAATCATTAATAAACTAACGCTATTGAGGAAGTTATTGTGTTGTAAGCAGTGACGTAATTTCGGTCACAGATAGACACCAATTCTCCATTATAATAAGATATAATAACAGAAAAACTCAAGAAAACTAAAACTATATTTAAAAACAGCGAGATTTAAAATAAACTGTAAAATGTATCCGAAAAATATATGGAAAAAAACTTCCAAAATCTTAAAGTAAGGAAACAGCGAGCAATTGTTTCTTTCTCCATTTGAAATCTCATTTCTCTTTTAAGTACTATGTACTTGATCGCACATGACCCAGGAGTTGGAATAGGGGGCATATTGCTTTTGATTTGTTTGTTTTTTTCTTCCTCATTATTTTCCATGGAATATTCTAACCTTCCATTTTCCGTCCATCTCAACTCATCACTCATACTTATCCCGAAAGTAGTCTCACCTTTTCCTATATTCTTTTGCCCTTGTTCATTAATTCATTCTTTTAAACCATCGAATATATTCGTTTATTCTTTTCCCTTAGACCTAAATAGCCGCCTTTATTTATACATATTAAAGACATCCACTTGCTTTAAATCATTCAGTTATTCTGCATTCCGTTCTTTATAAACTGATAATCCCTTTATACGAGTTTATATCTATTGGATTGTACTTGTTTCCTTTACACTAAATCATTCGTTTATTCCAAGTTTTTCATTATTTCATTCTTATTTACTTTCAGTTCTCTTATTTCTTTCTTTGTAAATCATTCGCTTCATTGCTCTTTCCAGTCTGGCCCTCTCCTAAATTCGAAATGATTTGTATGATGGCGAATAGACATTAAATATAATGATTTATTAGAAATATTTTCTTCATCTTGTTTGTTATACATATAAATAATATATAGATACAAGATAAACACTCTGCCCCCCTCTATCTCTGCTGCCTCTCTTGCTGCATCAGTTTGTCTGTTAGTCTCCACCCTCTCTCTCTCTCTCTCTTTATATATATATATATATATATATATATTTAGGAGCGGCTACCCAGCATCGCATGGGTAGAGAGGCAAGGGGGCAAAAATCATGGTGCATTGATTTGTTTACTTTTGAGATTTACAAATGCTAGATATTTCTAAGTAGAATTTCAATGCTATTTCTATGTATATTTTAATTTTTAAATATCTTTGAATATAAATCAAATCATCATAATTTTTGCACAAAAAGCAAGAACTGGTGATATTTAATGTGTATATATATTTACTTTGTCGGTAATTATTTTATTTTCGTAGTTTCATCCGGACATGCATACATATTCACCAACTTCCTTTATATATATAATATATATATATATATATATATATGTTGTATTTTAGGTGGTCTCGGTATGCTTCTCTCGGTATATATATTTAAAAAAAATTTTTTTTTAAATTGGGCGTTATTATGAAGCATTAAAAATGTATAAATGAATGAACTCGATATTATGGAGTATTGGATTCACTTATTTTTAAATTATTTTTTGTCATAAACTTTCAGGTTCGTTAGATACCCTTTATCAAATGAATGTTATTACTGTTTAACGGCTTCCTGGTCTCTGTTATTGACAGTGGCAGCGTCTGTGAAATATTTATAATAACGGAGAATTCCGATGTCTGCGTTTAATTCCTTCACGTGCGTTTGTAATTTTAGAATCCATTTAGTTTCTGATTGTTTTCTAGATTGCGTTGTTGGAAATGCGTGTTCTAATAAGATGCATTTGCGGTGTGTAAAGTTGTGTGATAAGGTGTTAAAATGAAGTGCTATTGTACTATGCGGGTATTTGAGATTTATAGTGGATTTGTGGTTATTTAGTCTTAGAACACGCATTTCCAACAACGCAATCTAGAAAACAATCAGAAACTAAATGGATTCTAAAATTACAAACTCACGTTTTTTTTAATATATATATATATATATATGAAATTCCTCAACTAAATCATCATCATCTCGCGCCTAACTTGACGTTATGACGAAAATATAACCATGTTACATCAGAACCATGTTACATCAGACCGATTTTTGTTGGGGGCGCGTTAAGCATAACGGTTATGATCGCAGGAAATGTAATCGGCAGCCCGAGTTCAAATCCTGGACGAGACTGTTTGCATTTAACACAACGATAATGCCCTCAGAAAAGGTATGCAACTACTCTCTCTCTCTCTCTAGCTAGGAGTAAAGAGTAGAGACGTATGGGCTCTTTAACTTTGGCTAAGAAACCAGTCTAGGAGAAGGAAAACTGAATTAAAACCTGTTAACTCCTCTTAAGAATTTAACCTTGAGTTACATCCTACTCGTACGTATGGTAAATATGTATAAGTAATATAAAGAATGCAAGATTAACTCTCTTTCTTTCTCTCTCTCTCTCTCTAATATATATGAGATCTCTCTCTCCATCTGTATGTCTGTTAGTCTCTATATATAATGAAATTCCTTAACTAAATACCTGAGAGTAATTATAAGATTTTTATGAACTGGACATTAGACTGATTTTTGTTGGAGGCGCGCTTAGTATAACGTTTATCATAAGAACTAGAATCGGGATGGTTGTTTGCGTTTCACTTCCTCCAAATGCTGTTGCAAAAGCCATGTTAACTATTCTCACTTAGCGATGGCTTTCGTTAGATGTTTTCGGTATATCTGAGCATAGCGATAATTTCCAAGGTTATGTCATTCCTATACTCGGATCCACAGGAAACACCTGAGGAAGACCGGGGGATACAGCGGCCACAATAAAAATGAGGAGAACGGTCCGAAAAATCAAAATTATTAGCTTATTAATTGTGACTTGTTTTGAAAGTTTAGACTTTGTAAATTTTGTATCAGATTCGTCTCTCTGACCTTTATGTTGTTTAAATTTAAATGTATAGAAAATAGAAAAGTAAAATATTCCAAAAAATTAATTTACTACTTCTCTGAATATTTGATTAGTATTATCTGCGTTATTCGGACTATTGTCCCCATCTTCATTGTTATCTGTACAACGTTTCGGCCGATATGCCCTCCGGCCTTCTTCAGATATTTCTTGTCGGACTCGGGAATTTCACGGACTCAGGAACCTTCTTTTGGACTCGGGAAACTTTCTTGTTATCGGGAGCCATCGCGTCGTAATCGGAGCCATCACGGAACTTTGAACCTAACCCTTTATTCGGTCCACGGGGGTATCCTGTTCTCATTGCGCTAACCATAGCTTGGGTGGAGGCGTTAAGCTGTGTTAATTATTATTCTATGTTACTGCTGCCCTTGATCAGGATTGAACCTGCAATCTAGAGATTAATTTAATCTTGATGGAGAAGTCGACGTCAGAAACGTTTCGGCTTTCGCAGCCTTCATCGGGACTTGCATTGTGTTTGAATGTTTGGGTGACCTACGAAAAATAGGTGAACGGTAATTTGTTTGGCAAAAGGGGCGTAACCCGTACTGGCAACTGAAAATCTGGGAATGTCAACAATCCTTCCTTGTTTGGGGCTTTTGGTCAGCATTTGGACCATTTTGGTCAGCATTTGGACCATTTTGGTCAGCATTGGGAATTGCTTTTGCATTAATGACTAAATGCTCTAAACTTATTTTGCTTGGCAGTTTATTTCAACAAAAAAATTTAGGTTTTATCTCAACATCTTTCTATAGCTCTTTGATTGCTTTTCATCTTAAGTGCAACAGAGGATATTTCCACAACAATCTCTTCATTACTCTCCTTCTATTGTTTGCCATTGTTCCTCTTAAGTTATTCTTTTTTTTTCCCTATTTCTGTGCTCAGTGGTTAATTGTTCTAAAGCCTTTTTTCTGCTTAAAACCTTTTTGCTTTGCTTATCAGCTGAAGGATTTCAAAAGCATATAACCCGTACTGGTCTGGGTATGAGTTCGGATTCATTTCCTATTTTACTCCCATTAAATGCAAATAAGACTCAATGATATTTGTTCTTGAAAACTGAATTGCTGACACTGCACAGGGGAATAAAATCTTTATTGTGAATAGCGTATGAAGCACTATAATTTCTACAGTTAACTATTGTTGTCTTTCCGTGTTTTCAAGTGACTAATATTGCAAGATTTAATTAACGTGTGTGTAAATTCTACCCTCTTATTATTTCGGATGTATCCTTGTATTTACCTCGTAGTCTCAACACATCTATTTATATATATATCACGGCTTGTGCATGTATGTAAGTATGTATATATCTACCTACAGATCTATCTCAGTCTGTTCACAACCATCCGTCTATCTACCTCTCCGTCTGTTCACAATTATCTATCTATCAGAGTCTGCTTACATTTATATATCTATCTATTTATCTATCTATCTCCGTTTCAGTACAACTATCGCTCTATCTATCCAAATCAATTTTATCTGTCACGTTCATATCTTACCTGGTGGCGATCGACCTCTCTATCAATGACTTTAGCGACGTGATTACTATTCATGGCTTTATTCCTTAAGCTTTTAATTAAATCTAATTACATGGTGGAAGATTACATTCATCTGAGTATTGTCAGCTTAAGGCACCCAGTGAGAATCCATATCACTAACAATGGATATAGATCGATATTCCTAAAGACAGCTCGAACGCTGGCGATAAATTACAATTACTACTATATCCTAAGGTTAATATAGTCTAATATTGGAAAGATAAAGACTCAACCGGAGACGATCGAACTCACTAGAAATGTATTTCCAAAAAGACTTGTTAACCACCACACTCCAGTATGCACCTCTCGACTTAAATTTAATTACGCTAAAATATGACACAATCATAAGAGGTTATGAAATTGTGAGGTGAAAATTTTAGTTGTTGTTCACATAATGCTTATACACTTGAGCGAGTATGAATTCAACTATTCTCCCTCCAGCTATGGGTAAATAGCAGAGCAAACTAGGCTCTTTAACCACGCTATGGCAACTGGTCTAGAATAAAAAATCTTTAATTTAAACCTGTTAAACTCCGCTTAAATATAGTCCTTGGGTCACATTCCGCTTGTGCAGAGGGGTCTCTCTCTCTCTCTATATATATATATATATAATATATATATATATATATATATATATATATATTGAAGAGAGAGAGAGAGAGAGAGAGAGAGAGAGAGAGAGAGAGAGAGAGAGAGAGAGAGAGAGAGAGAGAGAGAGAGAGAGAGAGGTCTATATATATATTCTTACTGAAGTACCCAAATATGCTGTATAAAGGATCAAGATTTGGATCACCACTGAATATATCATCAGGGCTTAGAAAATGATGACTGTATCCCCTGCAGAGGGTGGGGGTCACAGCATCTACAGAAAGTGGTATCCTAGTTTTGCCTTAACAAGTTATATCAAATTATTCATTTATTTATCCTGGTTGTCCTTAAGTAGCATAAATAACTCAAAACAGTGTCATTTTTGCTATGAAGAAAAGAAATCAGTATTCATTTTGAAAGAACAAAACAATTTTCTCGATAAACGATCAGAACTGATATCCTAATATAGGCATGCAAATAATTTCCTACTAAGCCACCTGTAAACTAATGATTCCAAAGACGAATCAAACTAAATGAAATGAAAAGAAAATGAAATAATAATAATAATAATGAGTAAATAATAAATTAGACACTATTGAGTAAATGCATTTAACAAATCCCTGAATTAGAATAATATAAACTAGTAAATAAATTTGAACAAACTTCCTAGAAGGCTTCATAAACTAAGTTACCGCTACTACCATGCCCCACACAAGAGTATAGAAAGCTTCTTGGTCTGATAATCGCATACACTAGAAATTGACAGTTACCAAGCGCCGTTGACTAACTACTAAAAATTAAATCTACTTATGCTCAACTACCGATATTGAGTACTCTTTTGTTATCAATATATCAAACAACATAAATATATTATATATATATCAATATATGGGCGTGGGGGTATATGCGTAATTTCATAAAAATGAAAAAAACACAAGTTTCATTGATGGGTGATAAATCGTGTTGTAGCGTTTCGGTTTGTTTAACAAAGCATCATCGCGACTTTCGTCTGTTTTGTTTTTGTTTAAAAAAAAATATCAGTAATCAAAAGTCTGCGAGTCTCTGATTTTACTATATGGTAGCTATTGTTTATATTCAAATATGTGAAAAAATCTTAATTTAAAACGCCACGTAACGTTAACATCCCCATTTAAACTATGTGACGTAATTTTGTTCGAAAATTGTTGGAAATAATTTTTGTGAATGAAAAATACCTTTTTTGATTGAATAAAAAAAAATATCATTGATCAACATAAGGTATTTTGTGAAGTTTTAGCGCTAGTTTAACTGGATGAGTTATGAAGAAAACCGGTTTTTGTTTAATCAATACATATATAAATGGCAGTTGTGTGTATGTCTAGAGGAATCTTCGAAAATAAAACATTTAATGGCAAAGTAAATATATATACACATTAAATATCATCAGGGCTTGGTTTTTGAGCAAGAATAATAAAGATTTGATTTATATTTGTGAAAAGGATTAAAAAATAAAATGTAATTGATAACAGAGTGGAATATTTTGAATAATAGACATTAACGTTTATTTTCAGAGTGGCTGGATCAATGCAAGGTCTTTTTTACATGGGGATTTTAATGGGGCATCCGACGAGGATCCAACTCAGGATTTAGTAATAATAGACCTGTGGGACTAACTTAAACAATCTCCCTCTACCCTGGTGATGTCGGGTGGCCACTTCTAATCATATTATAATGAAAAATTTATTCTAGATTAAAAAATTTTCTTTGTTCTTTCTTGTGTATTTTAACTAACATTTTCGATTTTTTTTAAAGTCAAAGCGGAGTTGATTTTCAGAATGTGTTTAGTTATTGCATTATTTAATTGAATCCAAAATGTTACTTAGCCGTTTCAGTATAACTGTATTGTTGCACTACTTGGATTCTAACGAAACGAGAAGAGGCTAGAGGGAAACTACACAATGACGCTGTGTGCTGTTTAGAACAAATCCCGGAAGCAGCACCTTACGTAACAGCGGCTGTACAACCACTCACCTCCTATCACACAAACCATCCAAGTAAGACCATGATGATGACAGGGATAAACGAGGCTTGTTATTGTTAATACATTAAACTGGTGCTTATACATTGTTGTCATTGTGTTAGACAACTGACATTGGTGTATCATTACAACTATATATCACTCAGTAAGAATATTGAAACAAAATTACTTGACATCTGGCGCCTTTGTACAATAGATATGTACACAATTTAGTCTAGTTTAGAACAAGGGAACAAGATTGAGAAATATATCGGACAGAGTAATGGCTTCCTAGACAAGTCTGCTAAATACGCTTTTCTAACAAGAGTCTGTCTACTTAAAGATATGTACAAAAGATAAAGCATGTGCCAGAGAGTGTGTCAGATACGTTCCTGATCGTTAATTCTTTCTCCAGAGACCGTTCGAACTGGCTTTGTGCCAATGGCTGATGAATCCAACAAATAAGATATCTTTGGACTATGTTAAATATGGTCGGTTGGTTGGATTTTACGGCATGTCAATCCGTTGGGTTATTTTAATCGGAAAATGTTTCTGTTTTATCCATTCTTGATGGGTACGCAATTTTAAAAACATTTTTAGGTTATTTCCCAGTTGAGTAACATGATATTTCAGAGTGACCAGAAAAAACAGAACCCTAATTATTTATTTTCCCATTAAACTAACCCTAACCCCCTCCCTCATAGTTTAGTAACATAATATTACAGGGTAGCCCAGAAAAAACAGAACCCACAAATCTTGTAATAAAACTTAATTTTTTTTTTTTAAGTTTATGTCTAACAAGGGTTAGGATTATGGTTTAGGGTTAGTTTAATGGGAAAATAAATAAATAATTTGGGTTCTGTTTTTTCTGGGTCACTCTGTAATATGTTACTCAACTAGGAAATAACCCATTTTTATAACTCATTCTCTTCTATTTAACCCATAGATGAGAACCTAACAGGTACTACAACTCCCGATCAGGTTATTTTTGTTTTACGGCATATCAACACTTTTCGGTCATTTAATGCCACATCAAGTCATTTCGATGTTAGGCTGCTTACAATACCTGCAGTTGGTTATTTAGGTTTTACGGTATGTCCACCCATTGGGTTATTTTATGCCGAAGACGTTTTCGTTTTATTCATTCTTGATGGATACACAATTTTTAAACACATTTCTAAAAACAGTTTTGTCTATTTAACCCATAGATTAGTCCCTTAGATGAGACTTAGCAAATTTTGTATTAGATTTGTCTCTCACATCTTTCTGTTGTTTAAATGCAAATAAGAATCAATGATATTTGACAAATAACAAAGTAGGGGAAAGCTAGAGAGGGGTGAACTTGCGGAAGCGACAAGGCTAATATGTTTCAATCAAATATAATGAAAAGGAAAGAAAGAAAAAAGAGTGAGATAGAGAGTTAAATGAAGATTATTGTACTTTTCACACATTGAACTATTTAGTAATAGCTCTTAAGTAAACATATCAAACGTTGTAATAATTAAATTATCATACTATGGTACATTCACTAAATACAGATCCATTAAAAGAAAGGCATGAATCCACTATTCAATAACTCCTTTCCATTGCAATACAGCATTAGTAAAAGTGTGTATTATGGAGTGATGGTTGAAGGAGAAAAGACGGATAAAGAAAGACTGTAGGTGGATGAATGAGATCTGTTTCATAACTATCATATCCCAGGAAGTAACACTAACAAGCTGTTGCCGTAGAGTCAGCTTTGACAGGTCCAAATAATTATAACAAATCTATTCAGATTTATATAGAATCCTGTAATTGTATATATAATTGTGAGTATAGATAAAAGGATATGAAAACAACACAATATGCTGTTAAAGTGAAAATATTTAATATCATATTCATAGCTAATATTGAACAATATTTCGATAAAAAATCATCTTCAATATTTCGATAAAAATCATCTTCAGAGCTTGTTATACTCCAGACTTAACAAGAGCGGAGACGAAAATAATATGAATTCAAAACGAAAACATTGATGTTGCAAAAAAGGATGGGTAGATGTGCTTATATTTGAAACTATTTTCGTTTTGAATTCATATTATTTTCGTCTCCGCTCTTGTTAAGTCCAGAGTAAAATAAGCTCTGAAGATGATTTTAATAAATCGAAATATTGTTCAATATTAGCTATGAATATGATATAAAATATGTTCACTTTAACAGCATATTGTGTTGTTTTCATATCCTTTTAACTATACTCATACTGTCGGATTCATTTCCTTTCTAATTAACTTATATATAATTGTATATTTTTGTATGATTGTAAACTGGAATGTTTATAAATCTCACATGCTGAGAATGCATGGCTACCTGTTTTGAAAGTCAAAATTGAAAATGATGGGTTTTACGTGAGGCCCAACATGAAAACTTTCAAACACTGAATCTAATTATCCACCTAAGCCATTAGACGTCTGATAATGATGGTAGGGTTCTTCTTATTATTATCATTTACTCCTTTTGAGTTTTCACATCAGTGTTAGCTGATGGTCTTGCACTGGAGTCTGAGTGACAGCAAATCTCCTTAGGTCTCCAGGACTCTTCTGAGTATTCTGAAAGATTGCAGCAGTGCATCTGATCTGTGATCTGCTGGAACTGCAAAATACACCAGTTGACAAGTTCTGTCTTTTTTGTTACTCAACGCTAGGTCTGGTCTTCTTGCTGGGATAAGGTGATCCGTTTTTATTTTAAAGTCCCAGAGAATTTTATGCGTTTCGTTCTAAGAACAGATTCTGGTTTATGCATATACCATTTTGTTGTATGGTCAAAATTTAATTTTTTGCATAATTCCCAGTGGATCACCTTCCCAACCCAGTCGACACGTAGTTTTGTACTCCCGTTGTGCTAGTTTGCTACATTCGCATAGTACACTTTGACTTTCATATTCCATAACTTTTTCAGTTCTCTGGCAAGGTCCAAGTATTTGTTCATTTTTTCATTTAGCTTCACCCTGTGATCTGCTGGCACTGCAAAATCCACCAGTTGAAAAGTTCTTTCTTTTTTGTTTATCAACACTAGGTCTGGTCTTCTTTATTATTATTATTATTATTATTATTATTATACCCGTAATAAATTACGGAGGTTATTTAGATATGGAATAGTATTTCTGTTTTCCTATAGGTTCCTGGTGGAGGCATCAGCCATTTTGATAAGTTGAGAATGGATGAACATCTGTTGACGGAAATCCCATAACTCAAGTAAAGAGAGAAAGCATCGGAAAGAGGATGTAAAGAAATGATAAGTCGCAATTGATAAAACAATAAAGTAATGTCGAGAAGGAAGACTAAAATATAGAACGTCTAAACCATAGAACAAAAAAAAACAAAGTGTGATGAGAGAGAGAGAGAGAGAGAGAGAGAGAGAGAGAGAGAGAGAGAGAGAGAGAGAGAGAGAGAGAGAGATTGAGTTAATAAGAAAATATCTCAGACATGAAACGTTTTTGGACAAAATACCGATAATTAAACGCAAACACACACACAATATATATATATATATATATATATAGAGAGAGAGAGAGAGAGAGAGAGAGAGAGAGAGAGAGAGAGAGTTTTATAATTTGCTTGAAGCATTGTGTTTATATTGATTTGGTGGTTGGTTTTGAAGTGTAAAGAAAAATGAGATAACTATGATGTTGTTTGTTTACGGTTGATTTATTCTTAATATTTGGAGATAAAGATCCCTTCGCCAGAAGATTCCTGAAGATCCGGAACTGTTAGCTTGTTGCTAGGTCCTGTTAATCTTGTTGTATGACCGTCTCCATTGAAATTCTCTGCCTGTGTAAGTTTGTTGGACAACAAAACTTAGTTATTGATTCGCTCAGCCTTAGTATAATAAAATATATATATATATATATATATATATATATATATAGATAGATAGATAGATAGATAGATAGATATGTGTGTGTGTGTGTGTGGTGGTGGGTAGTTATGTGCGTGTGCTCGTGTTTGCATATTTGAGTTAGTTAGTATACACAAAGAATTAACTGTGTACATAGACATCACTTGAAGACCGAATAAATTTTAATAAATTCTTCCTTGAGTAAGCTATTTAAATTGTATTTTCTACTTTCGACATAAAACGGAGAAATAATCCATTTAGGAATTTCAATGTTTAGAAGATCCTTGAATCAACCTTTGAAATCGTCTGTTAAATTCTTAATGTGGTTCATATACTTATTTACTAAGCTTAGCTTAGATGTGGTAGAAGGCCACAAGTACGAGGCGCCTAGAGAGAATCGAACTCACTACCAATGGTCTGCTGATCTAATTCGCTAACCAATACACCCCATGTGATTCCCAATGTGGTTCACAGAATTTAACAAGTTGTTATCAAAAACACATTCTTCAAAGTCAGGTCTTTCTTTCATTTAAATGACGGGTATGGTAATGAAGAGGTGCTCCACATTCTCTAGAACCAGAACCTCACCATCAGAGTTTAAGTATAAGCTTTCACCAGGCGAAACGCGTTTTTCAAGCGCTCCCTATCACCAGCAAGTAGAATTATATTCTAGCACTCACATTTACTTTTACCTCACCCTCAGCAAGATAAGTCTGGCCCGCGAAATGCCACAAATTTGCAACCTGTTTTTTACCCTTTTGAATATATGTTTCTTTACCTTCAACTGTTGTTATCGTCTTCTTTCATCCGGAATTATTTGCTTACCACCGGGGGATTTTTAAAAGCACTAATATATACTTTGTTATTTCTCTTAATACATCCCCAGTGGGCTATCATACAAAATCAGGCATTCTGTTAGGTTTGCTTTGGTTTCGTTTGTTTTGCGGCATTTCAACTTCAGTGGGTCATTTTATGCTGACAAAGCTTTAAAATAAATCCATTCTTAATGGATACTCAATTTTTTTATGAACGAGTTTAACGTCTTACCCAGGACATGAAGAACCTCAGCCATCGCCTTCTAGCACCCAATAATAATAATAAGGGTTGGGGTTGTCATAAGGGCAATAGTGTTGGAACAATCATGTAGGTACTAGGGCTTGACATGGACAGCCGATTGATTGGAGAGGACCTCCCCGACCGCCCATCTAACCTATGTAAGGACCAAAGTGGGTGTTGTATGACATGGACTGCTCAGTCATCAACATTCCACCCTTAAGCATCACGGGTCGCCACCCACACCCAACAGGTGGCCCCATTGGGAGAGTCTTACCCCTCTGCAGAGTTGCAGTCAGTATATTCTAACGCCTCAGCCGACAGAGCGGCATTCTGTTAATGTACGGTATCTATCAACTATACAGGATCCAGTATTTTCCTGTTATAAAGTAATTAATAATTTAATTTCCAGACCCAAGGAAGAGTGAGAATGCCATCCAGCCCAACAACAGATCCCCCCAACGGATACAGATAGACCCAGCTACTTCGATCTAGAATAACAAACACAAACCGGATCCAGTGGATCGAATAGTTGAACAGTAAGAAAGTACGTATAGAATTATTACTATGACAACCAACTCCTTTCAACGAGATCCCACAATGTACCAGCTGTTTAGATATTAGTTTTTATCAGGGCTGGAACTTCAGAAACAATTCAGTTACTTGGCAGACGTGCGAATAAAGTCCTATTGTTGTGTCTTTAGTTTTTTAAAGTTTTTATTGTATTTTGTTCGGTTTTAGAAACTTTGAAAATTTATAGATTCCAGTCACAAGTCCTTGCTATAATGTTTGTCTCTGTGAAAGATAATGCATTTTTTTACTTTACACTTGTATGGTCAATTGTCCCTCCCCCTTTTCAAACACTGTCTGTTGATATGAGGCGTATAATCTGTCAGCGGCGCTAATATTTATCAATAAAGGGAAAAACGGGAAAAAAAGAAGGAAGGATGGGAACTGGTTATAAGTTAGAGCCATGAGGAAAAGTTATGATAATCTCTTTTTTCTGTCCGCTGATTACGGATCTTTTATGGTTGAAAAACCTCGGATGTTTTTGTCTGGATCAGTGAAGCGGTCCTCTAATTTCGATCAGCTGAAATTTTATATATATATATATATATATATATATATATATATATATATATATGTGGGTTTAGATCTAGAAATGGGAATTACGGGAAGAGTTGATCTTAGATCTATTCTGTAAGGTCGTGTTCGGGTTAGATGGAAGCTTTGTAGAGGTAAAAATATTTTTGACTTTTTAGAAAATTAACAGCGAACGCGTAGAGGAAAAAAATCAACATTGACTATAAACACAATTAGTTTCTTAAGCCGTTCAGATTGAATGAGAAAGAGTTTTGATCCTAGGGTTAGAAGAAAATGAAAAAGAAAAAAAAAAGAGTAAAATAAGGGAACAAAAAAAATGAATATTAAATATTAAAAAATAATGGCTGTCAGAAGAAATTCAAAAACAAATATGAAAGTAAAGCCTTTTGTGTCGAGAGATTTATTGAAAAAAAAAAAAAATGGAAGATCTATATTACTGAAAAAAAAAAAAAGAGAATCTTTTTGATTGAAGAGAATAAAAAATGTCGGAAAGAAGAACAAAAATAAATGATATAAAATAAGAGAAAAAAATATGTTTGCTGAGAGAAAAAAATATTAAAAAACAAAAATATGAATAAGAAAATGATATTAAAAAAGAATTTGAACAAAAATAGTCTCAAAGTTCTATTTCTGCGAAGAAAATATCCGATGTGGTTTAATGATATATTGTAAGCAAATACAACCTCAAAATGGATTTTTATTTTGTAAAGAATTGAATGTGACAAATTAACTTTTGAAATAAACTAAGGTCATAGTCGCAGCTGTCACACAAGAAACACAAATGAGAGTATTGTTTGAAGGAGTAGACATTTAACCTCGAATATCCAAAAAATTATTGAGATAACAAAATCTCAATTAAATCCTACAGAATCCCGTTTCCTTTATTCCCTCTCAAAGGGCCGGGTTAGCTCAGTCGATTGAGCGTTCGGCTAGAATCCACAAGGTTCCTAGTTCGAAACCGGTTCTCGCCAACTCAGCGTATGAGTAGCACAGGATCTATGCGGTAAAGTAAAAAAGCTGATGGTAGGTGTGGTGCTCCACCTCAGACGCAAAAAAACATCTACTTGGTCTAGCGCTATTGAAAAGCGGATATACTCCCTAACTGATTAGTTGATATCGACTTGAGGCCACCCCGACGACTTTTTTTTTTTATAATGGAGATTGTGTGTTCTTCTGTCTGTAACCGAAACTATACTACTACTCAAGTCATAATTCCTTTTTGTTATTTACCTCACATTCTCTATGAATTTATTTTAATTAGGCCTCAATTGTTAATAAAATTGTTTTATATTATTAATACTGTTGATCCTATCTGCATACTAATAACATACAGTTGTATTTATATATACAACAAAATAAGGTGTTACAGTGTGAACTGGAAGGCTAATTTGCATATTGATATTAAAAATGTGATATTAATAAAATACTTGAACCCAGAGTGTTCATATATTTGCTAGTCCATATAATAATACTGGTATTCCTACAAGATACGACCGTTATCATCTGGTTAAAAATTGTACTGTCAAATGAGTGCCGTCATCTCATATAAATAATGGACAATTCCGTTTTTATTATAAAGTGAGAAAGGGAAGAAAAAGAACTTACTATATAATAAGAAAGAGAGTAAAGGAAAGATAATGAGATGGGGTGAACGCGCGGAAGCGATAACACTAATCTAATGATAAGATGAAAAGAAGGAAAGAAATAGAAAAGGTTGTAGACGCAAATGACAAGAGAGTTCAAATTTGGCGCTTCCCTGATTAAATAGTCAGCACCACTGGCGATAGAAAACCTAAAAAAGATAACACTTCCAGACCAAACAGGAGCAGACAATCGCTACAACAATTACTACATTCTAAAAATACTTTTATTTTATATTTTTACAAGCAGAGGAAATCAGCATGTCGGAATTTCAAGTATATAAAACTATTTTTCTAAAACTTAAATGACCACACTTATAGTAATGCTTATATTTTCTTACTGGTTTGTTTTAGAGCAAGTAAACCCTTGTTGGGTTATTTAATGCCGATGTCTTTTTAACAATTATTGACTATTTCCGGTACAAAAATATATCT
>CM042147.1:50073985-50106485 GCA_023376005.1 Doryteuthis pealeii | reverse complement strand
ATATACTTACGCCCGGTGGAGGGCACATATTCTTGCTAGATGATAAAAAATCATCAGAAAATATTGGAAGACTGGAGTCTACAAATACTGATGCCTTTAAAATTCTATCTATACATATATAAAGGGTAGTTGTGTGTATCTTTATGTCCGGAGGAAATTTTGAAAAAAAAAAAACAATTAACGACAATATATATATATATATATATATATATATATATATATATACATTCAATATCACCAGGTCTTGGTTTTTGAGCAAAAATAATAGAGATTTGATTTATATTTGTGAAGATAATTAAAAAATAGAATTTAAATGATAACAGCATTTTTTTTCATTTAATATTTTAGATAGTAGACATTAACATTTCTTTTCAGAGTAGCTGGATCAAAGCAAAGTCTATTTTTTTTTTTTTACATAGGGATTTAGATTGGCATCCCACGAGGATTCAACTCACGATTTAGTAATAATGGATCTGCGGGACTAACTTAAAAAATCCCCCTCTACCCAGGCGACGCCGGTAGCCGCTGTTTGTATTAATAGAAAGAAGAATTGAAAAGAGAAATTTGGTTCAAACGGAAATAAAACTAATATGAAAGACACATCTTCGAAGATTAAGAATTAAGGCAATTTTATGAAAGCGAACGACATTAAACAAACCTACACTTTCTAACGTTAATGATTTTCTTAATTTAATTTGTAATACTAGGATTCTTTGTTTTGTTTTTTTTTTTTGTGTTGTTTTGTTTTTTTGCTTTCGTTTTATATTACAATTCCACATGAACACAAATCATTTTTCTTCCTCGATTTCTCCAGTGAAAAGAATGTTAGCACCAAATTTACAAGTAGTCAAGATTTCCGTATGAATTTCATTAATCAATGTTAGAACATTTAATCTAAGATTTATTGTCATAATTTGGTGTTAAAGCCAAAATACAATGAAGTTGCACCTGCAATGATAATTTTATTTTGTGAAAATATATCGGTGCCGTTATAGTACTGGAGTATCTTTTTGATTCTGTTATAGTAGGTGGCCTATCCGGTTTGAATGTGTCCTACCCCAGTAAGAGTATATTTATAGATATAAGTAGTAGGCAATTTATTGAACCCAATCATTTTTCACATGTATTCAATTTCAAGAAATGCAATTCAGTCCTAAGCTGTATATAGTAATTAAGAATAATTTAAAAAAAAAAAGAATTATTCATAATTTACATGAATCAGATCTATTTAATTATAAAATTCTGAAATGGGTTAGGATTAGGGTTAGCAGTTATTATCATAACCTTATAATAATGCTTTTTATGGTAGGCCACATACTATAAGAGAGACATCATTTCGTAGGCCACATTCAAAAGTTAGGCCCGTACTATAATAATACCAATATATCTTTAATATTGTTTCTGTATGTGCTATTTATTAAAAAGTGCGTTTTTCAAACAATGCAATAATAACAACTAGCGGTACCTGTGGATATACCACAGTATGATAATTTAATTATTACAACTTTTGATATGTTTACATAAGAGCTATTGCAAATAGTTCAATATCTAAAATGTATAATAATGATAATCTAGATTAAACTCTTTCACACTTTCTTAAAAGGAGGGGGGTAGAATATTTACATTGATTTGCCAATAAGAATTTGAGGGGAGGCGTTTAAAATATCTATTTTTATATCATCGATTTGCCGACAAAAAAGTGACAAAAACACGACTCGAAAATATTTAAGTTGGCTCAGAAATTGGTGTGATGCTGGTACGCTAAAACATAGCGTAAATTAAAATATATTCCGTAATTCTACATTTTCATATTACGAATAAAACGAACTTTTTTTTCACTTCATTCTAATTTTACGATGAGCATTTAAACGACGCAAGACAGTTTGAAATTGTTTTTTTAATTGGGTGAAATAAAATGGTACAAATAAAAAATATGCGATTACGCGACACCAGATAATCTGTATTTACATTTACGTCGTGAACAATTTGGTTGTTCTCATTTTTAACCAGAGACTGTTTTAGGAACACGCATATTAATTAATAATTAGTGCCCATTGATTGGTACCCAAAGTTCTGGAAAGAAATTTGGGTGAATTGGAAATCAAAGGATGAATCGAGACTATCCAAACTACAGCATTGTTAATATCGGCTAGAATACACAGAAAAGTCCTGGAGACTCGAGGAGACTTGCTGTCATTCAGCCTCAAGTCAACAACCGGTTATGGCAGGTATGAAAAACTCAATAATATAATAATAATAATAATTATAAAAATTATAATGTCAATTGGTAGATTATGCAGTTCCAGCAGATCACAGGCTGAAGATGAAAGAAAACGAAAAGATAGACGAAAAGATAAATACCTAGATCTTGCTGGAGAATTGGAAAAACTGAAATATCAGTGATACCAATAGTAGTTGGTGCACTTGGAACAAAAGCTACTAAAATAGTTTTGATGGTGTAATATTTTTTTTTAGTTTATTTGAATATTTTTATTTTGCATATCCTATTTTCCACCAAGGAATCGTAAGGTTCCTCGTTCGATACAGGTCCCCACCAACTCAGCGCATGGGTAGCACATATTGGATAATCTGATCTGTGTGGTAAAGTGAGAAGTTGATGGTAGGATTGACGTTCCACCTCAGCTCAATCTCCCTGCCCTATTCCTTTTCGCTAGTGCGAAAAGGGAATAGACTCCCTCACTACCCGGCTGATACCGCCATTTTCATTTGAAATTTATTTTATATCTGGCCTGATGTTCAATATTAAATCAAACTAGAAAATTATCTCGATTTTACCATAGAATTATAAATTAAAAAAAAAACTTTCTATTTCCCATTAATTAATTTTGTTCCTGATCTTAAATAGTGGTTGAATATCTTAATTACTAGCAAATATATACACCCTCTGGGTGCAAGTATTTAAGTTTTAATGTAATATTAAATTAGAAAGGCTAATGAAATTAAATAAGGATGCAGATAGAAAGATTTGAAACAGAGGGGGGGTATAAAAAAAATAGAACAACTGAAATTTACTCTTCCATCACTCCCTTCTTTCATTGGTAAATTTTCCTGATTTAACTATTTAGTTAAAATAGGTAAAAGAACTAAAATTACTGTTATTTCTTCTAGTTAATGAATTCTTATCTCGGAGATTTTTGCTCAGATTCATTAAGATAAAACCAAAAAATTAGAAATCAATAATATCAAGCTCATATTTATTAAAATCCATATTTTAATATCAATATACAAATTAGCTTTCCCGTTAACACTCAAATCGCTGTACGACGCGGACTGTTAGCCGAGCGGTAAAGTCACAGACTTTGCCTGCTGGACTACCGGTTTCGATTTCTGTCGGAGGGAAATCGTTAGTATGCTGATGAGACTTAATAAAGTTGAAACAGACTGTACGATGTTCTAGACGCATGATCGTTTGCGAAATTCAATTGTCATGGTTATTTCTATAATTATCGAAATTTATACGATATTCGCATGTAATTGCCTTCAAGCAAAAAATATAAATGATAATACATACTTTATTCAAAATGTTTCTAAAAAAACAAACATCCAAAATCTATATATATATATATATATATATATATATATATTATATATGAACAGTATTAATAATGTAAAAAAGTTTATTAATAATTGAGGTTTAAATAAAAATAAAATCTGGAGAATGTAAACTGACGTAAATAACAAAGGGACTTGTGACTTGAGTAGTGATATAGTTTCGGTTACAGACAGACGAACACACAATCTCCATTATAATAAGATATATTGATAAAAATTGAGTTTAAATGTATAGGGTGTCTCATCGCTACTACTATATATAAAAGTTACTTTTTGACTTTGTTTTTTTAGCTTCTGGGTTAAATAGAAGAAAAAGGGAAGAGGGTAAGATAATAACAGTGATACAATCAGATTAAGTTTAAGATAAAAAGAAACGCTGAAAATTGTCGATAAAGAATGCATGTAAGAAATAATGAAAGGAGAAAGGGTAATTGATTGAAGTAACTCAAGGAATGATCTTCCTCTTCTCCCCTCTGGGACTATGAGCAAAGGATCTGGAAAATCTGGAAATCAAGAAAAGACCAGACAGATAGAGGCGTGTTATAAAACATTTTCGTTTGTTTTAAAATTAAAGTACGTGTGACAATACCGAGTAATATAATAATATTTTTTTAATTTCAAAACATTGAAAGAAAAACTGGGTTAAATAATTAAGATCATTTATGACAAAAAGAAAAGACTTTTAAAAAGTCAAATATAAATTAAATAAGATATCAATGTATGTAAGGATTATGTTTAGCGAAACCTTTTCATAAAGAAAATAAATAAAAATTGTAAAAAGTTTATTTGTGTGTGTGTGTCTGTGTGTGTATTTTTTTAATGCTAATTTGTTTGGACCAGGGTGTCTGGTTTTTGTAATGAAATTACAAGTGCTCCAAGTCTTTTTAGTCAGATTCTTGCCCTGATGAGCTACTAAGCGAAACTATATCAAGCACTCTTTACATTTTAGCTTTAGACAATCCTAGTGGCTTATATATATTTTTCTTTTGGCCAAGTGTTATAGTCTTAATCGATTATTTTCGGTTGGTGCGACTCTCTAGTCTTTTCTTTTTTTCATTTTTTCCAAGTTGAAGTTTTGCAGTATATTTTTACTAACAAATTATTTGACTTTTTTATTATTACCGCAAGGGTTTACAAATAGGATTAGTATATGTATATCTTATCTGGTTATAGATCTATTTCTACCCTGAAAATAGCCGATATTTAGGCCTTTTTCTCTACGAAGCATACACAGATACCTGTGGATAACAATAGATCTATAACCGCAAAATAACCAATTTTTTTATATATGTTTGTGAGTGAGTGCGTGCGTGTTTGTCTAAATTGCAGAAGACTGTAGGAGTGAGAAAATTAATTTGAAAGAAAAAGAAATAGATAGAGAGACACAGGGGGGGGAGGTGAGATATAAGGAAATGCGACAGTCACTTGTAATATGAAACTTAACTAAGTCATTTGAAAGTGGAGGAATCAGTTTGAACTTTTCTAAGTGTTTCAAGTGCCTCTCTCCCCTTTAACTGTAAACTGATACAATCTTAAGTTGAAGTTTAATCTGATATTTCCACAATATAATTTTCCAAGCCGTAGGTTAAGTCAAGAAAACTGAAAAATTGATATTGTGTGTGTGTGTGTGTGTGTGTGATCATTCAACTTTGGAAACAAAGGTGTACCTTACGTAAATAGAGATAACGCACGTACCCCCTATATATATATATATATATATATATATATATGTAATTTTTCCGAGTTGAAATAAAGGAAAATAAAGTGCTCAATTACGAATGTAAGAGCTGTATTTATTAAATATAACTGTTTATATATATATATATATATATATATATATATATATATATATGTGTGTGTTTATATGTTCCCTAAAACCTCTGTATAAACTGTTATATTTAATATATATATATATATATATATATATATATATATATATATATATATATACATATATATATACACACAAGGTGTGTCATAAAAGTAACGGGATTGAAGCGGTATTTACCAAGATGGAAATGAAAAATGAATGGAACGTTTTTTTTTTAGAATACAAGGTGTGTCAAAAAGTACAAAACATCTCGATGCTTTTTTGATACACCTTGTATATATACTAACCCTGTTAATAACAGGGTCTACAGATATACCACAGTGTGATAATATAATTATTACAACATTTGATATGTTTACTTAAGAGGTATGCAAAATAGTCCAATATTTAAAAAAGTATAATGATCTTGATTTAACTCTGCGGATAAGCAACATCCGACAATCAGAATTTACACTTTCGTATTTCATATTGGACGATTTGTACGGTTACATTTTTGCATTTTATCTTTGACGATTTGGACGGTCTCATTTTTAAACAGCGGGTGTTGCAAGATGATAACGGTCGTACGAACACGTGTATTAATATGTACAGGAGTGTGTGTGTAGTAGTAGTAGTAGTAGTAGTAGTAATACAATTCAAGGAGGAAATGTTGTATAAAAAGGCCCCAACGCGATTGTTAGAAATGCAGGTGCCAAAACTAAAATATTAAGATGATATTTTTGCTGAGATCAGTCCGTTATTCGGAGTCTTATGTGCTACATATACTCAGTGTGTATGCATTTCCATATATATATATTATCCAAGTACGTATCCCAATAGATATAAGTTTTTAGCACTCATAAAACACATTTTTACTGTCTTTTTTATTTGGTCATATATATATATATATACTAGAAAAAACGTGACCAGTCGAGTCACACATTGAGTTTTGGGTATATAATAGTGAACAGGAAAAACGTGAGTTTGCAAATAAATTAAATTAAAAAAAAGTAAATACGACCAAAGAATTTCAAACGTAATCTGAATTTTTTAGATGAGGCTTGATAAATTTTATTATTCGAATTATTCGGACTATTGTCCGCATCTTTATTGTTATCAAGACAACGTTTCAGCCGATGTGCACTCCGGCGTCCTTCGCATGTTTCTAGGGAACCTTCACGGAACTTTGAACTGAACCCTATATTCAATCCACGGGGTAGACAGTTCTTATTCCGTTAACCATGACCGGTAAGTGTTCAGTTGTGTTAAGTATTCTATTATCGCCCCTAGACAGGATTGAACCTTTAACAGAAATGGTCGTCACTTAGAATTCAACAGTTATATCCGTTTATAAACAGGTTTTCTATTTAACCCATAGATGAGACCGTAACAGGTACCACAACTCCGGGTCAGAGTGGACCTGAGAGCAACGGGGGTTAAGGGGTGCTCCACATTCCCTAGGCCTCCAGAACTGGAACTTCACAGAGTTTAACGTCATTCTCGGAACAATAAGACCCTCAGCCATCGCCATCTAGCACGTATATGATAAGAAAGATTGGGGCTTTACATAAGGACAATGGGTTGGGACAATCATATAGGTGCTTGGGCTTGGCATGACCTGCTGAATTATCGGAGAGGGCCTCTCCAACCGCCCGTCTAGCCTAACTAAGGGCCAAAGTGGAGTGCTGCATGTTATAGACGGGCTCATCCACCAGGGCCACGCCAAGAACTTTAATTTTTTTAATATATATTTAATCGAACTCGGTAACCTTCTTTTCGGACTCGGGAACCTTCTCAAACTCGGGAACCTTCTTGTCGTAATCGGGAGCCATCACGGAACTTTGAACCCAACCCTTTATTCAATCCACGAGGGTATCCTGTTCTCAACTCACTAACCATAGCTGTGGGGTTCAGGTGTTAAGCTGTGTTAATCACTATTCTATGTTACTGTCGCCCTCGACCAGGATTGAATCTCCAGCCCAGAGATAACTGTGACTTAGAACTGTCTTTATCCAACGCCTTTATCCACTTTTATGTGTACAATTGGTACAGTAGTACAGATAAAAATAAAGATGAGGTCAATAGTCCGAATAATCCAAATAATACTAATTATCAAGCCTCATCTAAAACAAATATATATATATAATTTAATCGCCCCACAACTCACCAGTCAATACATTTAAAACGGGTACTGTATTCAATGAGATTTTATTGATGTCCTACAAGAGTTCAATTCTTGATACGCCACGGTCAGGGAATATTAAACAGTAGAAAAAGAAAAGAAGAAGAAAAAAAAGAAAAAAGAAGAAAAAACATTATGGCCTCTTAAGACAAATTCCGTTTTTACTTTTAAGACAGAAGGTTAAATTCGTGTGTGGTCGAGACTGTGTGGATCTAGTCTTTCATCAGGGTGATAAGAAAGTCTGATGAATGCTCTGTGATGGGGTTGTGGTTTATTTATGATGGAGTTCTAAGGGAGCACTACTGTTTTGACAGCCGAGACATTCACATATCACGTATCACCCTATAAGCGTGCTATGTTTTCCAGTGGTGTTGGTTTATTCCATGAAGTTAAAACAACACAGCATCCTGGGCTGACGTCTCAAAACTGGTTCCATCAACACTCGGCTGGCTTATTCCAGTACCCCTGTTATTACCAGAACTAAACCACATTAGACTAGGGTGGGGTCAGATTTTAGGTACTGGACATATATGCCGAAAGGGAAGGTCGCCTTAAAGAAAAAAAATAGGATATTGTAAAAAGTATCTGGTTCCTCTAAAGGGGGAGGTTTCATTCCAGAATTGAGATAACCATAATGGTACCATTAGTATTTTTGTAACTTAACCATTGTAGTTCTTTTTAGAATAACAAATAGAATAAAAATGTCGAATGAATTATTATTCTGATAAGCCCATTGAAATCTATAGATTTCCATATGCCACGGTTGATGAGCTGTAAATCTTTATTAAATTATAAAAATGACTTGATTAGTTAAGTTAAAAGACAAAGTTAATAGAAACAATGACATCGTAACATGCATTAAAAATTGAAGTAGTTTATTATGAATTACTTTAATTCATTATCTAGATGAATTATTATATTAGGTACTGCCAAAATGTTGACAGATTATTATTTAAAAACGAATTAAATATATCGATTATTCAAGGGCAAACCGTTTGTTTTATTCAAAAAGTTGTAACATAATGAGCATCAGTAAAAAATGCAAAATATTACAAAACTAATTTATTTTTAATACAATTTAAACAATTAAATTCTGCTAAAAATGGAAGTAAAGATTCATGATGCACTCAAAGTAAACGATCTTATTACAATTTTAAATTTAAAAAAAAGTTTTTTTCTAGAAATCAATAAAAATAAAAAAAATAAAAAAATAAATACACTATATACAGAAAAATTACTAACGTTGATATTTATTAAAATGTCAAATTATTTCGTTCCAAACACACTGAAGTCACGTGATATGCCCGCGTCCACGGTAGCCTATAAGTGACAAATCCTTAACCCAGATTGATAAACAAAAATTACCAAAAATTAGGGAAATATCTGATTTTAAGTGTTCCATATTAATCAACGAACTTTTTCTTTTAGACTAAAGAGCCATTTCAATCTAACTGATTCAATGGAAATAAATCGAAATTTTTTAAAATAAATTTTTAAACCGTTTGCGTCCCCATACGCGCATTTGTCTTTTGTATTTTTATTTGTACTGTAATTAGTTTTAAAAAATCAGAAAGTTTTTTTTATAAAATAGCCAATGCATTATAAAATTCATTTATTGATGTATAAAACTCTGAATACTAATACTCTTGCGAAAAACGTGCATCTATATCATCTCCCCTTAGCTATAGGTAATTAGCAAAATAGACGAAGCTTTAGTTTTGTTATGGCAACCAGTCTAAGCGAAGGAAGAATTCTGAATTTAAACCAGCTATCACTCACTGGTGCCGTAATATAGTTTGGTGGTAGGGGTGCTACTGATTTACTGTTGGGTTGGGCAGAAATAACCGGGTGGAGACTACCCCTCGCTCCAGATTTACAAATAATCTCAATTCAGAGTTTTCCTTTTCCTTGTCAGAAAAATAAAAAATAAAAAAAAAAACAGTAGATGTACTTACCTTCAAGCGGCTTTGGGCACGGCAGTGAGGATTAGTAGATTTTACCTTGTTGGTCAGTTTTATTACAGGTTTATTTGCATTAAAAACCACATGTCAAACTTAGGCCTATGATATAAGGGTCTTCTTTTCTTTTTTTTTTTTACTATTCTACCCGCAACACGTCGAACAAACTTATAGAACTATTGTGATCTTAGACTAGTAGACTGTAGTAACAGAAACCGAACCTAGGTTGCAACATCGGTAATTTGTTGCAAGACTAATTCTGCTTTTCGTATAAATTATTCTTTATTGTTTTGGTATATGTAAAACTTTCGTATTACAATTTCTTTTTGGTGTACATTTAAGATATTATTTTCTTAAAAAAGGAACCCCATTGTTTGAAACATGTTTCTGATGATTTTTAGTTTTCTCAAAAATTAAGAATTTAAAATTCAAATTTCGCTTATGTTTTGGTTTATTTGCTTAATGGAATATCACGAGAAAGTTCAATTGGTTAACATGGGTGTAGTAAAAACAGAACCAGTGCTTTAGACTTTAGAAAGCTTTATTTCACTTTACTCTGACTACGATCTAACTGACGTAGTCAGGGGGTTACTTTTATACAGACTCAGATATTCAAGGGGAGGTAATTAAGTTGGATTTATTAGTACAATGGGTATTAGACAAAGGAGAACGTAATGGCGCGGCAAGAATTCAAAATCGCTTTCTAAGATGGCACAGTCTAAAATATTAGCCATTATTCTACAGTGTCTCACCGGTTTTACCTATGGAATCTGTCTGATATTAAATCATGCTATTGTGTTAGTATAGCATTTAGTCTAAGTCTAACAGCAACAAATAAATGAATTAATACTTAGTTCAATTCTAACGGTTTATTTAACAACAAAACAATGAGTAACAATATAAACGTCCTTCCTGTGCATAGAATCAAGTTTTAGAGACTTACCAGTGTGATGGAGAATAAATTTGAGGATATCTGCTAACTTTAATTCTCGGAGATAATTTCTGGTCGACTGCTTCTGGAACTGGTACGAAATGTTCTGCTTTTGGCGCCAAAACATCTGAAGGCATCACGTGACTGCTATGTCCAATCACTAAAAGCTCTTCATGACTTAACTCCGTACGTAGAAATAAATGTATTGTCTTGCCATTTGTTCTTATTAATAAAAAAGAGTGAAGAGTTCCACAAAACGATTGATTTTTAATTACTAAATTATATCATGTAACGAGTAAAAAACTAAAATTAGATTTTGTACGTTTCCTTATTATAAACAAAATAATGTTTACGAGCGATTTTAAAGCTCAATGAAATCTCTTTTCTGAGTTATAAGTCTGTAATAATAAATGACCCCCCCCCCACACACACTGCTAGTCTTGGGAAAGCTTTATTCTACTTAGAATACATTTGTAGTTTTTCTGGGGTTTATATACTTTCAGAAAGTTAAAGATTTACACAAGGGGGGGGGTAATAATAAAATAGCGGAAGTAACTCTCAATTACTTATTACAAAGTCGATAGCTATTTGGTTTGAGTAATCGCATAGGCAAGAAACTGTTAGTATCCAAGCGCCCTTCATTCCATGTCTATGCAACCCTTAGATATAAATACTCTGTTCACGATACTGAGCATTGTTTACTTATAAATATAGCACCCATATGCCATTAAGCAACCCCCCCCCAAAAAAAAAAAAAAAAACAAAACAAAAAACAACATACATTTAAATTTAAATTCTTAATTTCTGGGAAAACTAAAAAGAAAAATCCTGAACATGTTTTAAACAATGGGGTTTATTTTTATTTTTTTAAATATTCTAAATGTACACCAAAAATAAATTGTAATACGAAAATTTTACATATACCAAAACAATAACAAAAATTAAAGGAAGATATTGCGTATCAATAAATTAAAAAAAAATGACTTTTAAATTCATAATTTTCATATAAATTTTTAATCAGCGTAACAGAAAAGATTAAAAACAAAAAGAAATAAACTATGTATAGAATTAGGTCTGGCTAAAATTATACGGATGTTTTATCCCCACCCTCTCGTAAATAAAAAATCAACAAAACTCATCGTAATTATAGTTGTATTATGAAGAGGATTTTTTTTTATCGCATGTAAGAATTATTTGTTTTACGGTCTTTAAAAAGAGGAGAATTTTATAAATCAAGATCTGTATCTGTCAAAGTTGAGCATTTTGCCGTTTTTTCCCTTGGTATCTTATTTAAGGTGATTTATTTCATTATTATAATTAAGAAAATCATAGACACTTTTTTAAATGTATTTTTAGCTTCTTTTCTAAGGAAAACATTTAAAAATAACAGTTTATACTTTTAATTTTTTGGACCATCTTATTATAATGGAGATTGTGTGTTTTTCTGTCTGTAACCGAAACTATATTACTACTCAAGTCACAATTCCCTTAGTTATTTACGTCACATTCTCCATGATTTTATTTATATTTAAACCTCAATTATTAATAAAATTGCTTCACCTTTTTATTAGTGTTGTCCATATCTACATACAAATAACATGCAATTGTATTTATATATACAAAAAATAGCGGTTTACAGTGTGAATGGGAAGGCTAATTTGCATATTGATATTAAAAATGTGATTTTATTAAATATGTGCTTAGTATTATTGATTTCTAATTGTTTGGTTTTATTTTAATGAATATAAGCAAAAATCTCTTCAATGAATCTTAAATGAAATCCATTAATTTTATTCTTTATTTCCTAATTTAACTAAATAGTTAAATAAGTAAAATTCAACAATGAAAGACGCGAGTGATGGAAGAGTAAGTTTCATTTCTATTTTTCTATTATACCCCCACTCTGTTACATATCTTTTTATCTGCCTTCTTACTAGACTTTCTAATTTAATACGATATTTCATTACATTAAAACTTAGATACTTGCACCCGGAGGGGGCATATATTTGCTAGTATAATTAAAAAAATGAAAAGTATAAACTGTTATTTTTAAATGTTATTTTTAAATGACCTTTTGCTTTGCTGATTCATAAGTACATTTTTTTCATTAACACCGTCAACATCCGGTTGTTTGTTAGGGGTTAGGGTTAGGGGTTAGTTTTATAATTTAAAAAACAACTCTAAAAATCGCCTGTTAACAAAACTGGATGTTGACGGTGTAAATAAAAAAATGTACTTATGAATCAGCAAAGCAAAAGGGGTGCCTAAAGGTCATATGGTCCAATTTTTTAAAAAAATAAAAGTTTACGGAAACGGGAGAGAAGCTGTCGTACAGAAATTTTGGCCATACCTACATAGAATAAACGAATAATTTTCATCTAAATTAAGGAATTTGCATGTTATATCGAGTCCCCGCCGTTATTCAGGCGAAGGGAGACACTACTTGTGATAAGGTAATTTTGTTGAACACATTATCAAGAGAAAGATATGAAAAAAGCCAAAAGAAAATAAGGGAAGATAAACTATATAAAACAAATTTCGTGTGTTCTGCTTCAAATTAATAGTTTTTTTTTTATTGTTTACTTCTTCCTGACCCAGTCTCTTAATTTCGTTTGAAAAGATCACAGAAATGTTCAGCATTGTAAACGAAACGCGACGGTTGTGAGCCCTTCCTTAAAATTAGCGCCAGTCCGGACGAAGATATTAGGAATTTAATATTGCCAATAGATCAAAGAAAGGCGAAATGATAAAGAAAAAAACGACTTATTAGAAGAATGATTTCCTAGCTTCGTTATAATATTTACAATCCAACAAAGTAAAGAGACTAGTCAAAACAAAAAATGAATAACTCATTAAAATTACACACGCACACACAAAATTATATATATATGTATATACATACATACATACATACATACATATATATATATATATATATATATATATATATATATATTAGTCGTCCACAGACACAGTGTTTCGACGTATCACGTCTCCTCATATATATATATATTCTTCATTGAACAAATGGACTTGCTACTATTAACACACTCGTCTACCCGGATTTTAATAGCATGTCAAACCCGGAAAAACACTTCCATTTTTATAGTTCTTCTATAATGCTCCCTTTCAAAAAATCTATAAACAGTTTCTTCAAATAAGAAATTTTCTCCTGACGATGACCTAAGGTCGAAACTAGTTGAGAATAAACAACATATAAGAAATATTCCTGCTTGTCTTATTACTTTTTGTTCATACTATATATATATATATATATATATATATAATATATATATATATATATACAAGGTGTGCAAAAAAGTATCGAGAATATTTGTACTTTTTGACACATCTTGTATTCTGAAAAAAATAACGTTTCATTTCTTCATTTTGATCTTGGTAAATACCGTTTTAACTTGGTACTTTTTGACACCTTGTATTCTGAAAAAATTAATGAATGGAACGTTATTTTTTTTTCAGAATACAAGGTGTGTCAAAAAGTACAAAATTCTCAATACTTTTTTGACACACCTTGTACATAGTACTACACACCTTTATGAGTCCGGTACTATAAACTGTTTCGCTCATTAGCTCATCAGGGAAAAAATATATTTCTCTCTACCTAGTTATCGAGCACACTTTATATTTTAGCTTAGACAAACCTAGCGTTATATTTATTTTTCTTCTGGCCAAGTGATAATGTGTTTATTTTCAGTTAGCGCGACTATCTAGGTCTTATCTTTTTTAATTTTTTCCTGGGCATTTATTTGTAGTATATTTTTCCTTACAAAATTATTTACCTGTTTTTTCTCCCTTACCGCAAGTATTTACTATTAATATTAGTATATATATATATATATATATATATTATATATATATATAATAATATATATATATATATATATATGTAGAATTAAACAAAAGACATATATCCTGTTTAACAATTTTATTTTTGATCTTTTCGAGTTTTCTGGCCAACTTTTTAATATTAGGGTGCAATTCGTGGATAATTCCACCAAAGTTCAGGTCCCGAGTACTTTCAGCACTTCGAAGTGCCATCATCAGGGAAGTGTTGCAGTTTAAAAAAAAAAATATTAATGTGGAGGCTGGAAGGAGAAGAATTGATGAGAAAGGTGTTAAAAAAACTGGAACACATCACCCCTGATGATGGCTTAGTTAAACAAACACTGACTTAGTTAAGTATATTATGAAATATATACCTTCACAATGAATAAGCATGCTTTGTTATATGTCAATAAAATCATCATCTTTTCAGCGCATTCAATTTTCGTAGACATATATCTCACTATTTATCTATAATATAATATATATATATATATATATATATATATATCAATCTTTAAAAAAAAAAATAATTATCGGAAACTGCATTATCAGAATCTTCCCCTCTCTCTCTCTCTCTGTATATATATATATATATATATATATATATATATATATATATATATATATATATATGAGTCGATGTAATTCCTTAGTTAAACAAACACTGACTTAGTTAAGTATATATGAATTGATACCTTCACAATGAATAAGCATGCTTTGTTATATGTCATTAAAATCCCCAACTTTTCAGCGCATTCAATTTTCGTAGACATATATCTCACTATTTATCTATAATAATAATAATAATAATTATAATAATGATAATATATATATATATATATATATATATATATATATATATATTGAGCAATCTTTTTTTATAATTATAGCAAACTGCATTATCAGAATCTCTCCATCCCCTCTATCTATCTATCTATCTCTCTCTCTATCTCTCTATCTATCTCCCTCCTCCTTCCCCCTCTCTCTCTCTCATATATATATAATATATATATATATATATATAGATATATATATATAATATATGGATCAATAAGTTATCTGCCTGATAGATGTTATTTACGCTTTAATCTCAATTTTTCACTGATTACTTTGATCTCTGTTGAAGCATTGAGTTGAAAGGATAATATGATAAAAAAATAAATGTTTAATGAGTTGGATAGATGATTTCTTTTTCTCTGAAGTCCGAACTTGTTTTCGCATCTATCTACTAACAAGCAGAAATATATTACTTATAATATGAGTAATTCATGCACCTTATATTAATTATACGTTATTATTCCACCAATCCACAATAGACACACACACTTCTATTGTAGTTAAAAGCCACAAGTGATTTAGACAATGGATTACATTGTTAACTATTACAGTGTAGCGGGAATGTTTTTTTTCTTCTGAATATGTACATTTTTCTCTTTGTCTCTTCCCCGCATAAAAGGAACAGCACCTCAAAAGGAAGCAGCTGTATGGCCACCTGCTCCCATCTCACAAACCATCCGAGTGAGACGGACAAGGCATGCTGGACACTGCTGAAGAAGCAAGGACGAGCTCATAAGCGAGGTTCTCCTGTGGAAGCCAACACATGGACATGCTAATGTGGGTCGGCCACCAAGGACCTATATTGACCAACTATGTGAGGATGCTGGATGCTGCGCAGAAGACCTCTGGCACAATGAATAATAGGGAGGGTTGTCATGGATATCCGTGCTAATTGCGCGACATGATGATGATGATGATAATACATGTATAAAATAAGTAGAGGCACGTGGTGCACTGGTTACCGTTGCAGGAAATTAATACGACGAGATGAGTTCAAATCCGGGACTAAGCTGATTATATTTCACATAGCGCTAATTCCCTTGAGAAAAGTGTGAATCAAACTATTCTCCCTAGGGCTATAGGTAAATAGCAGGACTGACAAGACTTTTAAAACTTTGGTTAGGCAACCATATATTTATTTAGGTTGCAAATAATTTGATTAAGGTGAAAAGGTGAAAACAGGAGGCATATGAAACAACTGGCAATTTTGAAGGATATTATATTACGTTCAAACATTAAGAAAATAAAGTTGTAATATTTCAGTTTTTAATAACTTGTTCTGTTTGCGGCTATATTTTATTATATGAACTAGTACAAAATAAAAAACGGCCTCCGGGCGATGTAAAATAGATTTTTGAAACATATTAACATGGGAGTAAAAATTCAATGTCAGCGAGTTTGTACCCTAAGTAAGTAAAATCATCAAATTCATTAAAGGATTAAAAAATAAAACAATTTGAAATGTAAACTTTAAATATGTATTAAAATAAAACCAACTATATATAGATATATAATACCAGTCGTGTATTTATCAAAACTTGTTTTAAAAAATAATGAGGACTGTCTAATGTTGCATGTTCAAATTTTGAGTGTATTTATTCTATGTTATGACGATTTTGGGTAATGTGACGTAAGCAGTGACGTAATTTTTGTTACAGACAAAAACCGGAAGCGAATCTCCATTATTAATATAGTAGATTGAAGATATAAATGAATATTAGCTCAGTTAACTGAAGTCCTTCGTTAATGGTTTTTCGTACTTATCAACGGCTCTTCACATTTTCCCAGCTGATGTAGTTGCAGCAACATCTTAATAACATCTTTTCGTCGTTATTCAGTTGTATATTTATGATTGTACGATACACTAGATATATTTTGTGTGTCCGGTGTGCAAATAAAACCGTTGAGAGATAGGCCACGAAACGGTGCACATTCTCTCCCGATAACCCCAAAGCCAAATACATAACAAATCAATCACAAACAAAACAAAAGAATCATGGAATTGAACTTCTCGTCGGTTTTGCTATTGGAACGAGGAGCATTCTACAGTCCGCTCGCTTTTTGCTGAGTTTCCGTCTCTTATCAAGTGACTTTCTTCTTCAGCAACAATTTGACGTCTTTTTCTTTGAGAAGTTATTTTAAAAGAGAAAGATATTTATCTTTGATATTTGACACCAACAATTGCGGGCGTGTGATTGGTTGTTTTGAAAAGAGGTATATCAACCAAGGGTGACTACCCATCTACTTAGATGTATTTTTATAACTAGTCTATGAGAAAGAAAACTCTGAATTCAAACCTGTTAAACTGCGCTAAAGAAACTCCCCTTGTGTCACATCCTGCTCATGCGGGGATTGGTATATATATATATATATATATATATATATATATATATATATATATAAATTCGTCAGGGGGGGCTTAAAGTCGGTATCAGCCAGACAACGAGGGAGTCTATTCCCTTTTCACTAGTGCTATACGAAGGAAATTCTTTTCTGGTGTCCGAGGCGTAACGCCACACCTACCATCAGCCTCGCACTTTACCACACAGATTCCTGTGCTACTCATACGCAGAGTTCGGGAGGGCCGGTATCGAACCAGGAAACTACCGACAGCGAAACCGACTTTCTCTCTCTCTCTCTCTCGCTCTCTCTCTCTCTCTCTCTCTCTATATATATATATATATATATATATATATATATATATATGTGTGTGTGTGTGGTGTGTGTGTGTGTGTGTGTGTGTATTAATGATTAATTAATTGATTAATGAAACTATAGTAAAGAAGGTGAGACTTTAATTCATTTTATCACACACACATACATGCACACACACACATATATATAAATATATATATATATATATATGTATATATATATGTATATATATATGGATGGCCTGGTGAGTCATCTGAGAAAATACAAGGATAGAGTGTTAAATGCTCCTGGCACCTTACTAGGAGGATAAAAAAACAAGAAACACGAGTTGACAGCCATTACCATTACTATTATATATATATATATATATATATATATATATATATATATATATATATATATATAATATATATATATATATATATATATTATATATATATATATAAATAAATGAAAACCTCACTTTATTTACTATATCAACTTTAATCAACTTTGGAATAGAGGGCAATGATTAGATGAAATAGAAAGTCCTACTAATAATTACATTTCCTATTCATCTTGTGATTGAGTCTTTTATTCCATTATGGATGAATGAACATTTTGGCATTGAAACGGGAACGAGAATGTTTCTTTGGGGAAATACAGTATTGAAAAAAGGCACAGGGAGATGTGTTTTCATGCTTTTCTAATGAGTGTCAAAGAAGAATCTGCAATATCTACATTGTATAGGATTCTCTATATCCATGGTAGAAATGCATATTCATCTCTACGTCTTGATTGGCTAAGATTCTTGTTGGTTGGTGCTTTGGTTGGTTATCTGGTTGGTATGGCAACCCTTTTGTCATTTTATGGCGACGACATTTTTTTAATTCATTCTTGTAGAACATTGAATCTTTTTCAAACTCAAGATTTTTTAAACACATTTTTTGTAAACTCATTTTTAATCTACTTAGCCCATCGATGGGATCCTAAATGGTACTACCATACCGGGCCAGGGTGGATCTGGGAGTAATTGCAATGAAACGATATTCCACATTCCCTAAAACTCCAAGATTGACACTTCACCATTAGATGCAATTCAACGTCATACACAGGACACGCAACGATTCTCGAGTCATTGCTGCTTTGAATAAGGATTTTGAGTGAAATTTGATTTTGGGCAAAAATGTCTTTTGAAGATTGTTGGCTGTTCCAAATTTCATTAATTTAATACTCTATATAAATGTAATAAAGCACCATATATATATATATATATATATATATATATATATATATATATATATATATATATATAAGGATTGTTATGGCTGATTTTGACAAGCTATATCTTGATTCAATTGAATAAAATCTAAGATGCAACAAAATTTTATCTTTCTTTTATTTATATTGAACATTGCTTTCTGAAGGGTCCTTGTAATTCCATTTACATCAAACGTAAAGGATTGTCCATGTAAAAGGACTGACATGCGTCCATGTGAAAAACTCGGAGACAGAAAGACTTCGACGAACATACACTAAGGTTGAAAGTAATCAACGTTATTTTGAATTAGCTGTGGATCTTGTCGATTTTGATTTGTTAGAAAGAGCAATCAGTTGAAAAAATTGATTTGATAAAGATAGTTTAGAGCACTCTATGACTAAAAGGGATTATCTAACACACACCACACACACACACACACATACACACACACACATAATATATATATATATATATATATATATATATATATATACTAGCAAACGTCCATGACTGGACTATAAAAAAATAGGAACACCAGAGAATGAGTGAGGAGAAAACAGGATTTAGGGAGAAAATAAGAGGAAAAGGATTAATCAAATTTAAAAAATCGCCGAGAATGTGTATAATAGAATGTTTATTTGGTTTAGGATTTTTTTCATTTTGTTTACAATTAAAAAATATTTTTTAAATACATTTGATTTTTGTTTAATTAATTAATTATATCCCTTAATCAGTAGAGATCAATAACCAAATTTAGTGTATTTCTTAGTTATAGGGATATTAAGGCATATGAAAGATTTCGAATCTGAGTGACCTTCTATTTTGGAGCTATACGTCGACACGTACATACCAAACGTCCTTTCATATATATATATATATATATATATATATATATATAATATATATATATATATATATATATTATTGAAGTCAGTCAGTTAGACAGTCAACAATTGGTTTGACTGGCCAAGCCTAACATGAAGTTACTCGTTCATTAATGAACCCACTATAACAGCTTAAATAATTCCTGCCACTGCTGCCAGGAAGAGTCCATTAAGCTGAGGAGGTGTTTGACTGTTCTACTGTCCAATAGTTAACAATCTGTAACAGTCATTTCCAGACTGCAGGTTCAATCCTGGCTAAGGGTGAAAGTAACACAGAATAACAATTATCAGTATTCTATATATATTATATATATATATATATATTATATATATATATATATATATATATATACAATTATCAGTATTCTACATATATATATATATATATATATATATGTATATGGGGGGTGTAATAGAAAATACAAAATATTCCAAAAGATGAGTTTTATGGTTACTCCCAATTTTTCAGACTCAACCACCAATTCTCCCGTTTTTTTCGCAAGTCATCAACTATCGCCACACAACATTTCACCCATCTCAAGTTCTGATGAAGGTTGTAAAACCGAAACGTTATAACGTTGACTTCATCATCAAGAACAAAATCTATCTTTTGCAATATTTCATGTTTTCTATTCTGTACATACTGTCGCATTTAATTCCCTATTTTACTGTATATTCAAAACAACCTTTGTTCTTTTAAAGAATTACTTATATCTGTTAAAATATTTCAAAACTATCTAAACCTGAAAACCTATGAAATAGCAGAGGTGGTCACTACTAGAATAGGCTCAGTTCTAATTAGTGACCATCCTCCACACATGAATCCTTTTGTTGTATTTGAATGTAATGTGTGAAAATGAACATATTTCTTTCTTTCTTTCTTGGAACTCATAAAGGATAAGTTTGTGTTATTATTATTTTTCAACCGTAAATAAAGTAAATGAATTTTAAGCGTAAAATTTCACTTCTTTTTCGTATTTTAAACGCGAGTTACTCTCCATTTATCTTAATTATCACCCGTTAAAAACATGCGTCATTATTTCTATTTCATTTAACCGTATATAAAGTAAATGAATTTGAAGCGTAACATTTTTTTGTCATATTTTAAACATTGGTTACCCTCCATTTGTTTCAATTAATAACCATTAAAAATGCTTGTTTTTTTTTATTTTTTTAATTTTTTTTTAGCCATGACACATGATAGATTCTTTGAACTCATGAAGCATAAGTTCTTTAATTAGACTATGTTGAACGTTCAACTTTGTGGCTTTCAAATCACACACGATGTGAAACAATGCACAACGTGTAAGGGCACTGACTACCAAGATACTACCAACCACAGTGGGTACCAGCCACATCTTGAACTGCTTGAAAAGTCACGTGATATGTGCACCGCAAATTAGCACGAATCCAAATATTGAAAAACTTTTCACTCATCCCAGTATAATAGAATATGTTGCTTAATTGGACTTTACGACATGTCAGCCCTTGTAGGATCATTTTATGCCGAAGATATTTTGTCTTATTCATTCTTGATGGGTACTGAATTTTTAACTCATTTTTTATGAATACATGTTTTTAAACTCTTTTTTTTTTCTATTTAACACATAAATAGGATCCCGACTTTCTTACACTCCAGCTCAAAGTGGACAAGGAAGTAATGGCGATGAAGGGGTACTCCACATTCTCTAGGGATCCAGTGGAGGAATTTCACCATCAGATAGATTTTAACGTCATACTCATAACATTAAAACCCTCAAACATCACATTCTAGCATATATATGGTAAAAAAGATTTGGATATTGCCATAAGGGAAATAGAGTTGGGACAATTATAAATAGGCTAGGGTTTGACGTGACCTACCGATTGCTCGGAGCAGGCCTATCCGACCTTCCATCTAGCCTAAGTAAGGGCAAAAGTGGAGTGCTGCATGTCATGGGCTGCTCAGCCATCAGGGTTCCATCTTTAAGCATTATGGGTCGCCACCCACGTGACCCCATTCGGGTAGGTCTTACTCCTCTGCAGAGGCGCAGTCGGAGTATTCTAAAACCTCAACCGACTGGACTGTAATCGAATAGGAATTTACGTGCCTATAAATTTTATTCTACAATATTATTCACTTGGCAAATATGTATTCAGAGACAACGTTATTTAGCAGATGAAAATCTTCTAGCCACATTTTCCAATCCTTTTGTGTTCGCGCAAATAATTTGTTTCCCAGGGACGAACATATTTCATGTATTAATGCTAGAAACGTGTGAGAAACGAATTTAATGGGAAGTATCTCCGCTCTAAACTTTGTAGATAATGTTGCTTTTCGCTGATAAATTTCCTGGAGCTGACAGTGTACACGATCACAAGAACCTAGGTCGATTCTACTGACGTTCCAGAACCCACATACAAGTCCCGGTTTTAATTTAAGCTACACATATTCCGGTGACACCGATATAATGACGAGAATCACAATTAATTTTGTCTGTAATGTCTAATGCAGTGATTTTCAATGCTAATTTGCAACTGTTCTGAGGTCGTGTTCTGCACAGTTCGGAAATCGATCTATCCTAATGGGCATATGTATGTATGTGTATATGTTTGTATATATATATATATATATATATATATATATATATATATATGTATGTATTTGGGCAGCATTCTTTCATTTATACATGTAGAGTTAAACAAAAGGCATATCTCCTGTTTAACAATTTTATTTGTGATCTTTTCCAATTTTCTGGCCAACTTTTTAATGTCTGGGTGGAATTGATGGATAAGTCCACCAAAGTTCAGTTCCCGAGTACTTTCGCCACTTCGAAGCGCCATCATCAGGGGTGATGTATTAAAAAAAACAAAAAAAACTGGAATACATCACCCCTGATGATGGCGCTTCGAAGTGCCGAAAGTACTCGGGAACTGAACTTTGGTGGACTTATCCATCAATTCCACCCAGACATTAAAAAGTTATGCCTTTTGTTTAACTCTACACACACACACACACACACACACACACACATATATATATATATATATATATATATATATGTGTGTGTGTGTGTGTGTGTGTGTGTGTGTGTGTGTGTGTATGTTTACATATATATTTGTATTATAAATATACAAAATCATTCGGCCTTCCCTCATGACTATGTAAATATGGGTTAGGCGTAGGAATTTTCAGAGCGGGACTGAGAAGTTTTGATGACTGTTGTGCGAATTATTTTCATGGTGAAAGGGAAATTGTCGAATGAATCGGGTCACAAATGAGATTAGTTAAGTTAAAAGCTAGGATAGGAATGACCAACATTTCCTCTCATATCTCTTTAGGCCTTGTACCATATTTATGTATCTATACATAAGAAATAAATTTATATAGATACATATATATATATGTATATGCATATATATACATGTTTATATACATATGTATATGTATATATACATGTTTATATACATATATATGTGTATATATATATATATGTTTATATATACACATATATATGTTTGTGTATATATATGTATCTGTTTATATACACATATATATAATGTTTTTGTATATATATGTATATGTTTATTGACATAGAAACCTACTTCTAAACAAAACGAAAAATCTAAGAAAGTCCGCTTGGTGTAGGGGTTACGGTCCTCGCCTGTCAGCTTGACAGTCGGGTTTCGAATAACGCACAAGGCGGTCTTTCTATCTATAGCTCTGCTGATGGCCTAATAGGCCGAAATGTACATACAGAGATTGATTTTTCTCGATTTGTCTAGCCTTACATTTAAATAGGCATGCCCACCTAATTAATTAATTATTAATTAATTAAATTTCAAAATTAGGTACGACTTAATTAAGCACATATACTCCCAAAAATTGTCGGCTAAAAAAGCCATATCATAAACACATCGCTTGTGTATTTACTTCTCATATATATATATGTATATGTATATTTTTATATACATATAAATAGATAGATAAATAAATAATAGATAGATAGATAAAGACAACAAGGTTTTTGAAGCATGTGAGAATGATGAAACTAAGGATAACCCATTCACAGAAGAAATTATATATTAAACTCGATTGTTTTCAAAATCAGCATGCAAATTAACCACATCATATATTATGTAAACCTTTATTTATTAGTAATATATATAAAACACATTGTAGGATTTTAAGCACATTAATAAAAATGGACTGTTTTGAGGCAAATCTAACTCAGATTTTCATAGAGACATCATTAATAAATGAGATTTATTATTCAATGATTTTGACTATAAATGGAATACTCATTGAAAACTTACACAATTCCTGGCCGTATTTGACGAAAGCAGTGACTTAGTTTTGGTTGCAGACAAACAGAAACCAAACCTCCATTATAGTAAGATGCCAAGTGGTTATACCTAGTTTCATGATCATAACAAATACATTTATAAAACTGATACTTTAAATACAATAGCTTTACAACCAACAGAGCTTTATCTGATGATCCTGGGGTCCGGCATGGTGTTGAGGTTCGTATTTTCCCAGTACCCCACTCGTACCAGGTCAGACACAAAGGCCCTATTAACGTGGGATCCACCCACAACCGAAGTTCATGGGATGGCGGGTGAAAAATTTCGTGTATCCCGTCGGCATTCCCCCTCAAGGGGGCGCCTCAGGCACTGGGCAATAAACCCAGCCCTGCCCCTTTAAATCGAGGGGGCAGGTGTTGCCTGGGTGGGGGGATGGCCCCATGGGATCGACGCTATTATTACAACATACCGGTCCAGCGGCCAAAGCTCACTGGACCCCCGACCCGAAGGCCGGGTGAGAGGTTAATGCAACACCGCAACTAACTCAGTGCGTGCCAGTGGTAATTTACCATCCCACCCGGCTTTAGTAACAGTGAGTGAATAGCAGATTCAATTTCCATCTGATTATAGATCCACTTGATATATTTCCGTTTTTCTGTTGGTGAAAAGTTGAGTAAAAATATGCAGTAATCAAATTAACAAGAAACCGTCATTATTCGACTTCAATTCGAAATATTTCGGTAATCCAATCGTTTTGCCCAAATCTCGTCTCTTATAATAATGGTGATTGTGTATTTGTCTGTCTGTAACCGAAACTCTATTACTACTCAAGTCACAATTCTCTTAATTATTTATGCCACATTCTCCGTGATTTTATCTAGACCATTATTAATACCGTAGGTATAATCTACATACTAATAACATGCATTTATATTTATATATACAACAAAATAGCGATTTATAGTGTGAACGGGAAGGCTAATTTGCATATGTATATTAAAAATTGATTTTAATAAATTTTTACTTGGTATTATTGAATTCTAATTGTTTGGTTTTATCTTAATGAATATAATAAAAAATCTCCGGGATAAATCTTAAAAGAAATCCATTAACAAGAAGAAATAATTGTAATTTCATTCTTTACTTCCTAACTAAATGATTAAATTAGGAAAATTTATCAAAGAAAGACTGGAGTGAAGGAAGAGGAAGTTTTAGTTGTTCTATTTTTCGATTATTCCCCCCTCTGTTTTCATATATTTTTATCTGCATTATTTAGTTTCATTAGCCTTTCTCATTTAATATAATATTTTATTACATTAAAACTTAAATCACTTGCACTCGGAGGGTGCATATATTTGCTAGTTCCCTCTAAAGATTTTCAGACATTTCCAACTTATGTTAAATATATTAGTGTGTTTTTCTGTCTGTAACCGAAACTATATTACTACTCAAGTGACAATTCCCATTAGTTATTTACGTCATATTCTCCATGATATTTATTTTTATTTAAACCTCAATTATTAATAAAATTGTTTTACATTATTAATACTGTTAGCCATATTTACATACTAATAACATGCAATTGTATTTATACATACAACAAAATAGCGGTTTAAATTTGAACTGGAAGTTTCATTTGCATATTGATATACAGCATTTGATTTTAATGAATATGTGCTTAGTATTATTGATTTCAAATTGTTTCATTTTATCTTAATGTATATGAGCAAAAATTTCGGGGATAAATCTTAAAAGAAACCCATTAACAATAAAAAATAACTGCAATTTTATTCTCTATATCCTATTTTAACTAAATAGTTAAAACAAGAAAATTTACCAATAAAAGACGGGAGTGATGGAAGAGTAAGTTTCAGTTGCTCTATTTTTCGATTATACGCCGCCTTCGTTTCAAATCTTTTTATCTGCATGCTTATTTAATTTCATTAGCCTTTGTAATTTAATATAACATTGTATTACATTAAAATTTAAATACTTGCACCTGGAGGGTGCATATATATATATATATATATATATATATATATATATATATTTACCAACCCCTCCGCACGAACAGGATATGACACAAGGTTAATTTCTTAAGCGGAGTTCAACAGGTTCGAATTTTTCCTTCTCCTAGACCGATTGCCTAACCAAAGTTAAAGAGCCCAGTCTGCCCTACTATTTACCCATAGCTGGAGGGAGAGTAGGATTCTTACCTTTCCCAAGGGTATTAGCGCTAAGTGAAATGCAATTACCACGTCAGGATTCGACGAGTTATATTTCCCATGACTTTAACCATTACACAGCGCGCTAGAGGTGTGCATATATTTACTAGTAATGCTAAACATCAGAATTCACTGAAGTATCATGCCTAAGTTGAAATGTGTGTGGGGCATTGGTCACCCCTACCAGCTGGAGCTACTTAGGTGTTGCCCATGTGTACGTGCATTGAATCTCTTATCACATATTACATCTAAGTGTGTCGTAACCGGAGAAGTACCAGACAGACATTTTTATCGAACTGTTGTATACTGAGGTTTTCACGGTACCAAAGTGATATAATGTTGTATACCCTTTCTTACTTCTTTACTTCTTGCTTGCTTCTATATCTTGGACATCTATTCTTCTGGTCGGCTTTGCTTCTTCTATCATCTTGACTTGGTATATCTTCTAACATCTTGGTCTGGTGTTGACTTGGTCTGGACTTTCTTGGGGACTTCGGGTCTGGTCTTCTATGGGGATTTCTCGTTATCAGAAGCCCTGTGTCATTGTTAGTTTTTAGGTAATAAACACAAGACTTCGATTTTCTTTTAATGTTGCTTTATTCGGTAAATCCCCAACCCAGACATAACATAGCGCGCGTATGCAGAGTTACAGTTTAGACAGAGCATCATGGCCGACTGCTCTGTCTGACGTCCGCTGCAAAACTAAACTAAAGCTCCTTACTATTCTTAAACCGGAACAGGTTCTTCTATGTCTTCCGGTTCCCACGATTTATCCCCGGAAAGCAAGGTGAGAGTGAGTCAAACGCCGTCACTCACTTTCAGGGCCATCAACTGCACTGATCGACACCATATCTCTATACTACCTTACATAAGTATGAAAAGGGTCATCCCTTCAGAATTACAGGGGATTGATAATAATCTTATGCCACCGCATAGATTATGTAACAGAACTTTATTCCACCGAAGGGCATTTAATCGAAAAATAAACAAAGACTAAATGTTGATGTAAAGAAAAACTATATTGATTATTCAAATATAGTTATTTATTATTTAATTTTTTGTATTCTTTAATTAAATCTTTGATTAGTATACAACGTTTTTTACAACACAAACAACATGAGACATACATTTGAAAATGTCAGTATAGGTGACATTTTATCCTTCACGAAAGAAATAAAATTATACCAAACATTTAACAATAAACTTGAACTTTACCTTATAAACTGATTTCTCAAAGCTATTCCCAATCTAGGCAACTTACTGTCAAAATCAGGAAAAAGTCTTTTAAAAACATAACGATAACTCTGACCATCTCTCAGAATTTATCACTCGGCATAGAAATAAACCGAGACAAGTTGACATGCCGTTAATATCAATGTTTTTATTTTTGTTTATTTTTAATTAAAAACTTTGATTTATCAAAAATACAATTTTTATCTTATCAATGATAATTCTAGTTTCTATAATAATAAATTTAAAACCATTTAAAATTTCACTGTAAAGAGCTCTTGCATGCACCCTAAAAATGGTCACAAGAATCTTAACAAAAAATAATAAAGTAGTCCATTTGTGCGAATCGTGTCGGTGAAAGATGGACACATTGGGCAATATTTTTCTGACAATTTACACCGATATGGTTGCTGTGAGAAAATGTGTCGTCTCCACCAGTAGATACTTTTTCTGAGCGTCGCATATAGGTTTTTCTACATAGAAAAACAGTATTTTATTACGGAGACTATATATGCTCCCCAGTCCCTGGTGGGTTGAGCACTTTGGAGGGGATTTCGCTGAAGATCGCCAAATAAGCTTAAAGATAACTATCTTCTATAACGGATGAAGCACTCTCTGGCGGCTTTACATATATACAGATGTATTGCTGTATCATTTGAAATCCTCCTCCCAGTTTGTAGGTGCGGATGGCCGAGTGGTGAAGAAGCCTGATGAGGATAAATCGGTCAGGTTTTCATCCCGGCTGGAGGTAGCCTGCAAATGTCTAGTCATACTGAAGAGAAGTTTCACGTCGAAACACGGAATCTGTGAATGACTACACACACACACACACACACACACACACACACATACATATATATTATATATATATATATATATATATATATATGTATGTATGTGTGTGTGTGTGTGTGTGTGTGTGAATTTATCAGTCGGTACAGCACCCACCTAAGAACTGCTAGGTTTCGGGTTCCAAACCAGTCCGCGCCCACTCAGTGCATGAGTAGCAGAGATTGTGTAATCTGACCTGTGCGATAAAGTAGGGAGCTGACGGTAGGTGTGTCCCTCCACCTCAACAAATACAATCTCCCTGGTCTAGCGCTGTCCAACTGATATCGACAATTGGCCACTCCGCCAAATTTATATACTTTAACTTTGAATTGCTGGCGTAAACACATAAACGCCCACTTACAAGTCTAAAGACAGAACAATATATACTCATATACTTATATTAACATATGATAGCACACACCTCTTTCTCTCTCTCACACACACAAATACACATCTCTCTCCCCCATTTCTGCCAGTCTCTCTCTCTCTCTCTCTCTCTCTCTCTCTCTCATGTATATATATATATATATATATATGTATATATATATATATATATATTGTGTGTGTAGTATTTAAAAAATAAGTCCTAGCAAATCAATGAAATACACCAATAGAATAAGAAGAGAAAATATCGATTGTAGGTGTGGAACAATTTCAAACGAATTGCAATTCAATCGATCTCTAAGAAATGATCAGAAAGAAACCTGAATATTTATTTATCAATTTGCCGCTCTTCATATGCGATATTAAACTAACATAAAAGAAACAAACGTTACTGGGAAGGAAACTTGTCTTTTGGGATTGGCTGAGGAAAATTTGCAAGCTTACTCGGCGTTGTCTGGGTTAAGAGCACTCCCTAAGTTACTTGAATATATAAAAGAAAGTTCTTTCCGTTCTTTGCTATAAAGACTTTAAGTTATTGTCATTAACAGAAGCTTAAGTTAAATTAGCAAAAGGATAGATGTATTGGACACCCGGTGTGAATCAAACTCCATGACAATGGTCAGGGTAACTCATAATAATACAACATAGTTATTCATATTCATTATTATTTTGATTCATTACATAAATACTTTACGTTAAGATGAATAATTGTTTTATTTATTGATGGTTGGTTGGTTGGGTTTTATGGCATGCCAAACATATTGAGTTATTTTATGCCGAAAACGTTTTGGTTTTATTCAATTTTGATGGGTACTTATTTAAAAAAAAACCCTCAAAGAATAAAAAAGAATTTAAACTAATTTTTTCCTATATAACCCATGTTGGGGACCCTAACAGGTACTACCAATCTAGGTCAGAGTGGACCTCTGAGGCAATGGAGATGAAGGGGTGCTCCGCATTCTCCAGAGATCCATAACTGGTACCTCTCCATCAGATACAGTTTAACGTCATACTCAGGACAATAAGACCCTCAGTCACGGCCTACTAGCATATGTATGATAAAAAGGTTTGAGGCTTGCCATAAGAGCAATAGGGTTGGACAATAACACAGGGGCTAAGGTTTGACGTGATCAGTGGTATAATGGAAAGGGTATTCTCCGACCACCCGTCTAGCATAAATAATGACCAAAGAGGTGTTGCATATCATGGTCTGCTCAGCCACCAGGATTCCATCCTTAAGCATCACGGGTCACCACCCATTACCAACAGGTGGCCCATTTGGGAGGGAGGTCTTACACTTTGTATGTGTATAGTCGGTGTATTCTAAAGCCCCAGACGAAAGGGCTGACGAGATTACAGATTAAATGTTTCTACTCTTAATTCGCATTTTACAATACATTATTAATTGTAATAAAAATACTACCATTTTGCTTTATAAAAAACTTAGCCGGAATTTTAATCTATTAACAAACTAAAGATGATTGCGTTAAGCTTTTAGATGATAAGGGGCTTCTAAATTTGAAAAGCAGCAAATGAAATCATCACAATTCTCTGGTCTTGTAACATTCGACCACAACAGCGTAATACACAAGTAATTATTTGAGTTGAAAATTGGAGCACGTTTATGACATGTTGCCCTTATGGAAATCAGTATGAAAGATTTAGAAATTTATATTCATAGGAAAAACTAGCATTTCTTCAATTTGTACTAATCAAATGAAGATCAATTTAATTGAAATGGCAGTGTTAAAATCTTTATCGGAAATGATGGTAAATCTATTCATAGAAAAAATGAATATTCATGTTTCTTGTCATTCAAAATAATCAGTTTTAATTTCGAATTGCATAGAGATAAAGTAAAAGTTCATAGCTAAGATTAAAATCCTTATAGATTTATACCTACATCATATACACATCACACAATAAGTTCCAGGCCTGACATATAGATGGCGCTACTAAGATATATATGATTTTTATAAAGTACTAACCTTCAAATGGCACGTGACAAAATTTGAGACCAATCAAATTATTGTTTAGAAATTATAGTTATTTAAGTGAGGCTACTGTTGTAAATTTTCAAAACAAAGGAAAAATCTGAATTTCGTGTGTTGATAAAGAATTGCTTTCTGGTTAGAAAAATACTCTTCAAGCAAAGCAATGGCTTGATAAGTGCTATTCGGACTCTGCTACGTCGGAAACAACGGTTAAGAGGTGGTATGCTGACTTTAAACGCGGTCGTACTGACACAAATGATGCTGAACGCTCAGGTCGCCCAAATTCGGCAGTTGTTCCAAAAACACCAAAAATGGAGATAAATTAAAAATTCATAGCAAAGATTCAAATCCTTATAGATTTATACCAACACTAGAAGCGGCTACCCAGCATCGACTGGGTAGTGGAGGAAAATCCTTGGTGTATTGATTTATTTCCTTTAGAGATTTACAAATGCTCGGCATTTTTTAAGTAGAATTTTAATGTTATTTCCAGCGTTGATAACCATCAGACCACGTGTGCCTTGCGTAATTGGTATTTTCGAAGAAAGTGAACTCTACAAAACAAGTTCAAATTCTGAGCCTGGGTATTTGCGTTTCACCTGTTGCAAATGCTCTCGGAAAAGGTACGTATCCATATATATATATTTACCAACCCCTCCACACGAGCAGGATGTGACATAAGGTCAATTTCTTAAGCGGAGTTCAACAGGTTTGAATTCAGAGTTTTCCATCTCCTAGACCGGTTGCCTAACCAAGGTTAAAAAGCCCAGTCTGCCCTACTATTTATCCATAGCTGGAGGGGGAGTAGGATTCATACCTTTCCCACAGGTATTAGCGCTAAGTGAAATGCAATTACCGCATCCAGGATTTGAACTCGGGGCGATGAGTCCATTTCCCATGACTTTAACCATTACACCACGCGCTTCCTATGGTATGTATCCATATATGTAGTGACTGAATTAATCAACAACACTTAAAAAAGGTTTATTACTTTTTATACAGAAATATCGATAAGTCAACGCACAGTTCTCCAAAAGTATTAGGAGCTACTCGACTAGTATTGACCCGACTACGAATACAACTATTTTACTTTACTAAGAATAGCATCTGCACAAGAATACTGCGTGCGGTCTTGAACAAGTCGTGGAAACAGCACCCCACAATGAAGCAGCTGTATGGCCACCTGTCCCCCATCTCACAAACCATACGAGTGAGTCGGACAAGGCATGGTGGACACTGCTAGAGAAGCAAGGACGAACTCATAAGCGACGTTCTCCTGTGGAAGCCAACCCATAGATATGCTAATATGGGCCGCCCACCAAGGACCTACATTGACCAACTATGCGAGGATGCTGGTTGCTGCACAGAAGACCTCCCAGGGGCAATGACTGATAGGGAATGTTGGCGAGAGATTTTCATGGATATCCGTGCTAATTGCGCAACATGATGATGATGATGATGATGATTCGTGTCTTTATGTGTTCCATTGGACGAGTCCAACTATTTTGTTGGGGAAATATCCTCCCTTACAATAATATGTTCCTTCAACTAGTTATGTGTAAAGTAGGCCAGACGAGGAAGAAATATTCTAGATTAAAAAAAAACAGAAGTCTTGAAGGCTCTCCGATATTGT
>CM042147.1:50058985-50071485 GCA_023376005.1 Doryteuthis pealeii | reverse complement strand
AAGTAATTATTTATTAAACTTGCTTTTTTTAAAACCAGTATACAAATTAAACGCATCATATACATATCATGTAAACTTGCATTTCTTACAAAATTTATTGTATAAGACAAATTGCAAAATTTTAAACGCACTAATATCGTTGGTTGATTTGAGGAAAATCTAACACAGATTTTCATTGTAACCCCGTTACTAAATAAGATTTATTATTCTATACATATTTTGACTATAAATTAAATACTTATTGATAAACCTATGCATTTCCTGAGAGTATTGTGACCTAAGCAGTGACTTAGTTTTGTCTATAGACGGACAGACACCGAATCTACATTAATATATATATATATATATATATATATATATATATATATATATTTATATATATATATAGGTAAAGAAATAAGAAAAGACTTAGAGATTTAGCATTATAGTCTATTCAGGACTATAACATTTTTAAAAATTAAAAAAATTAAAATCTGTTTCATATGCCTTTAAAGTAATAAAGAATTCATCATTCTCATCTGATGAGTCGGGAGAGTTAGACCCTTTGTATAAGCTCCCTGAAATAGACTATAAAGCTAAATCTCTAAGTCTTTTGTTATTTCTTTACTTATATATTTGCTCGGTGACTCTAACATTAAGAGCACACCTTGAGCTCTCAAACTGCGACAGGTTTTTTTTAAATGAAACTCTTGTGTCGTAAGGAAGATTTCTTCTCTGGACTTTTGGATTATATATATATATATATATATATAAGTTAACAAGTTGACAAGTTAAAGTGACAATTCTTCAAAGCTGTAGTTTTACCAGCACTACTGTAAGCCTGCACCACATGGACCCTAATGAAGCCCCTAGAGGATAAACTATATGGAAGCTGCACGAGAATGCTGTGTGTGATCTTAAATCGTGGAAATAACACCCCCACAAGGAAGTAGCTGTGTGGCCACTTGCCCCCTATCGTACAAACCATCCCAGTGAGACAAACAAGACACACTGGAGATTGATGGGGAAGCAAGGACGAAATCCTGTGATGTTATCCTATGGAAACCAGCACATGGGCACGTCTGTGTAGGCCAGCAAAGAACTACAAAGACCAGCTCTGCACGGATACTACATGCTGTGCAGAGGACCTCCCGAGGACAATGAATGATAGGGAGGGTTGTAATGGATAACCGTACTACTAGCGCGACGATGAAATAGAAACAGATAGTGATAAGCTTGAAATAATAAACAAAATAATGGAATGACGTGTACTTCTTGAATCTAACATTGACTCTTTCATATTTATATAACTCGCATATGGGGCAAGAGACTGAGAAGTTAATAAAAAAGTCTGTATATTTTGCTATCTTATTAATACACATCTTATGAGTTCTAAATGCAAATTATAACTGTGTATTATTCATAACGACACTCTCAGGTCCCTGAAGGTGACATCGCACAGACAGACAGACAGACACACAGACACACACAGACACACACACACACACACACACCAAGATATATATATATATATATATATATATATATATATATGTGTGTGTGTGTGTGTGTGTGTGTGTGTGTGAAGAGAAAGTGGAAGTGAATCCGACAATATGTAATATAGTGAAAAATTGAAAAAACACAAGTTCATAAAACAAGTGATGTTTATTTCACCAACGGTGTTTCGATCTGTTTCAATAGATCTTCATCAGGGCTTTTGTTAATTTGAGGAAAAAATGAATTTATCACAGAGAATAAGAAGATTGTAGGAGTCTTTTGCTTTGTCGGTCAATCTGTTTAAATTAACAAAAGCTCTGATGAAGATCTATTGAAACAGATCAAAACACTGCAGCGTTGGCGAAATAAACCTCACTTGTTTTATGAACTTATGTTTTAAAATTTTTTCACTCTATATATATATATATATATATATATATTCTCTCTGATTTTCTTTCTATATATCTATCTCCCTCTCTCCCTCTCTCCCACAGAGAGAGAGAGAGAGAGAGAGAGAGAGAGAGAGAGAGAGAGATAAAAAAGAAACTTCCTTGCTCTGCTTATCTTTTCCCATGCGTCCTGTTGTCTTGGGTGTGGCATTAATATTCATCTAAGTTTCAGTTCTGGAGCTCTGTGGAGTCTGGAGTCATTCTCCATCGCCATTACTCCCGGGTCCACTCAGACCCGTCGTGGTAGTAACTATTAGGGTCCCATCTATGGGTTAAACAGAAAACCTGAGTTAAAAGAATGTCTAAAAAGATTGATTTTGAAAAAAAGTTTGAAAATTTGAATACCATCAAGAATGATTAAAACAAAACGTCTTCGGCATGAAATAACCCAACAATGGTTGACATGCCATAAAATCCAACCAACCAACCAACCAATCAACCAACCAACCAGCCATGAGTCTTGACAGTTCTCAATACACGCACAAAGAGAGAGAGAGAGAGAGAGAGAGAGAGAGAGAGAGAGAGAGAGAGAGAGAGAGAGAGAGAAGAGAGAGAGAGAGATTTTTCATACTCATATATATATATATATATGTTTGAGATGTATTTTAGTATTTGTATCCGTTGTTGGAAATACTTATACCAGGTTTGGGCATAGGTGTAAAGCATTAACGTATTATATTCTGCTAATGTTGTTACCATAATATGTTAGTTAAGGAATAAATACCAGAAAACTCTTTTATTCACGAGTGGTGAATATATATATATGACAAATTCATAGTTTAACTTATCTAAAACATCTAGCTTTATGTTGGTTGTTAATACGTTCGAATTTACGCCATGTAAACGCTTGCTGGCTTACTTTATGTCTAAAATGATTTTTGAGGACCACCACCGCGAACAACATCTTATTATAATGGAGATTGTGTGTTTGTCTGTCTGTAACCGAAACTATATTACTATTCAAGTCAGAATTCCCTTTGTTATTTACATCACATTCTCCATGATTTTACTTATATTTAAACCTCAATTATTAATAAAATTGTTTTACATTACTTACACGGTTGACCATATCAACATACTAATCACATGCAATTGTATTTATATATACAACAAAATGGAGGTTTATAGTATGAATGGGAAGGCTAATTTGCATATTGATCTTAAAAATTTGATTTTAATAAATATATGCTTAGTATTATTGATTTCTAATTGTTTGGTTTAATCTTATTGAATATGAGCAAAAATCTCTTCAATAAATCTTAAAAGAAATCCCTTAACAAGAAGAAATAACTGTAATATTATTCTTTACTTCCTATTTTAACTAAACAGTTTAATTAGGAAAATTTACCAATGAAAGACGGGAGTAACGGAAAATGATGGAAGAGTTAGTTTCAAAGTTGTTCTATTTTTCAATCATACCCCCTCTGTTCAAAATCTTTTTATCTACATTCTTATTCAGTTTCATTAGCCTTTCTAATTTAATATGATATTTTATCATAAAATTTAACTAAAATACTTGCACCCGGAGGGTGCATATATTTGCTAGTAGATTTAATTGTCATATATTAAGAAACACATTAAAGAAGTGAGAAAAATTTAACTGCATATAAAACAATTAGAAGCAATTTAAAATAGGAGGTTACTTGTCAATCACCAAGTATATATATATATATATATATATATATATATATATATATATATATATATATATTATATGTGTGTGTGTTTATTTAGGCAGCAATTTTTCTTGTAGGCATATATTGTTAAATAATGCAGCCATTTTCTGTCTGCATGTTTTGTTCTTTGTTTTTTCGTATTGCCGGATTATCTTTGTAATATCTGGCGAAAATTGGCTGATAGCCCAACATCTAAAATCACACTCTTGTCCCAATAATAAATTCCGGAAAATACTTAACAATAACACTACCATTAGAGAAACACAATCATGTAATCAACGACTAAAAATCTTAGAAGCATGGCATATTAGACACAAAAATCCAAAACTAAACAAAGTAAACTTTGATAATAGCACCAACATTCTAAAATGCCTATAATTACTATAAAATTATAATAACAAAAGTAGTAATAATAATGACAATAATAATAATAACACTAATAATAATAACAACAACAATAATAAACACAACCTATATAAATGGAAAATGGAATAGCCCATTGTTGTGCGGTTTCAAAATACCTTGAAGATGGCCCACGATAGGGCAGAAAGTACTTGGTCTATGACATATGGCAAATACATCAGCCAATTTTCGCCAGATATTACAAAAATAATCCGGCAATACGAAAAAACAAAGAACAAAACATGTATTATTTAACATATATATATATATATATTATATATATATATATATATATATACTAGCAAATATATGTACCCTCCGGGTGCAAGTATTTAAGTTTTAATGTAATGAAATAACGTATTAAATTAGAAAGTCTAATAAGAAGGCAGATAAAAAGATATGTAACAGAGTGGGGGTATAATAGAAAAATAGAAATGAAACTTACTCTTCCATCACTCCCGTCTTTCATTGCTGAATTTTACTTATTTAACTATTTAGTTAAATTAGGAAATAAAGAATAAAATAACAGTTATTTTTCTTGTTAATGGATTTCATTTAAGATTCATTGAAGAGATTTTTGCTTATATTCATTAAAATAAAACCAAACAATTAGAAATCAATAATACTAAGCACATATTTAATAAATCACATTTTTAATATCAATATGCAAATTAGCCTTCCCGTTCACACTGCAAACCGCTATTTTTTGTATATATAAATACAATTGCATGTTATTTGTATGTAGATATGGACAACACTGATAAAAAGATGAAACAATTTTATTAATAATTGAGGTTTAAATATAAATAAAATCATGGAGAATCTAATGTAAATAACGAATGGAATTGTGACTTCAGTAGTAATATAGTTTCGGTTACATACAGAAAAAACACAATCTCCATTATAATAAGATATAGATATATATATATATATATATATATATATATTATATGTATGTGTGTGTGTGTGTGTATGTATGTATTGGATCATTAAAACATCCTAATGAAATTATAGTTTATAATATAGTTTCAAAAAGTCCCTACATGTTTATGTTTCTGTATATTCTTGGAATCACCCTCAAGAGATTTAAAATGTCAATATTTTCTATGGTAGGATCGTTGTTAGAAAATTAGAACTGATTTTGCATAGACCAACTGGGGAGATTCCAAAAATCTGTTGTCATGGATAGGTTGGTTGTGTATAATTAAAATGTTCACCATTCCCGTCAATATATTCTTGGAATCGCCCTCAAGGGATTTAAAATATCAATATGTTCTATGGTAGGATCGTTGTAAGAAAATAAGAACCGATGTTATAGAGACCACCTGAAGAGATTCCAAAAATCTGTTGACATGTATGGGGAAGAGATGTAGACTTAAAAGTAATAATCTCATGAAGGTAATCCCAGAGAAATCTTAACATTGTTCAAAAAATTTCTCTCTCTCTCTCTCTCTCTCTCTCTCTCTCTCTCTCTTATATATATATATATATATATATATATATATATATATTATATATATATATATACTAGCAAATATATGCACCCTCTGGGTGCAAGTATTTAAGTTTTAATGTAATAAAATATTGTATTAAATTAGAAAGGCTAATGAAACTAAATAAAATGCAGATAAAACAGATTTGAAACAGAGGGAGTATAATAAAAAATGGAACAACTGAAACTTACTCTTCCATCACTCTCGTCTTTCATTGTTATTTTTTCTAATTTAAGTATTTAGTTATAAGAGGAAGTAAAGAATAAAATGACAGTTATTTTATCTTGTTAATGGATTTCATTTAAGATTCATTGAAGAGATTTTTGCTTATATTCATTAAAATAAAACCAAACAGTTAGAAATCAATAATACTAAGCGCATATTTATTAAATTCGATTTTTTAATATTAATATGCAAATTAGCCTTCCCGTTCACACTGTAAACCGCTATTTTGTTGTATATATAAATATAATTGCATGTTATTAGTATGTTGACATAGTTAACAGTATTAACAATGTAAGTCAATTTTATTAATAATTGAGGTTTAGATAAAAATAAATCATGGAGAATGTGATACCAATAACTAAGAGAATTGTGACTTGAGTAGGAATATAGTTTCGGTTACAGACAGAAAAACACACAATCTCCATTATAATAAGATATATATATATATATATATATATATTTAGTAAATGAAGAAAAAACTCTAACTTGCTTCATTACAATAATTTATTTCAACCGTATTAATACGGCATCTTCAGGTAATCACAAGAACATGACTCTTACTGAGAATTTCCCAAAGTAACATCGTTTTTAAATCTATCAATTTGGGGGAGGGAGGGTTGGTGTCTTAGTTTGAGATGGGCAGGATTAGTTTCTTTGAATGAGACGGGGAGGTATATGCTTTGGATGGGGTGTGGCTTAGATGGGGGACCGATTCCTTGGGGAAATAGTTGGAAAAGTGTACACAAAATGAGCAGAATTAAAAGACTAGAAATAAGGAGAAACACAATAATAAAAAACAACAAAAAACAAAGACAACAAAAACTACAAAAAAAGAATAAAAAAAGATATAAAAAGAAAATAAAGATAAAAAATAAAAAATAATAAAAAATATAAAAATAAAGATTAATAAAAATAACAAACTAAGAGGTGGGAGGTAGATTGTAAAAGTAAAGAATCAAAGAGTAAAAAAAAAAAAAAAAAATATTTCAAAAATCAAAATTTTTTTTTTTAAATTCCAAAATCCTCCGCTTTTTCCAACGAATTTCATTTCAAATAAGAATTTACTCTGATGAAGGTCGAATTTTCTTTGTGTGCGGAACATTTCTACATTTTTCTATTATTATTATTTCATTTCATTTGTTTATTTAAAAATAATAATAGTTTGAATAATGTACACATGGATAAATTCCTGATCGAAACACGTGTAAGTAAACTTGATGAAAATATCCTATTTTATCCATTCTATACTTTCTTTCCTTTATTTATTTTTCAACACACACACACACACACACACACACACACACACACATATATATATATATATATATATATATATATATATATATATATATATATATGACGATAGGAGGATTGGAATAAATCCGACAAAATGTGGTAAAGAATAGAGGAAAAAGTGTGGGCCAAACAGCTCAAACAAACAGATGTTGAGGAAATATTTCGTTACACACTAAGTGCGACTTCTTCAGTCCTTTATTTTAAACATTTTTACAGCATACATTTGTTTTTATAGTGAAGAAGGTGAACGGGTGAGGGGTGGGTTAAGTGATAAAGTCAGGAGAGTGGGATTAAGTTAGTAAAAATTTGATTGGCCGGAAAAATGTTTAGTTTAGTGTTGGACCGGGTAGAAAGAGATAAGATCAAATGTGTGGACATGTTGGAGGAAATTTGATAGGTATAGTAATATAGTGCAAAAGAGGTAAGTGAATGGTAAGGAGGATATAGGTCAACATTCTTTAGTTGGCCGGAAAGTTTAGAGATTTTGACCCAGTAGGTAAAGGAGAAAACATCAAGATGTGGGGACGGGTTAGAGGACATTTGATAAGATAGGGAATAGGGAGAAGAGATGGGAGTTAGTTAGTACGAAAGATGTAGATCACATTTTCTTTTAAATGGCGGGAAAAATATCCCCCTTATACTGAAAAGTCTTCTATGAAGTTAACTGCCAGTTTCTCGCATCTGCGATAGCATGGGTGAGAAACTGACATTTATATTGACTTATGTCTTCGCTAATCTAATTCACTTCTCAATAACATTGCATATATATCTCTATTTACTTAGCAAGCTATATTATGTCACTGAAAAGTTAAAGCAACAATTCTTACAATCCATAGTTGTATCTGTACTACTATATGGCTGCACCACTTGGACCCAAACAAAGTGCCAAGAGAATAAGCTAGATGGGAGCTGCACAAGAATTATGGGTGCGATCTTGAATAAATCATAGAAACAATAGCACACAAGAAAACAGTTGTAAGGCCATTTGGCTATGTCAGCCATCCGAGTGAGACAAACTGAACACTGCTGGAGAAGCAAGGATGAACTCATAAGCAACATTCTCCAGTGGAAAACAGCACATTGACACGCCACTGCGGGTCGTTCAGCAAAGGCCTACATTGATCAGCTCTGTGTTGATACAGATGCTGCGCAGAGGAACTCCCGATGGCAATGAATGATAGCGACGATTGGCGAAAGATTGTAATGGATATACGTGCTTCTAATTACCCCCCACCGACTTTATTAATAATATCTATTTTTAATAAATGATTATTAGTTTTTTTACTAGATAATACACGTTATGATAAACATTAAGTAACATGCCGCTTTTAATAATGTGGTAATTTTTTGTGAAAAATGTCTTCACAAAATGCCTACAGTTTATGCACTAATATCCTTGAATGTTATTTGTTGAAAATATAAAATTAAGTGTTTATATATATATATATATATATATAATATATATATATATATAAATCTGAAAATCTAAAAGCCACGCACACAGTACACACACACACACACACACACACACACCCACACACAAATATATGTATGCACACACATACATTTATATGTGTACATATATGGTCATATACACAACTCTCAAGAACCCTTCCTCACATATATAAGAGCATTCAAAAAGAACCCACCTCAAAGAGGTTTTTTTCACAGAACAGATGGACTCGCTACTTCTAATACACTCCACAACCCGGATTATAATAGCATGTCAAACCCTAAAAAACTTTTAATTTTAATATTTTTTAATAATGCTCCCTTTAAAAAACAAAACTCCCTAAAAACAATTTCTTCAAACAAGAAATTTTCTCCTAGCAATGACCTAAGGTCAAAACTAGTTGAGAATAATAAACATATAAGAAATATTCCTGTTTGTTTTATTACTTTTTGTCATCATATATATATATATATATATATATTATTATTATTATAATGGAGATTATGTGTCTATCTGTCTCTCAGTCAGTAACTTAAACTACGTCACCACCAACGTCATAATCCCCTTAGTTATTTACGTTATATTCTTAATCATTATCTAATATTAATTACCATCTCATTTATGAAAGTTTAAAAAGGTTTCTATTAAGGTCTAGCTGTAATGGATGTTTTAAAATCCTGCAATGTGTCTTATAAATCATTAAGAAATAAAGGTTTACATAGTATACAGTATGAATAATTTGCATACCGGCTTTAATAAAACCATGTTTAATAAATATTTACTTGGTGTTATTGATTTCTAATATTATTGTTTTATTCTCAAACGTATTAAAAGCAATCGTATATATAAATTCATATTGAAATTAATTAGAATAAAGCAACAAGTAAGTGTAATCTTTTTGTGTTCTTACTTAATTTCATTAGTCTTTCTAATTGAATATAATATCTAATTATATTAGAATGTAAATATTTATGCCCAGAGGGCATATATTTTTGCTAGTCTATCCAGTTATACGAACTTCCACACTTTACCTGAATAACGGCAGCTACACGAAATAGAATTTTGTATAAATGTTGGGCTTCAGTCATTGAGTAGGTGTATTTAGGCAGGCACATTCCAGAATTGTTCATTACTGAATTACATTTTTTGTTGTAGCTTCTGGTAAATTAGTGAGGTGTGAAACATGCCCCATATATTGTCAATGGAGTTTAAATCTGACGATCGCGAGAGGTGACAATGGAGTAGTTGGAAATCAATCGAGTATTCCTAGAATCTATTTCGTGTCACCAACGCACGATGTGAAGATAGTGTTATCTCAATGAAAAAAATAAATATCGCCACCGAGAAAAACTGTAAGCAAAAACGGGTGTGATTTATTTGCTACAAGGTATGTCTATAATACACCCGTAAAAGTAGACCCTCTCTCTAGAAACGGTCATTGCATATGAATGAACGAGGTAATGCCATTTTCTTTAGGACAGGTATAATTACCAACACAGCAACATGTATCATACATTGAAATGATACTGGGCCTCTGTGGATACTATTCCTACTTCTCCACATAGTCACCATTTCTATCAATAGCAATGTTCCACTATCGAATGAAAGCATGTATTCTTGCCCCTTAAAATTATGTTGACTGTTCTTTGAGCCACTTCTTCACTCCAGATTTCACTACCTCATCACTGGAATAATGTTTGCCTCTCAAACCCTCTTTCATGGGGCCGAGGAGATGATAGTTTGAAGGCGCTAAATCTAGTGAGTATGGATGATGTGGTAAAATTGTCCACCCAAATGAGGCGATTTGCCTCCTTGTCCCCATGCTTGCATGTGGTCGAGCATTGTCATTCAGAAGGAGGACATTGTCGATTGGCAAGTTGGGTCTTACTCGTTGGATTCTTTTTCTGAGCCTTGTTAAGATCTCAATGTAGGCCTTAGTCTGATAAAAAAAATCTCAACCTCATATATATTATGGGATTTTTTTATCCCCGGAAAAGCATTGTCTGAATCCTACGTTTTGTAAGAGAATAGACCGTACTTCGACGTAGTGAGGAGATGGGTGCAGCTTTGAAGAAAGGAGACAAACGACTTTATAGAACAAAACGTTTACTATACGTAAAAACACAACAAATATCAAACAGGGGCATACAAAAAGCCGAGAAAGAAACAACCAAACGAATATTATGGAATGTTCAAGAGTTCAATGAGTTTGGTTGGTAAAAGTACTTCTAGGAGAATTGAATGTATCAAAGGGGTTAAAGTGATGGTTTGCAGATAAAATTGCCTGCGGAAACTTAGGTGTTTATCCTTGATATTACTGTTCCACGTAACTGGTTGGGCCCTGAAGAATTGGTTATTAAGAGTGTGTTTGCCGCTCTTGCTTCCAACGTGCTGGGGTTTCCTGGTCGTCGCCGTCTGGGGCTTCTGACGATACGGAGAGGTGAGGGTTCCGATTCGTCGCCGTCTGGGGTTTTTAACGATACAGAACAAGCAACTCTTTCGAAGTGTATGTTGAGAGTGTAAGAACAGGCCGTTAACTCCGAACGCCAGAGTAGAGACGCTCAGAAGGTTTTATTTATTTTAATCTTATTTTAATTTAATTCAATTTTATTTAAATCTCCACAGGCCGCCACCGGCGTCCGGGGAAAGAGGATCACCATTCCTTTAATAAATTTTCACAATATGGCTGTCACAACTCCACTTACTAACTAATTACAATTACTCTTTAAACATTACCTAACGCGCATTATTTTTGTAGGAAATGGAATCGCTGGCAGGAGTTTAAATCCTGGACAAGACTGTTTGCATTTCACTCGGTGCTAATTCCTTTCAGAAAGATATGAATCGATATGTTCTCACCAACTATGCGTAAAAACGGGGCAGACTGGATTCTTTAGCATTGGTTAGGCAATCAGTCTAAGAGAAAGAAAACTCTGAATTCAAACCAGCTTTACTCCACTTGACAATTAATCTTGTCTCACATCTTCCTCATAGTGGAAGGGTCGGACAAATACATACGTGGTTACGTCACCCATAATTAGTCCGGATGTCTCTATATTCACAAGGGGTAAATGTGATACCATCCAATATATTTCTTACTAGAAGCGGCTACCCGGCGTCGCCTGGGTAGAGGGGGTATTTTTAAAAAGTTAAATCTATTATTACTGAATTGTGAGTTGGATCCCCACAGGATGCCCCATTAAAATCCCTACGTAAAAAAAGACCTTGGATTGATCCAGTCAATCTGAAAATAAATTTATGTTTACAATATTAAATGGAAAAGATTCCATGTTGTTATCATTTAAATTTTATTCTTTTAGATATCTTCTTGAATTTAAATCAAATCTTCGTTATTTCTGCTCAAAAACCGAGACCTGGTAATATTTAATGTGTATAGGTATTTACTTTGTCGTTAATTGGTTTATTTTCGAAGTTTCCTCCGGAAATACAGATTCACACAACTACCCTTTATATATGTATAGATTTAATTCTTGACACTTCAATTTATAAAGATTATGGAAACTAATCTTGATCGTTAAAATGATAAAAAATAGTTTTATTCAAACATAAATTTACAATGCTTCATTAAGTAAATGCTATAAGTAAGTAAAGTCGTTGGGGTGGCCTAATATCAGTATCAGCCAATCACCGGGGAGTCTATCCCCTTTCACTAGCACCACACCAATGAGATTGTTTTTTTTGCGTCTGAGGTGGAGCGCTACACTACCATCAGCTCCTTACTTTACCACACAGATCCACGTGCTACTCATACGCTGAGTTGGCGAAGCCGGTATCGAACTAGGAACCTAGTAGTTTCTAACCGAATGCTCTACCGACTGAGCTAAACCGGCAGAAAAAGTGCCTATACGAAAATCGTGATCGAATCAACAATGATAAGGACAAGCAAGACCTGTGGATATAACACAGGATGATAATGATTTAATTATTACAACATTTGATATGTTTACTTAAGAGCTATTGCTAAATAGTTCAATATGCGAAAAGTATAATAATCTTGATTTGACTCCCC